>JADFUC010000398.1:0-487339 GCA_019722365.1 Lithospermum erythrorhizon | reverse complement strand
CTGTTGTGCTTCGTTCAGTTACGTATTGCTGGTTTGGTGGCTTTCAAAAATAAAACAGTTGAATTATGAAATAGAAAACACCTTTAATATTCTGTTAAGTGTTTCAAGGAGGATGGACCCTTGATCCTCGTCTCCTCAACAAACCCAAAACACGCCGGTTCCTTTATCACAGTGAAAAGGTCGATTTTTTAGGTAAAGATATTTGTAGATGTTTATTTTAAACTAATTATTAGTCCGGTTTACTTTTTGTGTGACATCTTAAAATGGGTAATGAAAGTAATATAGTACAAACAATATTAACTGATATTATCTTATTATATAAAATTACGGTGAATATAGTAAAATTATCATTAGCACTGTCTTAATCTGATTCTAAATCCCTACAAATATTTAATTATCCAACAGGTAATATATATTGAACTTATAATAATTGAATATATAAATAGGTTGATCGATCAAATTGTTGGCGGACATTTCTCGGTATAATATCTACATGGTTCAACGCTCCCAACTTTTTTTTACTTGGGCGATTTGATTACCACATAATAGATTTCTTCAATACTCGATTTCCAGCCGGTCAAACTATGGTAAGAAATGTGTCACCAAACTCTTTTTCGATTCTCTTGGTATGGAGCAAGTTTATGTGATATCAAACTCATGGTGGTCATGTCATATAACTTCCAAGATCCCTGTCTGCTCTGATATATCGGTTGTATGAATCCTATTTCAACACCTAGGTTTCCATTTATGCGTTGTAGCATACCCGACATTTTCATTATAATCCTCACATTGAAGACGTTTGGCAGAATCAAAGTATAAAACTTAGTACCCGTGAAATTATCCTCGAGATGCAAATTGTGATTCAACATAAACTACGTGAGGAGAAGCTCTTTTTATGACACATATGTTTATCTTCTAAGTTCTCACATGGTCCCAATACTACGGCTTGAAACTTTTCAGCCTCGAACCCATATTAATATGGTCAAAATATCCATACTCACTTTTGATCCAAGAAAATTGATCAACACAATTAAGCACATACTAATTAATTTATTCGATTCCATTCAATGAATACCTAACTAGGGACAAGAGAATCTCATTGTTTCTTAAACTTAGAGTTTTCTTGTTTTGGATCATGTATCAAAAATTTCTCTCAGGAAAAAACGCGGTGCACGTTGATCAAAATTTCGTAATTATAATCTGAAGCATTTGTATTATCCATAGCATAATGATCATGAACTAAATCATGAATCTCGGATTCAAAAACATTGTCACACAATAAGTGTTTATGACATTTAAATGAAGGACTGGTTGTTGGAACTAAGAATATAGATCCATGAAAAATTCTGTTGAACAATTTAGATTTTACAACGATTTATCGTTGCATTAATGTATATATATGTAAGTTCAATGTGTTTGATTGTTCGACATTTGACATTTAAGTTCTCGGAATCAACAACATTAGGGATTATGATGGCTTACTAGGGCTCATTCCTTAGTCTATATATTAGATGATGATCGGTTATCTGATCTAATATATTTGCTATTATTTTCTACCCATCCTAAGAGGTCAACTGTTAGAATCTACAATGAATTTTATTTATGATTAAACACCAATTCATACCTCCGGATCCTCAAAATGACATAAAATTAATCTAAAACACATAATTACTATGAATCTGAGAGTACTTTATAGCGACGGAAGACAAAGCGAAATCACCATTTCAAAGGTAACCTCACATAAATCCCCTTTAGCAGCTCTCAATTTGTTTATTAACGCAAATAGGTGTTCTCTAGATTACACACCGGGGAGGGAGTTGAATTCAGAGCAGACGATAGAGTTTTGAAGAATAAATCGAAGAGAAAAAATCGAAGGGAACTTGAACTTGCGGCTATTTGTGATGAGGCAAGGAGTTTGATTTCATGTGTGTGAAAAGCCCTTGTCTCTTCTGCATATACCAATTGCCAATTTATCCCGACCAAGCAACTTCGTTAAGAAATCAACTTAACAAGATTAACTTAATTAGATTGTTATATGCTTAATCAAATAATAGTCGGCTAGTAGAGTTGTTAATTTGTCATTTAATTAATTAAAAATACTAACGATTCCTTATCAAATAACTTATCAAGTTATTCATCAATTTCAGTATAGAGTAATTAAACTTGCAAGTTTAACGATTGATGTTCATATTATATATTTGACAAATATATATATATATTCAAAATACATCTCTCAATTTACAAAGTCTTGTTTTAATTTTCATACATGAAATATAATTCAAAAAATCAGCATGTGTGTGTAACCTTTCTAGGCTCAAATAATAGTAAGTTGTACATTAATAATAGTTTGACCAAGTCTATTATTATGATTAATAGAGTAAGATCTAGCGATCGCCTGCTTACCAAATTATCATGAGAACCCGAACTAGTAATATACAATTACTAAGGTGAACACTAAGTTCCAGTAATCACATTTAACCAATCTAGTAAATGAATTGATACACAATTGTCGCAACGGGCATAATAAAAGAGAATCAATTTTTCATTGATTTCAGCAGTCTACTAAGCTTGATAAATCGAACTAATAATAATATGTATTATAACTTCCGGGGTTTAAGAGTGAAACATAGAAGGAAACATTAAAGGCCCGAACATTCGATTTTACGGACTAGGGATGGGGAATTGGTTTGGTATGGGGATTTGAGTGAGGATGGAGGTTTTTATCTCATAAAACTCGTTCATTTTTCCTATAAATAGAGAGCCACCCCTCTCATAATATTTGCTCATCTTCTCTTGACTTTTTGAAGTTAAAAATTCTCTCCTCTCCCTCCACCACTAGTTCGACTCCCCTCCCCCCTTAGGAAGAAATTAGTTTCTTTTCTTTATTGTTTCGTTTCAACTTTGTCGTTCTTGTAAAATGCACAAGGAGTTGAGGTTAATTTACTTTGTGGATACTCTTGAAGATACCTGTTTATTAAAATATTCCAAAAGAAAGGTACACACTTGTAATTCGTTATTTATTATTTTTGTATAATCCGTAGTATTCCTGGGATTCGTATCCGATTAGTTTAGAACTTTTAGATACGATGAAGAATCCAACGCAAAGCCACTAAATCTAGCGCGCTCAAGCATTAAGAAAGTACGATGCTCTTTATTATCGTACTTATTCAGCTATAGTTGATTACACAGGGTATCTAGTTAAACATTATTCGTTGTTCTCAACTTTATGTATATGCCTCCTTATTCAACTCTTGAATGAAGTATCATTTTACAGTACATACTTTCGGATCAATAATGAGATTTGATTCTCTAGCTCGAGCGAGCAACTAGGAGTAAACCATGCTTTATCCGACACGAGTTAGGCAACTTTCAAGATCAATCATTATTGTTATAATCCGACTGCTTCTTACTCACAACTTTCAACTTGTAACTATACTTTCGGTTTGTGTTTTGTAATTGTTTTGTGCTTATCGCATTGCTTTTAACAAGATATTTCACAACCTTATCCCATTATGTTTTTAGTTTAGCAGATCGGCAGGTTGACTTTGTTAGTTTAAATAAGCGATATAAGCGTATTCCTATTTATTGATGTTCTTTACATATCTGACTTTATTAAGTGGGAGAAAAGTTGTATCTCTTGGGAAAGATTCTTTCCTTTAAAGTATTCATCTTAGATCTGGTTAAATGCCTTATCGGTACTTATAAGCGTAACCCAACTTATTGGGATTTGTTATTTGGATCTCTATGAATTTTAGAAGATTCGAGCCATTCCTAGATCTATTCAAGACAAGTCTGCTTGCATAATGCGATTTTGTATTGTCAGTTCACTTTGAATGATCGATTATTTCCCAGCATCTAATCAAGTGTTGCTAGGTAGCTCCAGCTGACCTTCTTTGTCTCTACAAGAATGTTAGTTTTCATTAATAATATTCAAATTGTTTGAACTATTCATTAATCTCATGTATATATCAACTATTATTGATCCGGATGATCCAAAACATCGTCGGTAAAAAATTATTTTCGGTACAAAGAATCGCATGATTTGAAAAACTTACATTTATCGGACTAGCTACAAACATGGACATTTTCATTCGGCTAATCATTTGTGTTATGATAGTTATTTATTCCTTGATAAGCTTGATTAACTTCAAGTAGATCTGTTGATATCAAATACGTATTTGGAATATTCAAACTATCTCTAAATCTACAAATCTTAAATAATCATCATTGTTGTTACCAAGTTTGTATCCTTCAAAGCATCTCACCTTTTATTAGGATTTTCATTGTAGAAATAACATGATTTGTCAACTATTTGACTTGGGTGAAAGTTTTATCAAACCTTGGTTGACTATTATGGAAGCTGTTCATATCGCATCTAATATGGCGTTAACGATGTTGATTAGTTGAATATAGATTTTTTAGGTGTGTGGTGAGTTGAGGAGAATATGTGATCCAGGTTCATTTTGATGAATCTGGTTCATCTTAGTAATATATATACTTCTTTAAATAATTTAAAGAATATGCTAATGTCTATTTAAGTTTAACTCTCAATTATTTAAACTATTCAAATGCTCTTCTTGTATTTAAAAATACGGTAAGTAATGCATATATTTATTTTACTAAGTTTATTGTACTAGCAATAAGGTGAGACTTCCATTTATTAATCTCATAAATCTTCTATTTATGACTCTAATAAATATCTAGATCTAAACATTTAATTTTAAGTTAAGGATGATCGCTTTATTTATGAATTTCAAGTGTTATCACGTTTAATCATATTATTCAATATATATGAGTTCAAATCTCCATCCATATGATCTTTTCAATTGATTTGATTATGCTTTTACAATTCATATTGTGTTAGGAGATGAGATTTCAAGTCATCTTGAATTCTTATGAGCATACATGTTATGAAATATTTATGTTGATGCAACTAACATAATGAAGATGTAATAGTCTATAACTTTCATGTAAGGATTAATAAATAAACGAATTGAATTAATCTCAAAGCATAAAAGAAATCATTCATGTTCAAAACATAAACAAAAGAGTCATTCTGATCAAATCGGGAAAACAAAATAGATAGTACGTGTCAAAGCAGTATTGTAAATAAAAAGAGCGATAAAAGCGGTCGCTGGGGTCATCTCGTACACTTGTAGGGTGGTACATTTCTAGTGATGTACTCACGCACACTTTGCATTTCAATAAAATGTCGGTATAACAATTAATGTCAACAGCATTATCATGCTCGAGAGTGAGTATCTCAAATCATAACATGATTGTACCTCTCAAGGCGATGCGTGAGCCGTATCACGTGCCGATTACGGGGAGGAAATTTGTCTTAGCAACCTTTCTACAATGACCATTGTAGTTGTGGTAACCATTTGAGTCTATCGATAAACCACGCTTCCCTTTGTCTTTTACATTGCGGTTTGTAACCAAAAGCTGTTGGAGTTGGAGCTCTCAAATTGGCATGTCCTCATCTATATATATGATCCTCGTAGATCAAAGCCAAACCCGTATTCATTTTCATGTTTAGAATTTGAATCAATGACATCATTGGATACTTTGCGAGTTAAGTACACCATTGGCATTCATGTAGAGTTCGGAGTTTATGGGGATTCAAAGTGCGAAATGGAGTCAATCAATCATCATCTCCGTAATGTGATTCTCTCAAACTTCGTATTGACGGGGTTTGGAACATTTGGCTCTTTGCCGTTTTTCGACTTTTTGCATGAAGAGAATCTCAATTGTGCATAGATCGGATCCACTAAGAGCATCGTGATGCCAACCTTGAGATGATATGACATGCGTAGGCGGCATAAGGCTCGACCCCAAAATAATAGGGGTGGGGGATGGTGTTTGGTCGAAGAAGATGATGGGGGGTGGGGTTCGAGGTGTGAGTGTGGGTGGAGGTTTAATTTAAAATATTTTGATTATTATAAAAATAAGTACACATATTTGGTTATATTTAAAAAATACCCCAAAAATTTATTATATGTGTAATTTCTAGTTTACCCTTTTGTTAAAATAACATTCTATCGCGTCGAGGGAATTGGAATAGTTTGAGAGCCCGATTCATAATTGAGGGTAGTATGGGCTATTTGAAACGAAAACAGTATTAGGGGGCAATTTGAAACTAACGCGATAGTTCAGGGGGCAATAAAAATTAAGCCTTTATTTTAATTTAATATGTGTCTTTATTTTTTTAGTGTAGTATTATGATAAAATAGTCATTTTGTTGTTTGAAAGTGAAAAATAGGTTCAGTGACCATCCCACAAAAGAACTGATAGTTCAAGGACCTAAGTGAAAATTAATTGATAGTTCAGGGGCATCCGACTAATTAGTCTAACTACACTTAGTGTTTACAATCCCACACAACACACAAAGTATACCGAGAAATGACATAATATAAACCGAAGGGCAGCACGCATCACATTTTGATTCAAATCATGCAGGCAAGTGCACAATCACAAATTATGACCATCATAACTCTTGGGGTTACTAAAAGTTCATCCTAGACTGTATTAGTAATCTCTTATGTCAACGGGCCCACATCGTACATTGGAAATCACCGTAAAGTAAACCAAATATACTGAACATAAATTCAGACTGAATAGTGTAAGTTTAGGTTCTAAACAAATAACTTAGACTATTCCATAAGGATAGCATCCCAGATGTGACACGTCTGTCATACTAGCAGTTCCATGCACATAAGTGACCCTTTCTTGACTTTATATTTTGGTATGACGTGCTTGCCCACTTATTATGTGAGATTTGTTATATTTATTGACTCTTCTGATCATCATTAATTATATGAATCAAACAAGCTAAATATATACCATGAATCGCCAAGGAAAGTTAAACATGAAATTTTCATCAAAATACAACATTCACCTTTCGAATAACCTATACTTCGGATGGTGACCAAACTACCCATAGCCTTTGCTTGTCAGAAATAGCTACAGATACTCACTTTTCACTCTCGGCTCAATTTCTCTTCATTCACATGATAATAGTAAGCTATGCAACCAAAAAAGCTCTCAGCTTGGTAATCAACGGAGACTTCCCAGACCACAGTTTTATGCCTGCATGGGACCTCAATTAATCGAGAGATAACATGATGTACTAAACGCACCATTGGCTTTCTTTACAGTCGAGGATTAGAGTATACATCTGGCCCTCTCCGAGAAGTATGGGATTCATCGTTATGTGCAACACCATTACGCTTTGAGTGTGTGCCTCAGCATTATGATAATAGAAAATTTCCTCATTCTTGCAAAACTAATCAAACTCGGATGAGAGAATTCGAGCCATAGTCGGAGTTACAAGCCTCTTGTCTTATTTCACTGTCGATTTTCCATCAAAATCTTCCACTAGCAGATGCCAGAAAGCATCACCCTTCTACTTCATTGCCAGGCACGAAGTCATCAGTGTCGTCAATCAAAAGATAGAAATATCTGTGACCTCCAAAGAATCAACGAAGGGCAACTGATCGGGTGGATGTAATCAAGTGTGCTCACAGGTCTATGAGTTGCCTTAGGGAACTTGCTTGGATGTAAGTCCCAAATACCTGATGCTCCTGAGAGCCGGATCCTTAACCTCATTGCCGCCTAGAATATTATTCCATCCCTCTTCTATATTTCATGTCTGCGAAGCCTCGTATACATGATTTGAGTAAAGTATGCATTTTGTCAACCTCGAAAGAAGCAAGCTACTTGAATCTCTACTTAGTAACTTTCAAGAAATACAAAGTATCTGACAGCACATTTGAGAATCACTTTTGAACCGTTAGACATGCAAAACTCTCCGTATTAGCCTTTGAAGCTAAATTTCTTTGTCTAGAAGACTAAGAGATAAAAGATTCTTCGTCATATGTGAAATATGTCTCACACCATTCAAAGTGCAAAACTTTCCATAATGACTCCTAAATTGATTGAATCTATCTTAACCATCTTACAAGTAGTACTATTGGCCATGGAAATATTCCCACCATCCACTTGCTCATAGGTCAAGAATCATTCTCTCCTCTGACACATATGATATGAAGTCCCCGAGAATCCATAACCCACACATCGGTGTATGTGTGTCGTCGGCAACTAATGCAATGTCCTCTTGGGACATTGAACCGTAGCAAACAACGGCGATCACGATGCATTACCAAATTGCCCTTGCCTCTTCTTGGGACAATCACTCTTCCATTGACCACTTCTCCCTTCTATTAGTTACATGTATCTCCTGAGCCGGACCCCTTTTGTATGGTTTCTTGGAGAACTTCTTTGCTTCAGTTTTACCATAAATATTGTTGTGGTTATAAGGCCAACAGCACGATTGTCGAACAAGGACCACTACAAGTATGTAGAGTTTCTCTATCATGGAGACCCGACCTAACCTCCTCTAATGATAGAGAATCTTTTCCATTTGTCATTGATTCTCTAAAATTCTCATAGGGTGAAGGTAATGAGGCTAATAATATCAATGCAGAGTCTTCATCATCAATTTTAATCTCAATGTTACGCAAATCTAATAATATTGAATTTAATCAATAGATGATCTTTGAGGAGATGTACGCTTCCCCACCATTCGAGCCAAGCAGACGTTGCTTCAATGGAACTTGTTGGTTAGCTCTTGGTCATGTAGAGACTCTCAGCTTCGCTTTCACAATCCATTAAATTTGTGTCTTGTTCAAAACTACAATGATGTCATCCTCCGGTGATAACAACGGCGTTGAATGGCTGCCTTCTCCTCGAGGAGATGCCATATTTTGAGTACAAGGTTAGCGAGAAGCTGATAGAGGTGCAGAAGCCATACCGTTTAAGTAATGCCCTAACCTTGATTTGCCACAAGCTAAAACTATTCCTCATGCCAGACTTCTCAACGCTGAGCGTTTACCACCCATCTCTTCGTCGATAACGACTCACGATACCAATTGGTTATAATGAAGACATATAGGAATTAAGTAAAGTATTGAAAAAATAAAGAGACACAAATTTTAACGTGGTATCCCTAACAATGTGTTAGGACTAATCCACGGGTAGAGTCACCCGAAATTTCACTATAATAGATGGGAGGAATACAAAATATAACTAAAATAGTTTAGGTAATACAAGGCGTGAAGTAAAACCACTAACTATTTGGTGCAAGGAAAAACTAAGAAAGCTAAAGGCCCTTTTATAAGACCAGCTATTGAAGCTAAACTCCTAAAATTTAGATGTAGGACTTTAGCATAACTCAATTCAAGACATTTCTAATAAATCTGCACCGTGACTTGAATTCTTCCCAAATATTAGATAATCAGACTTAGTGAAAGGAGGAAGGAGAGTTTTTTTTTAAAAAAAAATTTAAAAAATGAGGCATGGTTGAATTATGAAATGAAAACACCTTCTAATATTAAATGTGAGTGTTTCAAGGAGGATAGACACTTCCATCATCATCTCCTCAACAGCCCAAAACCGCCCCACCCCTTATTCCCGTGAGTCGATTTTTCGTCCCGAATGTTTCCTTCGTGTTTCACTTTAAAACCCGGAAAGTTATAATACAATATTATTAGTTCGGTTCTTGTTTGTGTGTGACCTCTTAGGACGGATCGACAAGATTAATATATTAAACAATATTAACCGACTATTGTCTTAATATATAGATTATGAGCGGACCCTAGTAAGTCATCCTAACCCCTAATGTCGATACCGGTAAATCCTAAATATTAATTGTCCAACAATTAATATATATTTAACTCATATTAATTAAATATATAAATCGATTGATCAATCAAATTGTTCAACGAACATTTCATGAGATTTAATATCGATAGTTCGAACGCAGTCATAACCCGCCCGCAGGCCTGAATACTCAGAAAAATTATTAGATTTTTGCTCCAATCCAAACAAAACCAGAATCTTTAGATAATACACCACCATCAATGAACAACCTCAACATAAAGTGGATTAAAGAAACAATTTTTTAACATGTTGAAGGCGTAAAAGTGTGGAGCTGAGTTGAAAATAGAAAGTATAAATAAACTAAGCTATGTAAATTCAATATACCAACATAACTCAACAATGCCAACATAAATTTGATTTGAGAAACAATTTTAAATCCAACATAAACACATATATCGATATGGCTGTAGTTTTCTTGATTTGCTTTCTAATTTTATGGTCTTTATGTAAATTTTTTGTAATTCTGGGTAAATTAATTTGTTGACCGTTGGTTAAAGGAAAATAAAACCACATATTAAAGTTGGGCTAGGATAACGCTTTTGAGCACTATTTAAGCCGGTATTATTTGAACTACGATACTTAGCTTTTGAGAACTATTTAATCGGCATTATTGTAAACTTAAATAACACTATAAAAGCGTTATTGTATAAGTTAAACTTCAATAACATTTACGTAAACTATTAAAAAATTGTTTATACTAGTTACTGCGTTTATCCAAGCACTATTGAAATTGTATTATATTAATTACTATAACGCTTCTAAATGTTATTATAGTTATTTTTAGCGTTGTATAAGCTAACATTGTGCAGCTTAGATAGCTGACTTCCAAAAGCATTAACTAGTTTAAGTAGCAAACATAAGCTCGAATGGCGTTATGTAAGTCTACTTTAAATTAAAAAATTCTCAATTTTTCAGAGTAACTAAAATACACATTACACAAAAAATACATCAATTTGTATATGTATTAGTCACCATTCAGGATGTAATGATTATCCTTTTATTATTACTATGAAATCATGGGTATGAAAATACCACCCTTTAAGACTAGCAACTTTGTACAACATGTAACAAAATATTTATGTAAAATAAAATTATCCATGCTCAAGATAGCATATGATGTCAATGATTCAATTCATCATTCACTAGAGGCATACCTATTGTCTTTATATAAATTTGTTCGCTTTAGGGACTCGTATAATAAATGTACGGAGCTTGATTTTACTACCTCAAATGCCGACATACTCAATCAATTTCATTTGTAGGTTACTTACAGACTTAACCAGAAGAAATCATTAGTAATCAAATTCATAAGCTCAATTCATGTGCTTGAATACATTTTATTTCAATTACATATGAGTCTTTGAGAGAACAACAGTGAATTCATATAATTTCATATCATTGTCAAAATAATAGGGACATTGACATAAATTCTTCAGAAATAATCAAAAGTCCTTAATTTATATGACTGTCAATTCTAAGCTCTTAATCTTTAATATTCATGCTTATATAAAAAATACAGTCTTGAGACACATTAAAGTACTAAATATGTTTAAACTACTTACTTAAATATTAAAATTATGAACACTTTAGTATAACCACAAATCTTTTGGATAAGTCTTTTTTAACTAAGCTCCCACATCGTTATTATAGCCAAAACAAGCACAATTTATAATTTAAAACCTCGGCCTAGTTGGTTTTGTATAGTCGATAAATTAGTTATAACATTGACCGTCATATAAACGTCATGCGTGTGATGGTAGCCCATATATAAATGTTCCAAAGCTCTACGGTAGTACCTCTTGGATCAATTGGCAAGATCAATTATCGAGCAATCATTATACGTTGAAAAACTTATAGACTTTTATCATTTATCATATATTTCTCATAAAGTCCTTATATTGTTGTTATCTTCAAAACTCATTCGACTATTGACCAATTATGTTAAAGTTGTTGGGTTGTTCCTCGCCTACATGGTCGCGTAGATGCAGGGAAAACATTCAGAAGCTAGGCGATCAAGTTCAATGAAAGAGTTCTACATGGAGGAAGAGTTCGAAACTAACTAGGATTAGGAGTTATTAGTCGACTAGGATATTGTTATATCAAGTCTAGTCGGATTAGGATAACTTGCTTATATATAGTAGTCGAATCAAGCCATGCAAGAAATATTATTACATTGATTTGAGCATACAATAGTTAGCTAATTTAGGTGAGTAGTAGAAGTTTGAAGATTGTAATCTTGAATTCTATTATCAATAAACATAGCTATTATTAGTGGTGGAGGTGAATCCGAAACCACAAACCAAATTGTTTTTTTTCGTTCTTGCTTATTTGATCATAGTTCTTGATCAATAAATATATTCGTTGATCGATTAGCTAGGGTTCGAGTTTATTAGGGTTTTTCGATAGACTTGTGATAGTCATTAATCATCCATTAATTCAATTGATTGGTATCAAGAGCCAAGGTTTCGAGACCATGGGGGGAGACAAACCCAGAATAATTATTTGTTAACGGCTAATAGTACTCTGGAAGACGAAGATGTTGGATCGTTTGTACGTAAAACAACTTGCTAAACCAATTCAAGAAAAAGGAATAAAACCGGATGACTACGTTAGCAGTTGGGGATGAAATGGAGTAGAAGGTGTCTAGGAGTTTATTAGAGAGAATATATTGACATTAGGGGTAATTCACCATGTTGAGAATGAAACAACGGCCTATAGTTTGGGAGAAATTGCAAAAGGATTGTATGAGCGGCGTAAGACATCGGGTCACAAGTTAATTTGGTGAGGCAATTGAGCAAATTAAGGTACGAAGATGGTCACTCGATCATAAGGCACCTTAATCAATTGGAGCATCTATTTAGCAACTTCGCATCAGGGGTGTTTCACCGGATGAAGTTCAAGCGCCTTGAGCACCGGCACTCTTCGGAATCATAGGAGGCGTTGTGTGTCTCTAAGTCACGTCGTCACGGATGGCACAATCAAGAAAGAAGTCTTTTCTAATCACGATTCTTAATGAAGAACTACGGAGGAGGAACTAGGTAACAATCAAAACAGCTTAATAATGATGCCTTGACATACGATCAAAAGAGAGGAAAGAAAAAGTTCAAATCGAACTTTAGCAAAACCAAAAATACAAAGGATAAAAAGGGTGATGTATGTCACTATTGTAACAAGGTTGGGCATTGGAAATCCGAGTGCTATTCTTTCAAGAAAGACGTTGCCAATGGCACGGTCAAGAACAAGAAAAATGACAACAATGTGGCCATGGTAAATACAAGTGGTGATCTAATTGTGGTAGGAACAAACGAGGTCTACTATACTTCGAACAACAATGACGATTGGATCATCGACTCCGGAGCTTCTTTCCATGTAACACCAAATAAATCCTTCTTTTTACTCATATAAGAAGAGCGACTATTGTGAGAACACCGAATGAGGAATAATGGTGTGTCAGATTGTTGCAATAGGAGATATTCATGAGTCAGATAATGGTCATGTAACAATCCTCAAAGATGTCACGTCACATACCGGATTTTCGACTAAATTTGATCTCCTCGGGGAAGTTGGATGATGAAGGATACCACAATTTCTTTGGAGAAGGTCAATGGAGGCTTGTCAAGGATTCAAAATTGGTGATGAAGGGTTCGAAACTAGGAACTCTTTATCGATCAAAATTAACGGCACTTAATGATGAAGTTTGTACACTTGACTCAAAGGTGGATCTATGGCACAATCGACTAGCACACATGAGTGGAAAAGGTTTGGGAATACTAGCAAAGCGTGGACTCATACCAATCTCTAATAGTGAGACACTTGATGCTAGATGTTCCCATTGCCTAATGGGAAAGCAACATAGATCATCTTTTAGCAAGGGATCACAAAGAAAGACAAGAGTTCTTGAGATGGTCTACTCCGACGTTTGCGGACCAATGACAACGAGGACATTAGGTGGGTGTTCTTACTTTGTTACGTTCATTGATGACTACTCTAGGAAGCTTTGGGCATACCCCCTGAAAACTAAGGATCAAGTTTACATTATATTCAAGCAATTCCATGTTATGGTCGGCGAGAAAGAGAAAGTGAAAATTACTCAAGTGTGTTCGAACCGACAATGGTGGTGAATATATTGGCTTGTTTGATCAATATTGTAAGAACATGGGATTAGACATGAACCAAAGCGTCAGGACTCAGCGACACAATGGCTTGGCGAAAAGAATGAATCGAACCATTGTTGAGAAGATAAGGTGTATGCTATCCCACTCAAATCTGCCGAGATCTTTTTGGGGTGAAGCTTTATGTGCATCAATTCAAGTGATTAATTGATCACCAACAACTATTCTTGAAGACCAAGTTCCGGAGGAAGTATGGGCGGCAGAACAGCTACAAACATACAAGAGGTATTTGGGTGTAGATGCTTGCACATATTCCTAAAAGGAAGCGAAAAGAACTAAGCTAGACAACAAGTCAAGGCAATGTGTCTTGTTGAGTTTTGGTGATGATAAGTTTGAGATAAAGTTATATGATCCAAAGACCAAAAAGATAATAAGAAGTAGAGATGTTATCTTTTAGAAGAACAAACCATTAAAGACTTTACTAACAATGTTGAAGTCGAAATGGGGATAGAAGTATCAAGTATGAGATTGATGATGATGTCGAACCACCTACAATCGACAAAAAGCCACATAAATTAGTATCTTGAGCTATACACCAAGTAACGATGAAACTCAACATGAAGCGGAGATAATGAACAATCACATGAAGAGGAGACATGTGAGGCCTCAATCAAACATCCACCACCATCGACAAACTGAGGGAGCTCGAATAGAACTTCGAGTCCCATCTTCAAAGATTCCCTCCTCATGAGAGTATGTACTACTCACGGATAATGAGTGAAGACTTGACATGCTATAAAGAAGCTATTAGTCTTGATGATAAGGAAGAATGGATAGATGCTATGAGAGAGGAGATGAATTCACTCAACAAGAACAACACATTTATTCTAGTTGATCGAATTCAAGGGCAAAAAGTGTTAAAGAATCGATGGGTCTATAGACTAAAGGTTGATGAACACAACTCCAAACCAAGGTACAAAGCACGTTTAGTTGTAAAGGGCTTCGGACAAAGACAAGGTATTGATTATGAAGATATTTTCTCACCCGTGGTAAAGATGACCTCAATAAGAACAATACTAGGCTTGGTTGCTCATCTTGACCTAGAAATTGAGCAACTAGATGTTAAAACGGCATTCTTACATGGAGATCTTGAGGAAAATATTTTTATGGAACAACCCGAAGGCTTTGCAATTAAGGGCAAGGAGCATATGGTGTGCAAGTTGGAAAAGAGCTTGTATGGATTAAAACAAGCCCCTAGACAATGGTACAAGAAATTTGATTCGTTTATGGGGGAGTATGGTTTTAGTCGAACACTAGTCGACCATTGTGTCTATGTCAAGAGGTTCAACAATGAAGATTTTATTGTCTTACTATTATATGTCGATGACATGTTACTAATAGGAAATAATATTGCTAAAATCAATGAACTCAAGAAACAATTGGGAGAAGCCTTTGAGATGAAGAATCTTGGAAGTGCTCGATACATATTAGGAATGAAGTAAAGGGATAAATTGCAAGAAGGATGCTATGGTTATCTCAAGAAAGGTACATTCATAAAGTACTATCAAGGTTTAATATGGAATCCTCAAAGCCGGTTAGTTGCCCCTTAGGAAATCACTTCAAGTTGAGCTCCAAAAGTTGCGCCTTGAACAATGGCGATGAAGGAATGGAAGACACGCCTTATGCCTCGGCCGTTGGGAGCTTAATGTCTTATGTATTGTGTACTAGGCCGGACATAGCATACTCGGTGGGTCTAGTTAGTAGGTTTCTATCTCGACCAAGCAAGGAACATTGGGAAGCCGTAAAATGGATACTTAAATATTTGAGGGAACTTCAAATGTATGTATTGTATAGTCGACAAGGCTAATCTGGAGTGCTATACCAAATTCCGACATAAGCGAAACGTTGACACTAAGAGGTCAACTTCCAGGCTACTTGTTTCTACGTTTGTTGGAGGAGCAATTTCTTGGCAATCTAGACTCCAAGGAGTGCGTGGCTTTGTCTACAACGGGCGGAATACGTGCCATAACAGTGTGCAAAGAGCTCTTATGGATCAAGGTTGTTTGAAGAAATTGGCATCAAGCAAGAGATTTGCAATACTTTGTGACTCATGAGAAGTGCTATTCATTTGAGCAAGAATCCATCGTTTCCTTTCGAGATCCAAACACATACAAGTAAGGTATCATTGGGTAAGGGATGTGATAGAGGAAAAGCAAGTATCTATTGACAAGGTTCACACTAAAGACAACGGTGCGGACATGTTGACAAAGATTTTGCCAAAAGGAAAACACGACGTGTGTTGCCTTATTGCTGGGCTTGGTATAGCTCCAGTCGCTTCTTCTTATTGATAATAAGAAAGGTTTAATTCTTCCTTGAGGCTTCGGAAGGGGGAGAATTGTTGGGTTATTCCTCGCCTACAGTGGCATGAGTCTGAGAAACATTCAAGAGCTAAACGATCAGATTCAATGAAGAGTTCTACATGGAGGAAGAGTTGAAACTAACTAGAGTTAGGAGTTATTAGTCGACTAGGATATTGGTATATCAAGTCTAGTCGGATTAAGGATAACTTGCTTATATATAGTAGTCGAGATCAAGTCATACCAGAAATATTATTACATTGATTTGAGCTTTCCGATGAATTAGCTGGGTGGTAATGAAGTTTGAAGATTGTAATCTTGAATTCTATTATCAACTCATATAGCTATTATTAGTGGTGGAGGTGAATCCAAACCACAAACCAAATTATTTTTCTTTCGTTCTTGCTTGTTATTTGATCATAGTTCTTGATCAATAAATATATTCGTTGATCGATTAGCTAGGGTTCGAGTTTATTAGGATTTTTCGATAGACTTGTGATAGTCATTAATCATCCATTAATTCCAATAAATGTTATCATGTAGTTAATAATAAATAGTCATATATTATTGGTTTGTTCATCTAGCATATATACATGTATTTAACTAATAATCACCAATAAATCTTCAAAATTTAGGTATTTGATAAATGTATCTGGATTCATAAAATGTATAAATTTAATGATAAGACATTAATAATTATTTAATTGATTAATTTCCGTCTATTCTACGAGAGGACAATCACTCCAAACTTACTAGTATTGTGAGATTTAACTGATACTAGTTTTTATCAATCGTAGTTTACATTATTAGTATTATAAAACTACCAAGCGCTCACCACTTGACATAGCATGAATTTTCCTAGGCTACTAGTTGCATGCATCCATAATAGTAACTCGTAATACATATAGTATTCATTTTAAATTAGTTCATGGATTCATAATAGTACTAATATTATTCATTCCAATTATGTGGTGATGTACTATTGCTAGCTAACAATTAAGTGATAGTCCACTTATGATAATAATTTGTTTACGTCATCTAGAAAATATATGGTTCAAACGTAAGAAAGACGACTTACTAAGAAAATGCATGGAGTGGCCGAATCATATGCATAGCGGCTTATTAGCTTATCAAATACTTACAGTGCTTGAATCGAAGGAGATCGGAGCAGTGTTGTAAACAAAAAAAACCTTTACTCAGTTAGAGAGCTTGATCGTGCTGATAACGTGTTATGAATATAACTAAGAACAATATAAATAGACAGAGAAATAAGAGAGATAATGAGGATGATTTTATTGCTTTTGGAATTGTGTAGACTATTTATAGGCTTCCAAGATACAATAATAAGGTAACTAAGTAACTTGATAAATAAGTAGCGCAATTGATTCTAACCGTCAAGTCGTTCAACTCTTGGTAAAACGAAGGCGAGCTTTGGTTAATGAAGCATCCATGATATAATATTTTCATAATAATTTTCCTTTTTATTTTATATTTTTTAATTCATTTTAACCTTATGAGCACTATATTAGACTTCACTTCCATAATATTTTTTGAAAGCACTATTAAAGTGACGCTATTAACCTTTAAATCTGTAGTAGTGAGATGTTCTAATTTTATTGCTAGTTATACCTCTTATCGTGAAAAAGATAAAAACTTTACCACAATTATAAATATCCAATTCAGATTCATTTTAGCAAATGGTATTAAAATCAACATTTTTAATCTGATATCAAACTCAAGCTCCCTACAAACCCAATAATAGTCAGAAAATAAAGAAAACAAGAGAATGGGATGGAGAAGTATTTGAAAACGTGTCCGAATCAACGTAACAGTCCTTTTTGTTTCAACTAACTGGAAACCTTCCTTTTCTTTCAAGTTTCCTAAAACATTATATATAGCTAGAAATCACAAACAATTTTGATTCACTTATTAGCAAATAGTTATCATGGAAACAATGAATTCACAATATAGTTGTCCTCCTCCTTCCTTAGAGTTGACTACACCAAATCAAGAAACCATGTCATCTCCTCACATTCAACTTCATTGCAAAACCTTCCATCACATTACTGCTCTAGACGGAAACCCTATGCTCTCTTTTACTTATCAGAAATACTATCTTCATCTTCATACCAATAATTTCGCTCGAAATTTGGTCACGCTGCTGCTAATTAATTGCAGAAATCCCACAAACGCATCGCCCACACATAGTCGAATCTATTTGTGACCTAGTAGAAGAAAAACTACAAGGCTGCAACACACCATTACCACCCTGTTTGTTTCATGTCCATGTAACTTGTCACAAATTTTATTATCGCCCTGAAAATAATTATTTGGAGCATCCAATTGATGAGCATCATCATGGTGGTATGGTACCGGCCAGTGAAGAGTCGATAAAATCAATGTTGATGAATACGATTCAGCCTCCAATTGATGCACCAAAAAGTTGTCCAATTTGTCTAGAGGAGTTTCTTGATTATGGTACATCTTCACTTGGGTGCATGCCATGCAACCATATATTTCATCAACAATGCATTGTTGGTTGGTTGAGGAAAAGTCATTATTGTCCTCTTTGTCGCTTCGAGATGCCTACTTCTCCAACAGATTCATGAGATGATTAGCTTCATGTTGTTAATTTCTTTCTTGCCGATTCGTGTTTTATTTGCTGGGTGTTTCTTAATTCAATTAAAAAGATTTGTGTCAATTCAATGATTATGAAATTTATTCTCGTGATTGCTGTTTCTTGATGTTTATTGTCAATAAATCATGCAGGTAATACAAATTTTCCAACTTATTTAGTCCCAAACACAAATTAAAGGCGGTACATTTGTCCTGTTTAAGACTCTTAAGGAGTTATTCTGAAACCTGAAGAAAAATAAATGTTTTTTAGAATAAAGTTTATAAATTCGTGAAGTGTTTATGTGGAAAGTTGGATTCTTTTAATGTTTTAATTAATGTTTTCGATTTTCGAATACTTATTTTTCGTATTATTTTTGCTATTTAGTCTAGAGTAATTTATATTACACATAAAGTTGTTATCGAGCCGAATCAATTCGGATTGTGCTATAACTGGATAGACTCGATTTTCAGCATTATAGATTTGTTGACTGGTGCTCATCAAACACTTCACAATCTTTACACTTTAAAATCATCAATTAACCAACATTCATAAATCATCATTTGAGAAACCAAAATACTGGAGTAGTTCTGAGTTTTGCATCATCATCCAAGTACTCAACCATCATTCAATATTATTACAAACTATCATTCAATATCGAGCAGATCATCGAGACCCGGGTTAATGTCCGAGTTTCGAGTAACCCGGATCATGAACAACACTAAACAAATATAACAATCAGAGAAATGAACTCAATATCTTAAAATTCTGTTTGAAAATAAATTAAGTTTGTTTTCGACCAACCATGTCTATCTGTTTTACAGTCGAATTTCACCTTAGCTCAACCTATATAATGTGGTTTTCTGAAGCATGCTTCATCACAACAGAGAGGAAAAACAGTATAAACATACAAATGTAACAATTGGAGAAATAAACTCAAGTTTCATCCAAACTGAGCCAAGTTATCACATACCTAAAATTGATCCACGCCACATTAGTGTGTCGATTAAGTGTAGTGTTCATAAAAGATAAGAATCTAGCATATTATGATGGTGCACATTGATGGAATAGGCAACTCCATATATCAATATATCCACAATCTCAATTCAAAAGAATATGTAGTACAGGAGGTCATTGGCCATGGACAGGCAATGAGGCAAGGATATGGCTAGGACATCATTCTTTTGTCTGTTAATATAAAGATGAAAAGTACAGTAAACTATATGAATCATTAAAACTGTAACCATTCTCCACTTCCTTTACAAAGTGCAGTACATTTGGTGCAAAAAGAAATAATAACTCATGAGAGAGAAAATAGACAATTAGTTAAATAGTGTGATACAAGTAGAAAAACTACTAACGACATACTTTGATAGAGGCATATGCACAAGCTGTGTTCGTCATAGAATATTCACAAGTATTTAACCTCCAACATTTTAGACTAAAACTACTTGAAAAAATATTAGGGGGTTGATGAATGATTTCCAGAAATTACATATATCGTGGCACTAAAATAAAATAGTATTATTCTCCTAACCACGAAAGAGATAACTTACTCTTGAAAAATATATATTCAACAAGTGCTCATGAAGATCCAGAAATAAACTATAAAAAAATGTCATGAGCTCTTCACGAATTTACTTTAGAACTTCACAACTGAAATATTTAAGCCAATATATAGCCCATATCTTGCATTCTGACGAAACCGTGTAAGAACAAAGAATATATTTGTTTGGATCATGCTCACAGTAAAGTCTGATCATGATTCTCCTAACAATAACATTTTCATAGAACAGAAACTTCAAAAATTGAACATTGTAAGATAGAAAGACAATTGATGCAAGCAATTGTGTAATGAAAGATATTTGATCAAGTGATAAAAATATTCAATAAGCTCTCTTAGGATCCACAAAGAAAACATATAAGAAAGACTTAAAGGAATGTAGGAACTTCAGACAAAAAACAAAGTCGACAACTTTTAAACAGAAGTTGGTTCCACATTCTTTTATCATATAGAGACCAAAGCTTAAAACTACATAACCAATTGAATCAAGGAATTGATTCAAATAAAACAATAAAAGAATATTGTCCTGACCTTAGAACTGCTACTTCCACCTAAAGTTAGGGAAAGGTCACAGTTGACACGTGCTCGATTAGAAGATCTTCCATGCTTATTTATATTAGTAGGAGCTGTGCAGTCTTCTGCAATTGGAATAAAGATTTTGAGGAGATGGAATTCTAAAACAAGGAATGTCTATGCCTACTAATTAAAACACATTCAAAAGAAACATACAATAGTATAATGTAGCATCATCAAACATAAAGTAGATCAAATTATGACAGCCAATACTCCCTCAAATTCATGTCGACATTTCGGCTTATCCATGAAACTTTGATATGATTCATTTTTCATTTATATAGCGAAAAAGTACAATAAAATAACATTACTAATATTTTTTTAAACAAATCAAATTATATCAATTTTAAAATTATTAAAAATAATTATGGTCAAAGTTTTACCTTGAAAATCAAAAGGCCAATTAAATGAATTGGAAGGGGTATATTAAGGAAAGCCTCCAAAAGCAACCAAACTCCAAAGACTACGAAAATCTCAAGTTAGGTTCTTAGTCTCATACAAGTATATAATTCTGAAAATCACACCCAAAGAAGAGTTGAATTAGCAGACAACTCTTGAACTAAGAGAACTCCATAACAAGACCAAATTTTGCTCAGATCTTACACCTGACATTCTATACAATGGCAATTATGATATAACAACCCTTCCACCTAAACAATTACTGAGGAACCACCAGTAAACATAACAAATCAATGTAGGTCTTGCAGATAATCGACAACTCTCTTTGTGATAATAAATAATTGACCAGCTTAATCAATCATTATTAGAGGGGAAACCACAAGTGAAACAAATAATATTCCTAATAATATGAAAGGTCTAAACCAGATAAGCAATTTACTTTCTTCATGACAAAGAATCTCGACAAAAGGTTTCTATTATATTCAGTGTAACAAAACAGTTGTTCAATTGGGGATACTAAAATCAAACACTTCACAATCTTTACATACTAAAATCATCATTCAACCAACAATCATAAATCATCATTTGACAAACCAAAATAGTAGTACCGAGTCTTGCTTCATTGGTATCTATATTTAGCGTTCAAACAACAATAATGTCATACAAACATTAGCTAAATAAATTAGACCATGACAAAGCTATCAACTATTGCATAACTTAGCAACGCATAACAATGATCCCTTGTAAATGAGGATTAATCCAAATTAAAAAAAGGAAAAAAAAAGTTGTCATTCCAACACAATTTATGTAAGACATTGAAGCCGGGCAAAGGTCAAGTAGCCGGTATGACCTCTTGCCTCACTGGCTGGACGAACAACAACCGAGGGAGCAACTGAGCTCTCCACCCCATTGCACCCTTCAGCAGAAGGCTGCCTCCTCTTACGAGAAGCAGAGCCAACGGAACTACCATCAACGTTTTCCCAGCTCTCTAATTTCTTTTCTCGAACTTCAAATGCACGAAGTAGAACTTCAAATGTTCTTATGTCTGCACAATGATAATAGAATCTCTATTAGAGTATTAGTACAAACTTGATCTAGGTTGGTAGCTTAAGAAAATAACATATCAAGCATCAAAACATACCAGTAAAACAAGATCTAAGTGTTTCACATGAGTGTTGTACTTGCTCAATGCAAGGAGAGAAGGAGCAAATAATTCCATCTTGTTTTAACATTTTTGCAACTGAAGGAATGGCAAGCCAAGGCTGAGGAAGATCCAGGAAAACGGAATCTGCCTTTCCAGAAAATTCCTCGGGGAATCCTTCACCTTGGATGTCTCTTACACCGACTGTAATCAAATTGTTCAATCCCGTCTTTTCGAAGTCCTCTCTGTCAATAAATAGCAAATTAAGAAATTGGAAGTGCAATAAGGATCTGAAGAGTCCAGTGCTTATCATATTTTCTGTTTTCCAGCCACAACCATTATGAATCTAGATCTATCACTCAGGACTCATCCCGAATTGTTTACACAATACCATTAGAACATTATTGTCTGGCTTCTGGCTTAAGATTGTCATTACTTGAGAAATATAACCGAATAACCTATTTCAATACAGTTGTACTATGTTGATACTACTACAGTAGTTGCAGCAACATGAAAATCAAAAGATTGCTTCTTCTTTTTTCTGTTGTACTTACTCTTTTATTCTCTCTCTTGGTGTCATAGTGTATATCTCGAATTGGATGGTTCATGAGAGAAATGATAAAGACAGAAGTACAGTGATAGTAGAGATTTGTTAGAGAACATAAGAAACTGAATTAGTAAAGAAATTGTAAATTTGTAATCCAGCCATTACCACACAAAAAATGAGTTAAAAGACACTACGCATAAAACAAGAAACGAAAGAGATCGATTGCATTGGCCATGTACATGTCAACTTCAGAAAAGAAGTCTATAAAGCAAGGACCATCAACTATGATATCTGTGTGGTAGGATCATCAGTTTTCACATACTCCCTATGATGGATGAAATCGGTCTTTTTATTAACTTTATAAGTTATGATATATTGATATCGTAGCCCAGACTTCTAATTTTATACCACAGTGAAGACATTTGAGATACCATAAAGATGAAGTCAGCAACAAATGCAATGGATAAAGTTAGCAAGAAACGCAATCTCTCACCTAGCTGAGGCGGCCCTTTGCTCGTGAAAGTCAAATGTATAAACATGGCCCGAAGGAGCTACAGCCCTTGCAAGCGACGTGGTTAAGGATCCACTACCCGTCCCCGATTCAAGAACTACGCAACCAGGAACTATCTCCAAGTACATAACAACAAAGCTAATATCGGCAATATACAAAATCTGAGTTCGGTGGCTTAGAACCAAAGTCCATAATTCCGGAGTTGGAGCTAACAAGTATATAAATCCACCCTTATGACTAAATACTTTAGACCCGAAAGGCTTCCCAATCCAATCCACATGCTTAAATGCACCAAAACGATTCTGAAGTACCCCGTTTTCGGAAACTTTAATAGCCTTCATATTATCATGCCTCTCGTATACAATAACCAAGTCCCCATCACTTATACACTTCTTGAATGATAACTTCTTCGATTGTTCGATAAATAACATTTTAAAGAATATAATTTCACTGTACTTCAAGCCAGTCAACAATCTGCACAACCATCAATTAACACAAGAAAATGCCAACTGTAAGATAATGCTAATTGAAAGATACACAGAGAATACATACTACCTTAATCGCTAAAACATACAATTAATAAACTTTGCGGTCTTCAATGAAACACGCAACTTCGATTTAAATCAAAATTATTATGTAAACAATAAAGATGTTGAAAATACTATATTTCGATATTTTTTCACAAAATATTACTCCTCCATTATACAGAACTTATATAGTTATATGCCAATTTATGCATAATACAAAACGCGTAGACGTATTAACAGATGCGTGGTAGTGGTGGGAATCTGACTAAAAATAAAGAAAATTAGTGAGCAGGGAAATTAACGAACACTTGAGAAAAGGACAAAGTGTTTTGTCAATAGTTGATTAAATTAGGGATGGTTGCTACTTTTGCTATCTATTCAAAGCCATTATAAATAATTGGTGGTGGGTAGTCCACTTGCTTAAAAATTATACCAATAAAAATATTTTTTCCTTATTTTCATATTGATTTATATATAAAACAAAAAACACTTGTTATGATTTGATCCAAGTTTAAAAGACATAAGATCAAAATGAAAAGTTGGATTGGGGATTTTCAGTTGTGTCTTTCTCACTTTGTAATATACTAGTAAAGAGTGTAGAAAAATGATAGGCGAGGCGATATTACATTAGTTAGTTGAAATGTTTTATTGATAGTTGAGGTGAATTAAGCTTTTTGTAAAATATAATGGCATGCAATTTTAACTCAATGCCACCCAGGCCAAAATATTATCTTAAAGAGTTTATTAATAATCGAGTTTATTTGTAGTTGATAATTGGAAACACACATTAGAAAAGGAAAAAAAATATTCGCGTGAAAAGGAGCGAAAAAAACCACGATTAAACATGACGTGCGTGAAATAATGAAAAGGATCGAAAAATAACAGATAATTAATTTAGCACCCTCTCCCAGTGGAGACGGGCCAAAAATATTATCTTAGAGTTTATTATTAAATAATCATTAATTTGTCAATTTCTGTAGTTGATAATTGTAAAAAATATTAAAAAAAAATATTCACTGACTCCATCAAATCCCATGTATTCGTGTTTCTGTCGTTATGAAAAGGAGCAACGAATTATTAACTTAGCACCTTATCCTCGAGTCAGTTGGTCGAACTAACTTTGTAAAATATAATGGCATATGTTTAACTCGATGCCTCAGTATTAATTTGTCGAGTTTCTACTCTGAGTTGGGGAAAAAAACACGATCGCATATAGAAATTGCTTAGAAATAATAATAAATGAGCGAAAAAAAACACGAATTATTAATTTAGCACTATATCGTTAGAGATCATATTAAATAATGATAATTTTAAAAAGGCTAATTATCTTTTTGGTCCACTTATGCTATTGCATAATTTTAGTTGGTCTACGATACTATTAGTTCTTTTCGGCCATGGTCATGAGTCCTATTACATCGAGTTTCTACACTTACGAAAATAAGCTATTTTGTCATGCTGCTAAACTAAAGTATAGGAGACATTCTACATTATTAAAATAAACTTAGTTCATTTTTTCTTTTTTTTTAACACTTCCTTTACCCGGCTTCCTTCTCGCAAGCTTTCGCTTTATAAACTTTACTTGACCCACCTTTCTTCTTTGTGCTTTTGTTGGTGTTCTTAAACGTATAATAAGTTCTAAACTTAATGGATACAAATCTCAGAATGCTACGGATTGTACAAAAACAATAAACAAAAATTGGTTACAAGTGTGTACCTTTTAGTTGACACTAACAATGAGGTTGACAGTTGAATTGAATTGCGCACAATACCCAACAAAGTATCTCTAAGAATATCCACACCATCAAATAACTCAAACTACTTCCGTATGTTTACTGGAACGACTAAAGCAAAAACTTGGAACAAAAAGATGAAGAAAACTTGGTTTCTTCAAGGGAGAGATGGAAGCTGTTGGGGGTTTGGAGAGAGTGTTGATTTCATGAAAATCAAAATATGAGCATTAGTTGAATTGTGTTTAATCAAACCACTTAAATAGGCAAACATCTTAGAGTTTGAAGGAGATAAAATCTCCTCAAACTCTATCTCCCCAATCGTCCAAACCGTGATCAATCGAGTCCTCGGATTTGATTTTTCATCCCGAATGTTTCCTTCACGTTTCACTTTATACTCGAGAAGTTTATAATATTATTTATTATATTGTTCGGTTATTATTTGTGTAAGCTGACCTCTTGGGGCCAGATTGACAAGAGTAATATATTAAATGATATTACCCGAATATATATTTAATATATAGATTACGAGCGGACTCTAGTAAGTCATCGTAACCCCTAATGTCAATACGTAAAATCCTAAAATATTAATTGGCATTAATATATATTGAACTTACATATATATTGTATATATAATTTGAATGAGTAAATCGGTTGTATAATCGAAATTGTTCAATGGACATTTTATGAGATCTAATTTCTCATATTTCCAACAACACCCTTTACTACCCTTTAGCGACACACCCAACGACCATTGAATTCCCCACAACCACCAAAAATGGAGAAGTTAACCCAAAAAGCAGTAAGCCTGACTTTAACATCATGTCAATAATTATTACATCTCCATTTATAGGTGTAATCTCTTTCAACCCCAAACCCACCATGCTGCCCTGCCTCCCAGATCGGTAATCCCACATCCCAGTCGACATTGCATACCACTGAAACACAAGTATAACAAAAATCTTTAGCATTAATTTGTTGGGTGTTTTGCTTTTTTAATAATTTATTCAATTTCTACCATTTTTGTATAGCATTGCATCAATTTATATGGTATATAATATTGCATTTTTAGCATGTTTTTTTGCCTCCATAAGGTTGCTTTAGTTGCTATACTAACGAGTTAATTGTGTAATTTACAATATTTTTTGCTTAAATTGGGGTTTTATTGATCAAGATTTACTTTTTGAGCTACCCATTTTGATTTTTGTTGCATTTTCTTGTTAAAAATCGATTCTTTAGCTTGATTTATTAAAAATTGAGTCATACATCGATTGGTGACTGCGGTGTCGAGATTTGAATGATTAACCTCGGGGGCGGCCGACTTGGGCGGAGATGGGTACATGTGTATTTTATGTTACCTTATAACGAGTTTATTACTTCAATTACAAATTAATTTAAAAGTTATGAATTAATTTTTGTATCATGATCTTAAGTTAATATAACAAAAGATGAAGAATTAGGGATGACCGATAATTTTGGAATGAAAAAACTAAAAACATTCACGTTAAATTGATATGGAGCCAATACTTATTACTCTATTTTGTTAGGGTGCTAAAACGTAAATCATTACTATCGTTTTGATATAACTAATTTGTGTAATAATACTACGTAATAGGTTGTATCAAGTATAATAGTATTGGTTAGTGTCTTGAAATCTCCCAAATAACGTTTATCATTTTGAATAACTTTTCCTATACCCACATTATGATATAATTGTATGATCGTTGAAAGCTTTTTCGTTTTTATTTTGTTGTTGTTCTAGACTTGAACACAAATATTAGGGAATTATAATTACTTATTACATGTTTATTATTAATCGTGTTTTAAATTTTTTATCTATGAATACGCTACTTGATTTCACTATCAACTGAAAAGGTCCAATTTAAAGAGAGAAGGTAATAATTGACACTTCTTTGTTAAAAATTATAGTTTCATTTATTGAAAATTATAATTTCACTTATTGAGATCATCAATTCAAGAAGAGAAGTTAAGTAAAAACTTGATTTTGGCCAAGGATAAAATAAAAATATTAAAAGGGATAAATTTATTGAAATTGTAGAATGATAATTTAAAAATGAACAAAATATATAAATAAGAATAACAATTAAATAAATGGAGAGAGTATTAAATTGGTTAAGCGGATATATGTTATCATAACACATTATCACAAACGATGAAATTTTGAAATGGTCTCTCCTTTTTTATTGTCAAAGGATTTAATTGAGCAGTGATGGAGAAATTCAACTTGACCACAAGAATCAATTTACCAACAACAAAAAATCTAATACTAATTCTACTTTGAAAACACTACTTGAAATTGTTTGCAGTGGTATCATTTTAGTTAAAGCCAACAACTGTCACCATATTCTCATTATTACTAATAAATTTTTCTCACAAGTTTAAGCTACACATTCCAACACTATTAACAATTGGCCAGATTGAAAATTAATTTTGTAAGAAGCATCTTTATAGATTTATAGTTTTTTATGAAGACCGACTAAACTTGAATGTTTGTTAAACCTTCAAGATGTTATTAGGAATGATTTCAATTTATTTAATAGTCTAACTCAAGTACTAGAACTTGCTACTATTTGAAATCAATACATTATCAACAAAAAGAAACTTCTATGTGGAACAAGTTGGAGTCGTGTGGCCACTACAATCAAGATTTCTATCACATATTGGTTCCGATTCCTCATGTACCACAATGAAAATGCATTACGTTTCACATTGATAGCTTTGTGTCAGAATAATGGAATCTAATAGTAGTGGTTACTTGATTACACTAGCTCAAGTTCAAAAGGTAGAAGTGGCTACATTCAAATACCAAACCCAGTCACAAAATAGTTCTACCAAGACAGATAACATTGTTATCAATTACAAACAGTTTTCACTTTGTAATCCATATCATGTTCCCTCTGATTTCTCCAGAGCTGCAAAAAAAGAAGCAATGTTAGTTTGGAGAATATAAATTGGGGCAGACGTTAGTGTGCTTCTAGTATCAAACTAGCCAACTCTTTCGTTAATTGAAGTAAACTGCAATATCAATAAAGCTAGTCGAAGCTCGTAGCAGGACAAAGGTTTACATCATTTTCATGCATCTACTAGACTTATATGACTTCCAAACTTAAAATTTAAATAACAAAATAGATAAGTTACATGCAGGATGTCCCACTCAACTTCTAGACAGTATACAGCCAAGTTCCATGATGAGTAAGGTGCCACGCACGTTTACACATCGTAGCAGAGTTGAGAGTGTCTATAGTTGTGTGATTATATTTTCAAGGGATGATTGATTTTTAAGGAAGTTCAAATTTACTAACACAAACACTCACTCCCCTAAACTTCACATAATTTCGTCAAAACAAAAACTATTTTGGATTTCCAAAATTGCAAGAAAACACCTTAGAAACAGGGATGGCACATTTATTTATTTAGTTGTGGGGGGGGGGGGGTTATGTCTTGAGAGTAGACGTACTGTTGTAGTTGAGAAGCTTCTCGATAAGATCAACATGAGTCATGAGCATCCTCCGGCAGCAATAACGCACCAAACCCAAAGCATCCAGAGCATCCCTGCAGATTCAGTAATGTAGTGTAAGATCTCTAGAGGATTGACTAACTTCGGACCAATATCATTAAAAATCTACTTCAGCGACTACATAACAGTCAAATGAAAACAAAAGAATGGTTCAATTTAGACAAGATCCTATGTCTTTCATATTACCTAAACACATCTCCTAACTATCTATGTGCCTTCCATTTCACTAGAACAAGGAACAATTATATGAAATTCCCAGGTAACAATAAAATAAATAGGTTTTGTATGGCTTATTGGCCGAGAGACCCTAAACTATCGTAATTTCAGTGGCCCAATCTATCTTATGCAGGTACCCTTTGTGAACTATTCCCGGACAGGCCCCACGGGCTTTTCTAGCTTCTTGTCTAAATCCCTGACCCCTTAGACAAAATTTTCAACTAAAATACATAATAAATGACTATATTATCCCTAAAACAAACAATGAAATAATTGTATTTACCTTAAATGAAAAACATTTATCACTAACAACACACTAAAATATAGAAGCTTGCCTTTGCTTACCCACTGCTTGTAAGCGCGAGATGCTATTCCGTGACTCCATGACCTTACCGACAAAACTCAAGCAAGCGAAGCAGCAGTCTAAGCGCATCATCTACTCGCGCGGCGGATACGGGCAGCTCACGTAGGGTGTCAGGAAACAAATACTTCGCGACCTACGCGGCGGAACTCCGGCGCGATAAATTTACCACTCCGGTATCGCTGCCTCCTTGATTCCGATGCGAGCAGGTCCGACGAGCGACTCATGTAACTTTAGATCCAAGAGGCGTTAGGGTGGGGAACATGAGATGAGAATAACGATGATGCATGCGTTAGGGGTTGCGTGGAGAAGCGAAGGTGGGGGTGGATGAAGCGTTAAGGAAGAAAGGGGTTGGGGTTATTTTGGTCCTATGCACCTTTTATGCTTTGGTGTAGTGTTAGAGACAGAAATAATCATTTTAGCATGCTTATAATTATTTCATTAATATACGAGCAGCTCCTCATCATTTATTATACAGCACAGATGAAAAAGACCCCAAACACCCTATCGAGGAGATAGTTCGGAGGTGTCAGGAGCGAGATAGATAATCTGAGGCCATAAGAATGTAGCATGGATTCAGGCGCCGACGATAAGCCAAATAAATACTATCATGAAATAGTTCCCACAGTGGTGCACCATGCACAGGCAAGAACAAACAGCAATTTAAGACACTTTCAATTTTCTCGAATCTCAACTTCTCAATAGCTAATGTTATCCATTTCAAACATCATTTAAAAAAAAGATTATTCTCTTCCATCATAATCACTAAGGGACAGATGACAAACCAAATGTAAAATTGCAAGTTTAACCACACATACTTCACTACAATTATTACACCTACAACATAAAAAAGGTTGGAGTTATTTATCTAACGACACCAAGTTTACCATATGAACACAATAATATCTCGCGTATTTAGATGTATGAGTCTTACAATTTTATGTGACACTTTGTGTATGAGGTATCTGTTACAATTTTATATGACACTTTGTGTGAGACTCTGTTAAGATCGTGACACGTGATCATTTTTTATTTTTAAAAACAATGAATACTGTTCATGATCTTAACCTAATGTTACACAAAAGTGTAACAGATGATCTTTTCCCATAAATGTATCCCTCTAAGAATAGCAAACCAGACATAGAAATCGGGACACGGAGAGAACCCGAGAAATACATATGTACATTAGCCAAATAAACTCAACAAACTTATACCACATTTTTATCCTTCATCTATGTTAAAATTGTTGGTTTAGTACAAATTATTAACAATTAAGAATTAAACCCTAAATAAACATTCAAGCAGAGTAAAAGTAAAAGAATAAAAATAAAAACAATGTTACCCTTCTGTATAATCAGCCTGGAGAAGGTCAAGGTACGCATCCCATTTGTTTCCAATAACCTAAAAAACAATTACACAAATTATTATTCACAATAACGAGTAAATTTCAAAACCTAAATGTTCAATTAAATTAGTTAATAATTGTAAAAATAATGACCAAACTTATTATTTGTATATTTTGTACGAAATAGTAATAGTTGAAGTGAAAAATTAAAATTGAATGTATTTGAATACCTTTCCGCAAGTGAAGCAACGAACAGGGATAATCATCGTGTTTGATTTTCTTAGGGGGTTTTATTGTTGTTTTATCGCAACAGCTCAAGCTTTGGGTTTTTGTTGAGGAGGAGAATTGACACACAGATTTATTTGGGATGGACTGCCTATTTAATTATGGTCCAGTGCATCAAAATTGTTATCTTATTTTCAGCGTATGGCGTCACGCCTTGGTGATGTCAGCAAATGTGAGGAATTATCAGAGATGTCTTCGGGCAATTTCACATGGCCTTGCATCTGTGACCTTAGCATAGCCGGAGTAATACATGACAGCAGAGAGCACATTTCTCAAGATTGACAGCAATTGCTAGCTGTTTGCTAGATGCGTGGGCGCACATAAAAGGGCAGCCGTGTCCGTTGAAATGTGCCTAAGTGGACACCAAAAATTATTTATGTTTAAAATATATAGATTTTGAGTATTAGCTAGTTTGGAGATTGTACATTTTCGGTCACTAATACTCGAAAACTAACATAATTCGATATGATTCAACACGTTCAAATCTAAATACATCCTAATTCCTAACCCTCTATTTCTTGTTCTTCAACATTTCTTCCAAAATCTTAGCAAACCCCACAAAAAAAAAATATACCAAACCACAAAAACCCTAATTGGACAAATTTTATGGAAATTACAATGACAACAATGTCAGAAGCGGGTTTTGCGAAGCTCAAACTGAGTATTTGACCTCGGCTGTTGTACAAACACCAAAGCGATAAGGCAGAAGAGGGAAAATTACTTGAAATATCTCCCATGAAACGCGCTATGTTTGTTAAAAACCGTGAATTATACTGCATTGATTGTAGAGTAACGAGGTCGTTTATAAGAAAACAAACAAAAGAATAAATGGTTGGATATGGAAACAACCATAAGACATTCACTTCTGAAGCATGGAATAGGCTTCGACATATTTCTTTATAAACGTAAAAAGTAAATTGCTAGTTTGTCATCAAACATGCAAAAAAAAAAAAGATCGAGTACACAGAAAATATTTAGAAAATGTGGTCTTTATTGATATTGAATCAAAGTACTACTTATTACATTGTGAAATTTTGTTGGGACTACTTCCACAATTTGACTGTAGTGGTTTTGATGTCTCGTTTGTTTCTAGTCGAACTTCTAGCCATGTATTCAACCGGTCGAACAGTATAATCTGGTAGTGGACTATTCCTGGTTTCGAATTTGTACTCACACATTGTCGTTGCCTAAGTTTTGACCCGCTTCCGTGCGTCGACTCACGACTGGAGTCGTTGAACAGATGCACTTCCTCGTACTCGTCAAAGGATCCCTCAGGTATTTCTTCTGTTCCTTGACTTCTCTGCCTTCGGATCGAGCCACTAACACCCCGCTCTCGAATATTCCGATCAACTCCTTGTCCACGATTGGCCATCTGTAACATAAAATTGAACAATAATTTCGAAATTATTGAAACACCAATTAACATAATTGAGAAATATTAACATGAAATCGTATACTTACTTGTTACACTTGTTGATTGATCCCAAACGAAGAAAAATTGAGATACGATGGAGAATAAACGAATATTTTGCCTACAATTTAAGAAATATTAACAACAATTGAAAAAATATTAAAAACAAAATGATTTGAGAAATATTAACAACAATATTACTATCATGACAACAATAATTTTTGAAGAATTACACATTAATTATCAAGAAAATCGATTTTGGAATAAACTCGCTTCTTTCTTAACAAACATTGTATTAATTAAGCTTGTTTTAAAGGCAACCGTTGAACAATTCACTTGTTTCGTTATAAACATAGATCGAATTCGTTTGTTTACTAACAAACATGGCTTGAATTCGCCTCTTTTATAACAATCATAGCTTTAATTTCAACAATAATTTAACATACTTTTTCTTCAATCCTAATTTCAACATTAATTTAAATGTATAAAGTTAGTCAATGAAATGGTGTACTTAAGAAATCTATTACATTCTCAATTAACAAATTTGTTACTTCACAATAAACATAAATAAAAAAGTTCATTTTGTAATAAACAAGAAATGAATTCATTACACAACAATCATGCATTCAATTTATTTGTTACACAATAATCATGACATCAATTAGCTAGTTACACAACAATCATTTCTTGGATAAGTTAGTTTCATAACAATCATTTCTTTAATATAAAATTAGTAAATGAAATGGTATTTACTTGTTGATTGATCCCGACCAAAAATTGAGATAAGATGGAGAAGAAACGAATAATTTAGTTTCTAATGACAACAATTTGAGAAATATAAACAACAATTTAATAAATATTAACAACAAAATAATTTCATGAGAAATAATATCGTATTATTATTATTCTTTATTATTATAATTATTATTAATTACTCATTATTATTATTATTATTATTATTAATTACTCATTATTTTTTATAAATATAGGAATTTATATCATTAGATTAAATGCTTTGAAAATAGTTTCATAAAAAAAAGGAGTAAAGTGCATTAATTAAATAACATAGTGTAACTCGGATAGAAAAACATAGAAAAAGCGTGAAAGTCAACATTGAAAACGTAATTAAATAGCATAGAAAAACATCATGCATAATCTCTTAAATATGCAATACTCAAAGTAATCAATCAAACTAATCATCACAGTTTGTCTGGTTGCTTTGTTCTTGTCTTGGAGTGGCATTGTAGCTTCGAATAGGCTATGTCAACCATGTTAAAGAGGCGATATGAAAGTGAGTACGGTTGAGTGTTGAGTCTTGACGGGTATCCTCACCAGTACGTCATCGGCCGGATCTTACGAGCGACCACTTACGTCGTAGTCGATAAACCCAATGTCTCCGATTGAGCTTGCATGTGCGTATCGGATGCCACTGCATGTGCCTTCTTGCATGCTCGATGAGTGTACGGCCAATAAGAGCAACTGACATTTCATTATGAAATTAAAGAGAAAAATAACATGTTAGTACACCAAAAATATAATATAAGGCTAATGAAAAATACACTTTAACATGACACATCTTGGGGAAGTTGAGTACATAAAGTATCTATATGGACACGTCTACTTGAGTTGGTTATGCTGACTCACAATATAAGTCTTTAGGAGTCTAACTCATGTAGTAAAATGCGGCGTCTACGTAGCTATATTATTTAATTCATTCTTATATAATTAATTATTTAATTCATTTTTAAGAAAGTAATTATTTAATTCTTTCTTACGTAATTAATTATTTAATTCATTTTAAGGAATTAATTATTTCTTAATATAATTAATTCATTCTTATGTATTATTTAACATTCTTATGTAGCTTGTTTTTGTTTTGTTTATATGAAGCATTAAATGAATAAAACATTTGTCTTTATAAACATAGGATGAATTCCTTTTGTTCAACTGGCTTGTAAGATGTAACTCGCTTGTTGTCTTATAAACATAAAAAACTTGCTTGTTTTCTCTTACAAAAGCGAATTAAACATTTTGTTACAAGCATAAAAGTAAGTCGCTTGTTTTCTAATAAAATATTGATATTTTATGCAAAAGATACTTGATCATTCACACTTTATTTTCTATTTTTAGATTATGTATAGTGGTGCCGTATTTGACTTAACTTTCGACAATTATTCCTTTAGATTCAACGAGACATGATTTGACATAATCACGAACAATATAATTTTTGGATGACTATGGAAATATTTGGATACGATTCAATTTGTTCGAAGCTAAATCACATATCCCGAATCCCTAAACCCCATTATATTCCTAGTTCTTCCTATATCCTAGCAAACCCCCGCAAAACATCCAAAAAATCAAACCATTACCAAATCTAGCCCCAAAAACCCTCAATTGGACAAACTATAGGAACATCAAAAGTTGCAGCCACTTCGAAACGACTTCATAATCTCCAAGAGGAGCATTCGACAATTATTCATATAGGTTCGACAAGCTTAAATGGCTATAAAACCCGAACAATAAAATTCGACCAAACTTGATAACCATGAAATAATTCGATTCGATTCAACTCGTTAAAAAGCTAATCACACATCCCAATCCCTAACCCCCATTCTATTTCTTGTTCTTCTTCAACATTTGTTCCTAAATCCTAGCAAACCCCAGAAAAAACACCAAAAAAATCAAAGCATCACCAAAGCCAACCCCCAATTGGACAAGTTTACATCCCGGAAACGCTGGCGACAGCGACGTCAAACGGGTTTTTGAAACTCAAGGCAGAGGATTTCGAGAGTACTACACATGCAGACTTACTCCATCCTCTTAGGCCGCAACTCCAAGAAGTCAACGGTCGACGTTGACCTCTCCTCCTTAGGCGGCGGCATGAACATCTCCCGTAACCACGCTCGTATCTTCTACGACTTCCAACGTCGTCGTTTTGCCCTCGAAGTCTTGGGGAAAAACGGCTGTTTCGTCGAAGGCGTGCATCATTTGCCCGGGACCGTGCCCGTCAAATTGGATTCTCAGGATTTATTGCAGATTGGGGATAAGGAGTTTTATTTTCTGTTGCCTGTGAGGAGTATTCTTGGTGGATTGAGGCAGAATGTTGTTAATTCGGGGTATTTGGGTAGGCGCGGGAGTAATTTTATAGGGAATTCGGGTGAAGGAGAGAAGGCGGGAGGGAGGGAGTATTATGATAGGAATTGCATGAAGAGGAGGGGAGGGGGTTGGGATGTTGAAGAAGGCCAGGAGGGGTGATGGTGTCGAGGGGGGTGTTGGGAGTGGATATGGGTTTGGTTCCGGTGGGAAGGGGTCTGGTTCGGGACATTTAGGTATGTGATTTTGTCAAGTTGAATGCTGTTTCGATACTTTGTTGGTAGTGTATGTGTTGGAAGATTGCAGTATATGTGTGGTTAGTTATTTAAATTTACTAGTTTATTTGTTAGCTATGTTTATTGATGATGGCATGTAGCATTGTTGGATAATGGAATTTATCTAATTCATAGATAAATGTAAACTGACCCTACTACAGTTTCGATTCTTTGTTAGCAATGTATGCGTTGGAAGTTTGTGGTATAAATATACCGTAGATGTATGGATAGTTCTTTAGTGACCGGCTTTATTGGTTAGCTATGAATTGTGGGTAATGATGATGGCCTGTAGCGTTGTTGGGTAATGGTATTTGTATAATTCATAGATAAACGTAAACCGACCCTAAGACAATTTCGATACTTTGTAGGCAATGTATGTGTTGAAAGTTTGTGGTATATGTATGAATAGTTCTTTATTGACCGGCTTTATTAGTTTGCTATGAATTGTGGGTAATGATATTTGTCTAAGTTCAGATTATGATAACCGGTTATGTGTTCTAAGATGCAAACTTGATTTTGTTTATACCTTGATTTGTTGATAGTTTGGAAGAGTGTTTTATGGTATTTGCCCATTGTCTTTTGCATGTTATTAAGTATGAATATGTTAATCATGCGAATAGATTGAACTTTTATTTTGTATGTTTAATGCATGTTGAGTAGATAGAACTTCCACGTAGACTGCGATCTCTGCGTTATGACCAAGGTTCAAAATTTCGTTTCGAGACATAGTTTCGGATAGGTAAAATATGGAAACGTTTCGAGAAACTGTAAGACACGCTATGGAAACGTTGTAAAATTATGGAAACACGTGGAAACAAATACTTATTACTACTAGTTTTTATTTACATGAATTTATTAATATTAATATAAATAGAATGTGTTTAATTAAAAATTGAAATATAATAACAACTTTTGTAACATGTTTATAGTCATAAAAAATTATAATCTTCTAGATGCATAAATTTTAATGAACTAATTATGTAAATAACAAAATAAACTAGGACGAATAATATTCTAGTTTAATTAAAAAGTACACCCATCAACTAGAAACAATCATAAACAAAAAAATTATCTAATTAAAATTCAAAAATATAGAATGTAAAAGAAAGCAAATTTACTGCATGTTATGAAAAGCTGGACTAGGAGCTATTCTTATTATATATTATTTTGAGAAAAAAAAACATAATATTCTAGTCTATAATTTGATGTTTGTTGGAGTTGTTTAGATTTTAGAGTTGTAGTGTCTGTAGAATTTTACTCCAATACGACTCCGAAAAATTGGTGGAAAAGAAAGAAACTCACCGAAAAGCATTGTTTCCATGAAACATATAACATTTGATATGTCACTAGCGTTTCTTTTCTATAGGTTGAAGAAACGAAACTATTCGGCCGTTTCTTTTTGATACTTTGAACCTTGGCGTTATCTATGGCCTTTGGAATATATGTAATGTTTGTATCGTCTTTCCGTTTAAGTGATGTGCAATTGGGCATATCAATAGTAAGACTGAATTAGTGAAACCTGATGTCGCTTAGTGAACGGTTTCTACACTTGTAACTATGATAATTAAGTGCTAATAACACTCGATAACCAGCTCTGGTGGGTTGGATTGTTTTTTCTAGTTTCTTTGTAATTCATAGTATTGACTTTGTTTAGTAAAGTTCGTTACCTACTGTGTGATTAATATTGGCAGTTTGAGTAAATGATCTATGCTGTTGGAATTGGGATCCCATTTGGATATAATATTGTATCAGGGAATGGCATTTACATAAAGTGGTAAAATACTTGTAACTAAATCCAAGTTAAGGTAGAAGAATTTAATTAATCTTCAATTTTTTGGTTACTAAATATGTATTCTCTCCAAAGATGCTATCTTTTATTCTCTTGGAATATATATATATATATTTTTAAGTACTTGGAGTAGAGTTGACATGAATCGTTCTCCAATGTGTTCTCTGGTTATTTCTGTGGCGCAGTATATTCAACTAAGAAGAGCAACCAAAATTACAACCTAAAAAACATATGCTAATGTACGAGCTGCATCAAGTATATATTCCAATTCTTAGGAGAGGATTGTTAAAAATGTTTTCGAGGAAAGTGAAATTGGTTTTATATTTGGATTACTTAATTTGAGGAGAGTTGTGGAGTGTAGATAACAATTTTTATTGATTAACGTCCTTATCAATCTAATCTGATGTAGAGACAAAAAAGAAGGTTGAAAATGTTTCAGTACTTGTATAATTAAGTAACACGTGGCTGTATAAAAAGAATAGTAGGTCATCTTACCATACGAATCCAGTAGTTCACTCAGCACCGTAGTGTGATTGAAACTTAGAGGATGTTTGGCTGAGCTCTTCTTGGGAAACTTATTGTAGTCCCTTGCAAAAAAGGCTTGGCCTTCATAGACTTTTTGACATATAAGCTAGTAAAAAGCTTAGCCAATATCCCCATCATATTGTAGGAATATAACCAGGGAGAACGTCTGGAACCATTTTACTCTGGGAGGAAACAAAACTGGCCAACTAATTGTATGAAGAAAAAAAGTCTATCTAATTAATGGAAGTGCCAGCTATGTAGGCTCTACGGAACAATAACCCAGTCTTAAGTCTATTATATCAGCTTTGTTTGATTCCTTATATAAGAAGTTTTTGTAAGTTGATTCCATGGCCTGAGGTTGCACACTGATAAGTTTTCCTTCTGGCCAAGCCTTAATTTTTGGCAGATTGAAGAATTCTTAAGGAGAAATTGTATAATGTTCATATCATTGTATGGAATTAGAAACAACTCACCAACATCCCCTTGGGGACCTATCAAATTATTTTTTCAACCACCTTAAATAGTAATCACATCTCCTTACCCATCTCATAAACCACAAGCGTCATTTTGTAAGTCTGGTAGTCTGGTACAATCCACATTACTTTTAAACAGCATGTGACATGTTCAATGTGCAAGACCATATTAACTTTTACTGATAACCGACTTAATATGAATGGCTATTTGAGTTTCACTAAAAAATTTATGCAACAGCAGATTTATTACTTTATTTGTTCTTGAAAAAAGTTGTAGATGGTTATTGATGTTCAAGTTTGGCAACTAGATGAGTACGAATTCTGTCTTTTTGACAATGTATTTACTGAATGTTACTCCTTCCCCTAACTTGCTTCAGATAAAAAGGGATCACGTTCAAACAGAGATGCTGACAATCAACAACTCCTGCAGCTTGAGGAGAAGGACGTTGTGACATCTGTTGCAAATGTATTGTCTGATCTTTGCGGTCCTGGAGAATGGATGCCAATGGAGAAACTTCACTCTGAGGTTAGTTATAGTTCAAAATTCAGCTTAATTTTCTATAAAACAAATAGATGTTCTTGGGTAAAAATTTAAGGTTAAAGGTTGGAACTTGATGAATTTAGAATCATGTGTCTATTTTGAGCATATGTATCTGAAGTTCTGAACTCAGTACTGTTGGTGAGTTCTCCACTCCTGGTGGTATGATAGTGTGTTAGAACTTAGAACTAAGGTTTTCCAGTATCTGAAAATGCGTTTATCTTGCTCTTGGTTGCACTTTACGACGCTGCCTACTTTTGATTATTGTGCCCGCACTTGAACATATTTTTTTCTTATTTGTTGACTTTTTTAATGTTGTTTCTTTATGTGTATGATGCCCTCTTTTTTCGATAGAAATGTTGCAAATAACCTCATATGCTTTAACACACAATATTTTCAGACACTAAGGGCACAATTTACAACATTTGTCATAACTCACGGGGGTAAGTTTTGCATTTCGATAATATATGAGGGTACATATTGTCCAGTTTAAATGGCACAGGGGGTCTATAAACTTTTCCGTTTTTGGCATTTTTACGATGTGCTTACTTATCTTGTTGATATCATATTGCATTACACGTAAATAAGATCAAATTAAAAACTACATTAAGAAATATTTTGGATTCTAGTCTGTCTCACTTTCATCAACTTGGAAGTTATTGACTAAAAAACAAATGGGGGGACAGAGATTTTTTTTTTCGGATTTATTTTAATTATATTTATTTTCTTATAGAAGTTAAACTATTTTTCATGCAGTTGATGGAGCAATATGGCAACTCGTGGCATCATGGTCGTGTTAGAAGATACCTTACTTCCGAGGATTATGAGTCTCCTGAAGCCAAGGCAAAACCTTGGTATGGATTGCTCATGTTGTTGAGGAAATACCCAGAACATTTCGTCATCAATACAAGATCTAAGGGACGAGTGACCCTCGAGTTTGTCTCCCTTGTCTCACTAATTTCTTAAGAGTTCGAAGATAATGCCTTATGCATAGGATTGTGGCACAATGTAATATTATGTTGTGTATTTTGCATGCCTACGCTAATTGAAAACCAAATGCAAAACATGTGTGGTTATGTTACATAGAGCTATGTTTAGCAGTTTGACTGGAGTCGCTGGACATTTGGAAAAAGTAGAGATGCTTCATGCATGTGTTTGGTTGATTAATGCACTTCTCAATTTGTATAAAGTAATCCTAAGCAGTCAATGAAATGTTCTTGGTGTAGAGGAGAAGGGAAAGAGAAACCAAATGGGAAATTCCCTTTTCCTCCCTTTGGTAGAAGAATGATTAATTCTTCTGGTTGAAGAAGCAAAATGCTCTCTTGCAAAATAGCAGTAGAAGGTGACTGTAAGCAATGATGATCGTTCTTCAGCTAAATGATCACTCTAATTCACCTCGAATCCACTTATTAAGTTTACAAATAAGGCGAAAAAGGGCAAATGACGTTAAACGTCATATTGTTTTGGAAATTTCCCTATTTGATCATCTATCCTAAATACATTATTTTTGAAATCATCATCATTGATACTTAGGTCAAGTTGTCTGTTGTGGTGCATGCATTAAACTTGAGAATGCTTTTTTGTCCAATTTTTTTAATGGGTCTTTCATAAGTTCTTGTGTTCTTCTCAACAAGAATACAAAGTTAGAATTTCAACAAGAACTACTCTGACAAATTTCCCTCCCCTTTTGCCTTTAATAAGATGTTCTTGTGTTCTTCCTTTGTGTAGTTGCTTGCAGATGTTCCATCATACTTGCGACGCCTTTGATCGAGTCAGGTAAGAAATAAACATGAATGGAAGATGATAAAGGGATTATTATATCTTGGTTTTGAGTTCTTTCTTTCATTTCATTCAAAGCTTGAAAATTGTAGACCTAAGTAAGTATTGAGAGTATGTAGCATGGTTTGTTAAGTAGACATTATTTTAGTGTTGGATAGGAGCTACATAATTCCATATTGTCACTTATTCCTACACTTTTTTAGTACATGTCATGTATGACTACATTAGATTCTTTGAAACTGTCCTCTTCTTTCTGCCCTCTTTTTGTCGGTAAAGAAAGGAAGAAAATGTAGTTGTTGAATTTGTCATATTCTCTGGATGGAATAATGGGATTAATATTCTCACTAACCATACATGTGGAATGATTAAATGAATTATACCAACTGAAAATTGGACCATTGTGTTTACTTGAAAAGTTGGGTATGGTGAATCATTGAATATGCATCATGTCGTTTGCCATGTGAAAATCATCTTTACTTTTCTACCTATGTCGTCCACTTATTGCCTCTTGTTCACCTTTTTGATCTTCCACCATTGATAAAGAAAGGAAAGAGAAGCGATTAAGAAGAAGTCCAAAGTTGTAACTTTATTCAGTGTTTTCCTCCCCATCGGAAGGAATTATTACAGTCAAAGATACAATATAATTTAATTCGAAATATAGAAAAACGAACTATGAGATTCACGATAACAACTTCGTCTTTTTTACAAATAATATCTTCTTCTTGTTTTAAATAAAAGTTTAGTAGAAGGGAATGATGTCACAAATTCAAAGATAAGGCATGTCTTCAGGTTCTTTGAGCTTATAAGTATTTTTACAAATCTCCTCCAAAAGAGACTAATAGAATTCAAAGCTATGATATTTGGGTTATCAAAGTGAATCATGTCATTTTTTGGGTTACATAAAAAGTTTAACACCAAAACTTCATTGCTGGCCTCCTCGTTTACATACTTAAAACAATTTATGAATCTGGAAATCATATTATTGACAGTCTCTCATCATCTATATATGAGTACATATTGAATAAGACAGATGTATGTCATAGAAAATAAAAGCTGCATTACTAGTTTACTACTGATGATTTTTATTGTCATCCAATTTATTTATCGATTGGTGTGTGAAAATGGCATGCATATATTCAGTAAATATAATAATGCTGTAAAGATCGAGGAAAATCATCTTTACATTATTATTGAGAATAGGATCCAAGAAAAAGTGTCTTGAATTTTTTGTAACTTTACCCTCCAGACATTCATTAATTTCACTTAATCTTCTGTCCGAGTCCTATTCTAAAAGATCAGTGATATGCTGGATTGCCGGAGTCGAGTCGAGTTATTTGCGTTTGGTTCGATAAGTTATTAATCTTGAACATTAATAAGACTAAAAATACTCGTATGATATTGTAAAAAACAACTTTTCTGTTGCAAATACGAACACAAGTCTTAGAATCCATTATGTATAGTTGTTCAATGTGGATTAAATCTTATATGTGTTTTATCCATATTTTTGAATATAGCAAATAACATTCATTAGTAATTGAGAATTTGAATATTGAACTTGAGTTAAATCATAAGTCATGGATTGATAAGATGAATTGGTAAGTATGCATATTATAGTGACCGAATGCCCCATAAACTGGCTTGTTAATCAGCTCAAGGATTACTGCCAAGACTTAAGAGTCAAGACCATGAATCCATTATGCATGATTCATTGGAATAATAGTACTGTAAAAGCACTCATAATCCATTATGTTAAACGTAAATTAAGCGGTTAAAAAAGGTTTCTGAAAAAGGAAAGACTGATTTAACATTTATTATTTAAATACGGTATATTTAATATCATAATACGTCCGCTGAATACCTGATCAGACAACCGATTTACTGCATTTAATTATATTCAATAATATAAGTTCGTATATACGTTCATCATTTGACAATCGACATATTGTGATTAACTCATGATATTGTGAAGCGCCATGATTACCATTGTAGCCTGTTAATCTATATATATTAATATTATGTTCTAAGTTAACATAAATAATATATTACTCTCATTAATCGGTACCTAAGAGGCCACACAAAAACGTGATCAAACTATAATACGAATTATAATTTTCTAGCCTAAAGCCAAACACGGGCTTAAAACATTCATTTAAAAATCGAAATCCTAGACTAGGAGCAGGCGGCTGTATTTGGTGATGCACCTGGCATTTTTCTCCTTCACCCATAAGCTGGCTGCCTATAAATAGTGTTCAATCCCTCATAATTTATTTGCTCTAATTTTTCCAGCCAAGCCGGTAATTTCTCCTTTCCTTCTTACTCCTGGGCCTCGATCGAATTCTCTCCCTGTGAAATAAAATGCTTTTCTTTATCAAGCTGCTTTTCACTTTAATTTGTTTTAAGAAACCGAACGGCAGCTGCTGATCAATCGCTGTACGAACTATTCCTGCATAACCTACGCTGCTGCCTCCTCCTGGCCATATTCCGCTGCAACTTCAAGGTAAAAGGTACATACAAAATCTCTGATTAATTACTGTTTTTATAAACTTGTAGAGTTCCTGGGCCATATGCGATAATCGGTTATTTTAATCCGTAAAACCCAACAAAGGACATCAAGAGTTTACTGGTATTATAATTACGTAATTATGCAATATAAATTGTTTATATGTTTAGATCTGAATTTTTATATGTTTAAAATTGCTATTTGATATTTGTTTAATTCAATTGATATGATATATGTAATTGATTGAATCAAATATGATTAATTATTAATCAACAATTAGTGATTTTTATGTAGTTAAATCAGTAATATTTTTCTTGATTTTACGTATTTTTTTTCTTCGATTTTTCTCAATTACTTTCTCAGACCGCTAAATACTTGAACGATTGATTATACGCTAAATACGGCGATATGTATTAATTGCTAATCTTTAATTTGAATTTTTTTATATAATTTAATTAGAAATATTTTTCTAGTCTCTCGAGAATTTTCTCGGGAATTTTTCGAGCAAAAGTTTCTACTGCCGATTTCAATCGATAAAACTTGGCCGACTGTCAAAAATCAACCAGAAGGTTCCGGGAAGCGGCCGACGGTCGACACGCTGGGTAACATGGCACACACGCCACGACATCGCCAGCGATACGCCATCACGATTACGGCTTCGGTCACGCCGCCAAATCGAGTCGACTCAATGACCGAGCCGACTCGTGCATCCTAGTTGACTCGACTAAACTGGCTGCCTCCGACCTCGACCCGATCCGCCGGCATCGATCCGACCGCCCACTTACGCGTCCGGCCGGGCTACCAGCACTGCCTACCCAATTGTTTTGGCTTTTTGGGCCGACGGGCTTTCCTTATAAAGCATATTCGCCTGGTCAGACTGGTGACGCGTAAACGAACCGGGCTCAAGGGCTATTTCATGGAGCTGCCCGGCTGCCTCGGTTCGGGTCCGACCCAGCCCCTGCAAGTGTCTACTTTAGTGCCCACCACCGCTTTATAAACTAACCGATAGGCCAAGGAGTTTAGGCCTCTGCACCGGTCCTGCTCGGGCCTCACGAGGGCTCTCCGGTCTCTGCCCGAGGCCCCTCAAGCCCGGTAATAAACGTTACCACGCTTATATTAGACGTGGTAACGTTTAATCCAGTTAACATGGTATAAATATATGAAATTAACGTGGTAACGCTTACTCTAGGCGCAGAACGCTTAAAGCCACGAGATACATCTGGGAATTAACACGGTAACGCTACTGGCGTTGCTACCACGCTTAACGCAGAACGCAGATTTTAAAGAACAACACAAACTTAGCAGACCAATCCTTTGATCATACACAAACTTCACCACGAGCCATAAATTTTGAACGCCTTTTGAGTATATCAAGCTTCTCTACGCTAAACGCCGATTCACTTCGCTATCAGATTGCATAAATTAATACCTCCTCGCCATCTCGATAAAATCGAAATGTATTTCTGCCTTCATGTATCTCACCATTTTAAAAAAGACGAAAGTGGTTGTCTTTATTGTATTGATTCGCGGTCAAAAACCGCTAAATATCGAAGTTAATTCAATAACCTATCTCGACGATGGCGGGACAAGTAGAGAACCATGTCAGACCTCCAAATGTATCATAAGGTGATCGTGTTGACTTTCTAATTTTTACCCCGCCAAGGAATTGACTAGACGCATCAGTGTAGGTCGATCAGGAGACTAAGTTGATGTTTAACCTTAAACTTATTATATATCGTATATAAATAAGTTTCACTCTCATCACAATATTTTATGATCATACCTTTCAAGATTTCACATGTGGTCGTAAAGCTTTTATAAAACTCCCCAACAATGATCTTAAACTTACTGTTGGAATGAGGGATCCAAAATGGCACCAATCGTGATACGACGAGGTAAAGATTTAAAAAAATACTTTAAAAAACTTGTCTTCCATATTCTGAACCATATCCCAATAAACATTCATTTCATTTAATTTTATCCATATGCATCAGAAGATTAACTACACATTCGAGAGCTAAATGAATATTATGACTATATCAATTAAAAACTTTTGTATAATCTTTTAAACGGGCTAAAATCACAATTCATAAAGAATATTTCCAATTTTCATATTTCAACGGAGTATAATATGGATCGTTAGGAGCATACATGGAATAAAATTTAGAAACTTCTTCTTTATAAACATATGCACGTACTAGGAGATCATAAGTAGAATTCCATCTAGTATCAACATCCATGATTAATTTTTAAATTTTTTTCGATCCATCTACAACTATTTTTTATATGCATGTTTCTTTCACTGCCTCCCGATAATCAAATGAACAACCTTTCTAATAGGTTGAATAAATTCATCATAAACAACCTTAATTCCATCATTAGCAACTAATTGAAGTACATGACATAAACATCTAACATGAAAGAGTTCATTATAATCCGGTTTACATTCCATTTTAAGTGTGTCAATAGCTACATTGTTTGCCGATGCATTATCAAAGGAAATAGAAGCAATTTTATTCAAACAATTATATTCGAGCACATTTAATAAATACCTTCTAAATTCTAATATATGTTTAGCAATCGAGCGAAAATATATAATTCTCTTTTTCTTTTGTAAAACCCAATCTATATCAATCCAAATTTACATGTAACACACAATATATCAAAATCATCTAACACACCGATATCACTGTCAAACAAACTTTCCTTCCGCTGCAAAGTATTCATCATCTTACCTATAAGTTCTTTCGATCTTTAAAATATTTGAAGGCAATACTACGCATAGTAGAACGGGGATACGATGAGTTCTGGGTTAATAGCATTTTGAATCCAATGAATAAATGCCATCCATCACAAAAATTAAAAGGCAACTACTACCAATTACAAATTCTCTATCACTCCATTTTATAAAAAACTCATTAAAACTAAAAATTTCCAAAGGCTCGAGTAATAATTGTCGCTGCACACCCTCGCCCACCAGAACACTATCCTTAGTTATTTGACGCTTGTTATTTAAGTGTTCACCTGCCGTAATCGTACCACCTTGCTCCCTCCCGCTTTTCCATACTAATTCCATCTTACAATATGCACAAATTGCCTTTTGTTTCACTCGACGCTTGGGCGAAGTGGTTCCAAACCCATGAACTTTTTTTCTCTCATTATTATCAGATAACACTGTATTGAGAATTACTCACGGTAGGAACTCCATAAGTACATCATCTTCTAAATTAACAAGATTATTTGAATCGTAGCACTAATTGGTCGCTAGTAACATTACAAACAAACAACAAAACATAAAGAAATAACAACTTAAAGATGTAGAATACCTAATCCGAGCAAGGCAAGCTTTACATCGATGAGATTAAGCTCACTTAATCAAATATCGCTTTGACTACGCATCAAGAATACTTATGATTATAAAAGAAATTATTTAATTTCTATCGGGCGTTAATGCTTATGAATATACAAGAATCGCTTGACAGGTTTAGATTGCTTAGATTCATGTAGAACAAAGTTTCTGGCCCTCCCTATTTATGTGAGGCCAATAACGCGGAATGTCAAGACTCCTCGTAGGAATAACGTTACCACGTCAGTATAAACGTGGTAACGTTTAATGCTAACGGATATAAACTAGCCGTTTAAGAATAAACGCATCACGCTCGATCGAACGCGTTTATTCATAATACTAGCCGTTATCTTCACCAACGCTCAAAATATAGCCGCTGAAATGCCGCTACCACGCTTCGATCGTACGCCAGAACGCTTATTCTAAATCTTCAGAATCACAGCTTCAACGCAGAACGCCTAAATTGGACGCGACACGCTTAAAGTTCTCGAGACACGGGGCTTTCAGCGATTTCGACGGCCCGCACTAGCTTGTAGGCCGCCCGGTAGCACCTGTTTCAACCGGCCTGCTCGATTCGCTCATAATCGAACCCGCCGGGCCGGCCCGCCCTCGACACGCTGCAGGGTAATAGCTTTGCGCTTAATCGATTATGCATTATAATAGTTTACAAGTCCGATTATAGTTTTCGATTTAAAACCAAATTTGATAATCGAATTTAATTAATTATTTTGTCGGATTTTTGATCCTAAAATTTATATTATTTATTTAAATTATATTTTGAATATAATTAAAATAATAAATTCAAATGTTAATTAGATTTTTATTTTGAATAAAAATGCTAAATGCATTGAGCTAAAAATAATTTGTGACTTTATCTAATATCGATTAGGAATTTTAATTGAAATTATTAATTCGAATTGATTCTTTTAATTAGAAACTTTAAATTATTTGAAAATTAAAGTTTTAGAGCAACATATCATCTTGAATTAAATGGTGTAAAATTAATAAATAGTATTTTTACGAAAATACTAATTGTTTAATATTAAATGATAATACACTTAAAATATATTTTAAGTGATATGTTTGAATTATATTCAAATATATGTTTTACACCAATGCACGTGAATTGTTTATTCATATTGATGAATATTCAATGACATATTTTAGATCTCAAGGCTGTACCTATATTGCTTGTTTCATCCATATACATGCCTAAATATACTATTATTCAAGATAATATACGCTGAGATATATCAATGGGATACCACAGAATAAATAGCTGATATTTAATTATTCGTATTTTAAAAATACAACCTTAAGTTGTTTTGTGAGAAACGTTTTATGGATTGCCATTTTTCGACCAAAGAAATTCCAGACAAGTACTCATGAAGTTACTATTTAAAATGTAAATGTAATTAATAAGATACGTATCATCAAACTGATAATTACACCAAGATAATAATAAAATGATAATAATACACAAAACCAAAATTAATAATTTTAAACAGACAGTTTTGTAATAACCAAATCGGTGAAGACGATGACGCATCGCCACCGCCGCCCCTCGCCGACACGCCGACCACCGTCAGTCTCCGCCCGTAGATCTGGCTAATCCAAGTGGGTCGGACCGTTAAAGGTCGCGCCTCCATTTTCCAAAAATTTCAGTTTTTCCGATTCAATTCAATTGTTTGAGAAAAAAAAACGATCATGCCTTAAACACATCCAAAAAAATTTCCGAACTTTAATCCGCACATTCCACAAAAATTTTATTGAACTTTTTCAATTGGAAATTGTAAAAAAAAATTTACCAAAAATTAATTATACAACAAACATTGCAGAAATCACAAAATTATTTTGGGACACTTAAACTATCCAAAAATTTCGATTTTTTTTGCCTCCCCGCCCCCTCTCGAACGCAAGAAAATTGGTGGAATTGTTCAAAACATTTTAAAATGTATTTCCAAAATCCAATAAAACATTGGGATTTCAATCCAAAAATATTTTAAAAAAACCCTTTCACTTCATGAACACAAATTTAAATTCAAATCATCAAAATTAACAATACGATGAACTTGAACAATCAGAGTAAAAATACATATTTATTCCTCAAGATCAATTTTTTCATAACATATATTCATGGTCAAGAATATATGAATATGAAATGATATAAAATATGTTTATTCAACAAATTATATATGAACGCAATCAAATATATCTAACTTAAACATGCTCATGACGCTTATCGCTGAAAAATTACACAACTTGTTCATAAAAATTAGAACAAATGCAACCAAGATCGAATAAATGTATAATAAACAAATTACAATAAAACATACATACATTTATATATACGCATTTAATGAGAGTACTTACACATGCACGGATATTAACAACATTCCTCAAGAATCCTCCAACGAATCCCCAAAGACCTCACAACGCCTCCGCTACCCACACCAATACCGGTCAACTGGATTTCATAGAATCTTACGAATGTCAGACATCGCATTTACCAAAACTTGACTCAAAATGCTGTAGTAGATGTGAAGGGCTTAATTTACTTTGGGTTTCCGAGGAGAAGCATTTAAACTGCTTAGGTTTTTCATTTAATCTCTTCTTGCTATGCCCCATTCCTATTTGTCTGACTGCTTGGATAAAATGCTCAACCCGTTAACTAACTTATTACTAAACCAGCAGTTAATTTAACACGTTACTAACGAGTCAAACCGGCCAATTGAACCAGCAAGTTAATTGATCTGCCTTTGTCCAATTTGTATTTTAAATTATCAACGTAAAACTCTCGACAAGTATCTCGCCGATTTTAATCAACTCCAATTTAACAATCACGATTTTAATTCTATACACGAAATACGACTCAACGTCATCGATGCGGTGTTACTTTGGCTCACATTAATATTACCGTATAACAATATAATTGACCATTATTATTATTATCGATTATGCACGCGATCTATCAATCGACATAACCCCCGATATTATCGCTAGCCCATTTAAGTAATTTATAATTACTATTTATCGAACACTTAGTTTCGAGTAATCTCATTTAACTAAAAACTAAGAAACGAATTATTACAACAATCGTCGCAAAGCCAGCATAATTATAGAATCAAAATACTCGATTTCCAAATGTTAAACACCAACACGGTCATGTTCTCGAACATGATGAAACCTATGGACGCCAGAATAACGCCATACCTACTGATCAAATTAGCCATTAACACCTCTGCATCATGAATGTAAAGACTATTCTTGAGAAAGATGGTCAGCATGATGTGTGTTCATGATACCATCACCTGCCTTTTACATGTCCTAAATTCGACCTAAATGATTTAAATTTTAGTTCAATTTCAATTTCTTCAGAAACTTGTTTGGAATATTCGGCTTTATTCAAAAAGATGCTACCTTTATCATTTGTTATTGAACAAAGATATCAAGTATTATTATAATAACAAAATTGGTTCCACCAATAAGATACATTTTTTCTGGGAGAAGTCTGGTTAAGTGATTCAAATATACCACATTGCCTCGGCCTCGGCCACACACATAATATAATTGTATTCGAACATATGTTCGTATATATGTTTGACATGTGAGAATCGATATACATGATTAACTCAGACACATTAGCGTTATTTATGGCTTACTAGAGTCTCGCCATAATCTCTTTATTAATATTATGCTCGCTAACATAAATTAATATATCGCTTCACAATCGAGGCTTCAAGAGGTCAAAATATAACGCGAATTATAACTTCCCGGTCTAAAGCCAAACACGTATGAAACATTCCGCGCGAAAATCTAATTCCTCGACTACGGAGTAGGCGGCTAGGCGTTAATGGCGATAGAATTTGAGGAGATTTTTTCTCCTTGAATCTATTAAGTGTTGGCCTATAAATAGTGCTCAACCTCATAATTTATTTTCCGTTTAATTTTCTAACTTTCAAGTCGGGTAACTCTCTATCTCCTCTCCACCCTACCGATCGAATTTCCTCTCTTTTATAAGAAAAATAGCTTTTTCTTTTATTGCTTCTGCTTTACTTTAATTGTTCTAAGAAAACCGATAAGGCTGATCAATCGCTAACTATTCTAAAAGCATAACCTACTTTTTGGCCACTGCCTCCTCCTGGCCATATTCGCCGCAACTTCAAAGTGTAAGTGTACATACTAAATCTCCGACACTATCGCTTTTATAATTCGTAGCCTCCCTTTATCGATTAAATAATTATTATTTTAATTCGTAAAACCCAACACTATGTTAGTAGTAAGTAACAACTATTCTCTTAGATCCTAATTTTGTAGTATTATATGCTAATATATATTTTATATTTCGTATGTTTGAATATCATTCATAACGTGTTTATAATTTATACCATTAGGATTAGTCTAGTGACACTAATATTACTTATAACGATTTAAGTTTTAATCGAAATTCCTAGAATTAAATACGGCTTTTATATATAAAAAAACGTGTTTATAATTTATATCATAACAAAACATGATAAATGAAATGAAATATTGTACGAGTAAAACATCAAGAGCCCAATCGAGTAGGACTAAATCCACACCGAAACAATGTTTAAAAGTAATAAAATGATTATTTTACCATAAATAAAACTTTCTCAAACACTACATTTACAAATACTCTTGTTAAAATAAATATTTTAATTTCTTTACTACTGTCGGTGTGACTTTAGCTCCCGAGCCCAATCTGTCGAACGACAAACTTATCCCCAAATAATGATACGAGCAATAATTATTTCCTTTAGTCACGCAGCATTGATTACCATTACCATAATCACTCCTCCTGACTTTATGAAAAGGTGAAAGCAAATCAAGATTCTTCATCTACATATCTTACCCTCTTCCATTTTCTTCAATTCCCTCCTAAACAACAACCCCCACCCCCCACCTCCCTCTTCCCTCCATTTTCTTGATCCATCTACTGAACAAAAAATGGCTAACTTACTAGCCATAACCAAGAACAAATTCTTCAATCTAGTCCTAAATGCTCTAATAACCTTATCATCCATTCTTCATGCATACCCTTTATATATCCTCTACTTATTATTTTTCACACCTTGCATCCTCAAAATCCTATCATTTCTCTCCCCCCTCTTCATCACAACCTCACTTCTTATCATCTCCCTTTTCACCGCCATTTCTCCGGGCTTCGTAAAGGACACGTTGTTTGGTACTCATTCTTCCAATGTGAAGGCAAATTATCTACTATCAGCTTATGATGCTGTTTCAAAAATATTGCAACACAATACTAATGATGAAGAAGAGGATTTTCACTCATTGGAGGCTCTTGAAATGTATAAAATAGTTTTCAATACGTCGATAATCGATGAACGAGGAAACCATGTTGATGTTTCAGAGGAATACCCTCAAGAAAAGATTCTTCAAACTGTTGAATCTTCTGTAGTAAAGATTTTAGAGGATGATGAACAAGAATGCTCTGTTAAGACAGAGGAGGTCTTAAAAGTGGACACTAATTTGGAACAAGGTTCATCAATTGATGACACTCAGTTGAAAAACATCAAATCTGTAATAAAAAAGTTTGAAGGCTTCTTGAAAAAACAAGAGGAGTCTGTGTTCAAAGCTTGCAATGAAGAAATCAAGACAGTTCAGATAGAGATCAATCAAAATCGAACATTTGGCGAAAAAAATGCAGAACAGTTAGTTGAGGTTGTCCAATATGACAATTCCAGGAGGCATTCTATCTCAAAGAGTAAGAATTCACAGTCAATGAGACAATGTACAACTACCAACAACAATAAAACAGAAACTAACATTGAATTAACTTCAAACGACGACGTTTTTCGACAAACGGGTCGTGATTTGGGGAGATATGGATCAATGAGGAAGGAAAGGGAGTGGAGAAGCACACTTGCATGCAAGTTATTTGAAGAGAAACATAATAGTAGCAACATTGAGGGAATTGAAGGTATGGATTCACTATGGGAGAAATATGATGAATTGGAACCAATGAATCCAAATACCAAAAAAGAAACAAAGAAAATGGAATCATCAAAATCCAAGAAAGGGAAGTATGAATATGGACAAGATGACGAAGAGGAAGATGATGATTTTGGTGGTCATCTATGTTGTTTACATGCATTTAAATTATCAACTTCTAAGATGAATTTGGGAGTTGGAAGGAGAAATCTTGCCAAGATTTCTAAGGCTGTAAAAGGGTTTGGATGGATGCATAAAACAAGTAAGCATAGCAAGAAAGTGCATAATAACAATGGAGAAGCTCTTCAATTTGCTTAAATTTTGTTCATTAGTAATTGAGTATCAGTGAGCTCAATTTGTTGTGGACTTCTGTATTAGTTTTTTGGTAAATAGTTGTTTTCTTGATATGTTAAGGACTTTGTAGGATTTGGTATGTGCACCGTGGTGTTACTGGCCATAAATTTCAGTTTCAGAAAAAACTGTAGCCATGACGTAGCTATGTCACTTTCGTAAAGTAATGACTTCAGACAAGCTGCTAAAAGCGAAAGTTCTCTGGGCCCCAATCAATCACGCATCTCACGATTAACTCCTCCGCGATATCCCAAAAAGCTTTAATTTCGCCGATCAAGTATCGCGATTGCTTTCATATTTTTCGAGCATGCGCACCTTCAATTATTTCAGATGATTAATTCTATATTTGGAGTGAATGATTTTAGTATTATGAAACTGAAAAAGATTAGAGAAATTGATTCTAAGAATGACTATGACTATAGCCTATAGAATTTCAATTAGTTTTGATCAGTATCGAGTCGATTTGCGTATCCGATTTCCATTCAATATCGAGTCTATATTCGGATTTAAATTTATACCGAATCAAATTTAAGATTTATTCGGTTTAGAATCAGATCGATCCAATTATAGCAAAACTTGAACCATTTGGCTCAATAACAACTCTATCCTACATGTTAAATACTCATATTTGTTCAGAACATCTCAGTAAAAGGTATCTCATTTTTTCTTTTTATTCGAGCAAGCATTTTTATTGATACAGACTTAAATACATGGTGACAATGGATAATAGACTAGTTACATATGAGATGTTTTCCTTCTCTAGTCCAACAATAGCCTTCAAGAGGATAACGAAAAAGCATTATCTCAAATAAAACTACTCAACATATCAATAGCAAGTCTAGCTAATAAATATACAACGTTGTTACTCTCACGAGTCTAACGTGATCGAACCCTACAATGTCTGAACTCGACTCGACACTTGTTAAATCGAGTCGAACCTTATTTTTAGGGTTTATGCCGTTGAGCTGAAAGAAGTGATGAATTAAATAACAGCTTATCTAAACTGACATCAAGAATCCCTACTTGCATTATAAAATAATAATTTAATTAGAGACATGCATTAATACACCTCAAGCCAGAAATTAACAAAATTTATGGCGTCTCGAACAACCGAAAGAGGGCCGGTTTTTAAAGACTACCCACACCAACGATCGATCAAACCATTCATTCTGCTTTATTGTAACAATTAAAGTTGAACAAAATACTTACGAGGTGGCCCGAACGTACCAAAGGTTTTTCTTCTTCTCGTGATTTGGTCGAACGGCGCTTATAGTAGAGTTGGCTTTCATCTTTTCTCTAAAAGACGATAGCCAATCGACATAAACAGCTAAAGAAACAATCAACTTAACTCCCTTTTATATAGCTTTAAGCCCTACATTTTAGGCACCTGTAAGAACATTCTAAAAACTCCAATTATTCTTGTTAATTTCCGCATGCCTAGTGTGAAATTCCATAATTAAAATTTCGCCCAATATTTTCTTATACACTTTAACCTCGGTAAGCTATACTATAATATGGGCTGACCTTTGTTGTCATAAAGGCGACTTCTTATACTGACTGGGGACAAGAAAGAATATATTAATTTATGTTAATCTAACATCTATTAATATATAGATTACGAGAGACCTCGCAGTCTATCAGAATCTCTAATGCCAATGCGATTTAATTTAATATTAATCATTCAACAATCGAAGATATATTTGAACTTATATTTACAACGAAAGTAACCTAAGAAATTCAAATTATTCAACATATTTACGGTGATTCAATATCTCATATTTCCAACAGTAGTCTACCAAACCGTGACAAAAAATTTACAACAGAGGAAATAAGAATATTTGTCGATTCTTAATCTGTGTGGTTGTGGATGTCATTTGCCTACTAAACTAAAAAATCGACCGAACCTAAAACGAATTTTACCGATTTGGTCAAAAATGAGACCTAAACGAAACTCAGAAAAAAGAAAATCAAATCGATTAAAATTAATCGTCACGGTTTTAACATAAACCTAACCAAACCGAACCGGTATATATATTTTGTTTAAAATATTTATATTTGTGATATTTTTAGTCATCTCTTAGTAATTTACCACTATTATGCATGTGTTAGTAATTTGTTTGGAAGTTGTATCTATTATTGTGCATGTGTTTGAAAACAATCTATTTATAAGCAGTCTGTTTAAACTACTTTCTACAATATATCAAGCATTTGGTATATGTGGTTAAATTTATGTGTATTTTATTTTAATTTCAAATCATGCACTTTTTATATTAATATTATTATAAAACCAAAAAACTGATCGAACCGAACCAGCTAAGCATGAAAACCGACACCAACCGAACCGATTCAAACCGAATTAATTTCGAACTGAAATTGTTCGTATATTTAAAAAACCGATAGAATCGGTTTAAAAAAGAACTGAAAAAACCGACCGAAACGAACCGAAAATATACCTATCTAGGGTTGTAGATGATTCATACTAAAAAAAAATTATACTTCCTCGAGTTCATTTTAATTGAGATTTTTAATGTTTTCGTGTAAAACTGTTACCATAAATTATTTTGTATTAAATATTAAATTATACTTTGTATTGTTTTATTGTAACTTTTCATATTATGACTAAAAATAAATGATGGTCCAAACTTGATTATTGCTTTTAGTGGTACGGGTAAACTAGAAACCAGCAAAAAATCGGATTAGCTTTATCGGTTCGGGAACTGTTATTTTTTAACCAATACTCGATTAGACCTGAACTGGTAATCCGACAAATACCCAAAATTTTGGATATATGTTGAAAATAATTAAAATCCAGACCGAAATACCCAAAATCTGCATCGAAATATCTAAAATCACCAAGTATAAAAATTTCGGGCCAAAATGCCCAAAATTTTGAATTAAATGAGACCCATCTGACGCCCGATTGAAAACCAGGACCTAATATCTATTCGGTAAGCTATGAGTTCAGTGATGATCCAAAATTTTAAGCAGGTAAAGATACCGATCCAATCCGATTCGATCTTCTAGAATGTCAACCTAATCGGACCAATAACAATACTTAACTTGATCCAAAAACGCCCATTAAATTGGATTTCCTAATGCTCATGGGATTTTTTATGATTGGCAAACTATAAATGATTAAATTCCCTTGAATTATTGAGTCTCAGTCTTCCCCCCTCCAAAACCCTAGATCTCCACCTGATACTCCCTTTGATTCTTCTGACAGAGGTTGTTCAATCACTAAACAATATTCCATCAACTTCTCTTTACCATATTCAATAAATATTCATTATTTATAATTTCTTGTTTTTTTATGTGAGTTTATGTTCAAGTTTTACCATTTTAAGGATTTTGGGTTTGTTTTATTCGACAAAAATTTGTAGCTTTTGGGTCATTTTTAATTTTAATTATGTATAATTTAAGTGTTTATTATTTATAATTTCATGTTTTAAAAAAATTGTGATTTTTATTTTATGTTAGTGTATGTTGAAAAGTGTTGACCATTTTAACGATTTGGGTTTTTTGGGATTACTTATAATTATAATTCTGTATATTTATGTGTTTATTATTTATAATTTTCTGTTTAAAAAAAATTTGAATATTATTATGCTAGCGTATGTTTAAGTGTTGACCCTTTTAAGGATTTTGGGTTTGTTATATCGTTAGGTAGTTTTGGGATTACTTGAACTTTCAATTCTTTATGAGTGTATGTGTATGGTATTTGTAATTTCATGTTTTTTTAAATAAAATTGTGATTTTTATTTTATGCTAGTGTATGTTGAAGTGTTGACTATTTTAATGATTTTGGGTTTGTGTAATCTTAGGTTGTGAGTGAGAAAAATTTGATCTTTTCGATCAGTGATGGAGGCTGCCGCAGAACCTGTCCCTGCTCAAGTTGTAAGTTTACGTTCGAGTCTATTGAATATTCTGTTTTTATTATAATTTTGTTGAACTAGGTTTTTGCTTTACTTGGTATGGATTGAAAAGGTTTAGTTTTTAATGCTCCCTCAGTCTCGAAAGAGTGACTGGTCTGATTTTAATCGGTCAAAAGGAATAAAACTTTGAGATTTTAAAAATCAACCATAAAAATTCTTAACTGGACAATATTTTGATACGGAGGAAGTTAATACATTCTCCGTATATGCTTTGACTTGTATGTTCTACATTAAATAGATTAATTTAATGTTGTTAGTATTTGGGTCTTAATAAATTGTATTTCTTTTCTTGATTCAGGTCGCAAATGCTTTCGTGCAGCAGTATTATCACATACTGTGCCATTCACCCGCTTTGGTCCACAAGTTTTATCAGGATAATAGCAAGCTTGGCCGTCAAGAGGACGATGGATCCATGAGCATCACCACGACAATGAGTGTATGCTTTATATTATATTGTTCTATTGTTTCCATTCCCCATGTTTTTTGTGTTTCCTAATGAAGTTGACTGTAGGGGAATCTCTATGTTTAAGTTTAAAAAATTTACCATGCATGGGGGGGGATATCACTGGGTGTGATTAATTTCTCAGTTTTGTTATTGTGTTTATAAATATATTTTTACTTTTCTGGGATTACGAATAGTATTTGTTTCAATTTGAACAAGATATTTTGAGTTTGCATAATTGACTTTGTTTTGATCCACTTTATATCTTTGTAGAAAGAAAATACTCCCTCCAGTTCACTTTGATAGTCGTTGAAGGCTAGAACACACATATTAATAAATGAATCAAAATTACTCTTTTACCCTTTGTAATCTAATCATTGTTGCAGAACTAACATCACATGTGGATAGGTTGAGAAGAATGAACTTTGGAGATAGCTATGACTGTACGGAAGGACTAGTATGATTACTCTGCAAAGTATCATAAATTAGTAATAAAAGAGTAGGAGTAAAAAGGGAATGGAAAACCAACTTTTGTATTGGGAAGCATAAAACGTCAACTGATATGGATAAAGCAGGATATTAAACGACTATTAAAGGGGATTGGAGGGGAGTATGAGTTTTAGTAAAAGATTCTGGATTCTAATACAAGTTGGTAAAACTGTAATATCGTATTAGAGTGAAATAATATAGAAATTAACTCATTGAAATTCAAACAGGGGGATTTTGTTAGTACATAGTATATACATGTGCCGAAATTACTTCAAACATTTAAGTATAAGAGCTAAACATTTTTTTTTCATATGAACTGGAGCATAGTCACCTGGAATGGGGAACGCTCCGGAACATGGAACGGGAATGGAGTTCGCCAGTTTAGGGGAATCCGGAACGGAGGGGGGTATATTCATGTATTCGGAACGATAGTTTCGAAGCTTGATAAATATAATTTTATTTGAAGAGTTTTTCATATATTTTGTATTAGTTAATTTATAGTGTAAATATCCTAGTGAATGTACATTTGGTATTAATTATCTTATTAGTATTGTATTGTACCAATGCTTTGAAGTTTGAAGTGATGAGTAAAATATCAGATTCAAATACTTTGATATTAATTATTGAATTGATTGTTTATATTTTATGTTAAATTAAAGTACAATTAACAATATATTTTTATTGTATTAAATGAATATGTAAAAGACATTAGGAATGATCCAGCCCATATTTTAAAATGATCCAGCCCGTTTTAAAAATCTAAAACCTAATTCTCTTCTCTTTTCTTCTCCTTCTCCCCTCTCTGCAACAACTTCTCTTTTCTTCCCCCTTCTTCATCTTTTATTTTCTTCTCCTTTCTTCTTTTCTTTTCTTTCTCCCCTCTTTTCTTTTCAGACCTTTAGGGTAGGTCCGGCTATGGGTCTCCGGAAACAAAGCTTGAGTCGCTGTTCATGGCCGACTCCGACCGAATTGTCCGGCGATTCGGAATGATCGACCCCGGATCGGAGGCTGCCTCCTAGTTGAGCGAATCCTGTAACTATGTATTGGAGTGATTGGATAACCGACTTAGATTCCCTGAGAAAATTGTTCTTGAATGGTTGTGTAACTGACTTAGTGGCTTGAGAAAATTAAATTTGCTGAACTTATTTAAGTAAGTAGTTAATTAAGGAACAGTGGTCGTTGAAACTCTTTTATTTTAATTGTGATGGAAGGTTTGAACTTGACAGGCCATCAATGATAAGATTCTTGCTCTCAACTATTCTGACCATCAAGTGGAGATAAAGACTGTGGATGCACAACATTCATTCGAAGGGGGAGTGCATGTTCTTGTCATTGGTTATCTGTCTCGGGAGGACAGCCCAATTAAAAATTTTGCTCAGACTTTCTTCCTGGCACCACAAGAAATAGGCTTCTTTGTCCTCAATGACATGTTCCGTTATGTGGGAAACACTACCATGCCTTCTAACCGTGCTCTTGCTAATGCAGTGGTGGCTCCTGTCACGCCAGAGTCAAGTAGGCTTTATATCTTTTGATTACATGTTTTCTGTATTCTGATTCTAGTAACTAAGTATATGTTTTTGTTAACCTTCCATGTCTGGGCTCAGATCATCCTCTGGTGGTGGAGAATCACACTTCAGAACAGAGCACTCCATCCACAAAGGATTCTAATGGGGGAGAAGTGTACAATCCACTGGAGAATGGAGATGTGCCTGTGGCGGTTGAAGAGGAAGTTCCTGTAGCTGAGGTTGTTAATAAGGTTCATGATGATTCAAACATTGTGGTAGAATCCAATGCCAAGAATGGAGAAGTGCCAAAAAGATCTTTTGCTTCTATGGTAAGTGTTTCTACTCTAGTAAAATAACTTGATGATCCAATGTACATTAGGATCACTCATTGTAACTCGTCCAACCTATTATGAATATCAATTTTTTAAGATATCCGGCTTGTTCTTGTTCTATCGTCTTTCTTTATTTAAATGTATGATTTGAAGTTCTGTTTCCTGCTCCATACATTGGTTCTCAGGTAAAGGATCTCAAAGAAACTGCTGCTGTATTTTCAGCTCCACCACCTGTTGCTCGTAAACCTATATCTAAGAGCCAAAATCAAGTGAACCAGTATTCTGCATCAGGAAATGGTGGACAAATTTCCAATGTTAGTACTGTTGAAAATGGGAATGGCCAGGCTGAAGAAGGCATGTTTATTTATATACTATAAACTATTTGTAAGAGATAAACTTAGCAAAACAATGTTTGTTTCATCCTAATAGGTGTTTATATTATACTGTTTTGCAGCTGATGGTTGCTCAATATATATCAAGGGGCTACCGATGAATGCAACCCCTGACATGCTTGCTGACGTGTTCAAACAATTTGGTAACATAAAGATGGATGGCATTCAAGTCAGAAGCAACAAAGTGCGTATGGGTTCCTATGTTTGTATATTTTTTACTGTTGTGAATATCTTTACTCATCTATTGCTACAACAGGGTTTTTGCTTTGGCTTTGTTGAGTTTGAGTTAGCAAATTCTGTTGAGAAAGCAATCGAGGTATGTTTTATTTGGAAATGCATGTATGCTTATTTTTTGTCCACGGCCTGTTTTTGCATCGTTGGAGCCTCTTGAAGAAAAACTATCTAGGTCGTGATTCGTATATTTGATATGTGAGTTTTCGATACATCACCTAGTTCTCTAAGGCTGTTTGTCTAGTTTTTTTCATTAGCTTGTGCAGCTGAAAGTTTAGTTTTAAGCTTTTGCTGCAGCAGGTTACTTAAGCTTCCGAGGAAAAGCTAAGCAATACCGACTTCTATCTTATGAGATTAGTTGTTGGACTTGATACTTCCGCTTGAGTGGATTTGTAATTTCTAAGGGCTCTTTTGCTTTTCCTTCAAAGAAGAGTTGATTTTCCAAAGGAACTGTCTAAATAAGTTCAAATTAATCACTTTTACTTCATATAATCACACTTACAAGAAGAGAAAACGGAGGATATTTATGTTTTATTATATGCAGCAACTTCTGATGTTCCGATCCCAAATATCTATTTTCACATTTTTATTTTGCAGTAGAATCTAGAGATGTCCGAATTTTTATATGATGCGGATATTCTGCTATATGCAACTCAGAGTTGTCAGAGATCCTGTGGACTAACATCTATCGGAATAGTTCCTTTCCACTATCCTTGGTTTTCATTCAATCCTTGCTAGGATTTCCACAATTCCTTCTCTTTTATAAATGTGCCCGTCTTTTATCACAGTTTGCTCATTGTGCAATTAGTTGCCTGTTATAAGATGCTGCTCCTAGAAACAGTGGGCATCCTTCTACGTGGTGGGACTTCATAATATGAATAAAAATCAATACATAGATATGCTCATATGAAAGATTGGCATGCGAGATTATTCAAAAAAAATTTCTTAGGCAGGTTAACGAGAGATTGCAGTTAACGTTGAAAGGAATGCTCTATCTTTGCAAAGTGTTCCTTTTCCACTCTTGGTCTTCTATTTTTAAAAATTTGGTGACCTTTAAAGCTTAGTACCATAGGTTTGTGTAGATCGAATGGGAAGCTTAGTTGATATAATCTTTTTCAAGACAAGGGCTTAGCCAACATAACTTTGCTCTAATTGGAGTACTGTTTGCCATTGATAGTTCCTAGTTCTTAACATGGTTACCAATCTTATTGATGTCTCAGGCTTCTCCAGTTGTAATTGGTACACGCCAAGTGGTTGTTGAAGAAAAGAAGTCAACTAATTCAAGAGGCAAGTTGATGTTCTTTAGTCTGTTAACCATGCTTTACTTTACTTTTGGCTCTTGTGCTTTCTTGTAGTGTGGCTTATGTCTATTAATCTACAACATTATAAGATTGTATATTTTTCAAGTGATTTAATTCATGATGTTTAAACGTGACTCCTTGTATTTCATTTTTATTTTATTTTCGTAATCGAAACTTTGTTTCTTTCCTGCAGGAGGGGGAGGGAATAGCAGGGGTAGATATCCACCTGGAAGGGATTCTGGCTTTAGAAACGAGGGGCCTAGAGGCCGTGGAAATTATGGAGGTGGGAGAGGCTACAGCCGTAACGACTATGGCAACAGGAGTGGCAACCGCAGTGGTTCATCTTATCGAGGTGATGAATACCAGAGATCTGATTTCACAAGCAACGGTGGCCGTGGGAATCGTCCTGCAGGCTTAGCCAATGGAAACACAAAAAACATGGCACCAAGAGTGCCAGCTACTGCTTGAGGTCATCATAGATGAGCCAGTTGGATTTCCTTTTATATTTTAGGTCATCCGCATTGATATTGGGATATAGAGGAAACAATCACAATTGTTGGGGCATCTGAAATTTTGGTCTTCAATTTTCAACAATTTGGTTTATATTGTTTCCCATCAAGGGGTATATGTTAGATTCAGTCTCCATAGCTTTTAGTTACATATTTAGATTGGAGTAAACATTTAACTCTTTTTGGGTCTTATTTAGTGATTAATTTTTGAGGTGTCATTGAACGAATATTATTGAGAGACAAGCATGATTAATATAGTCTGGACAAATTTTTATTCACGTTTCTTAAAAGCATTTTTTAATCATTATAAGCACTAGTTTACTTATGCTAGTTGGTAATTTAAATATTTGATTGTTTAGGGATTATTTATTTATTTATTTTTTACATTATCATGTATTTTGTCGATGTTAAGTGTTTTGCTTTTCTAATTATGATGCAACAATGTATACATAAAATATGCAAAAGTGGTGGGTGATGATCTCAAGAGCACATAAGCTTTGCTGGTTTACAAACTTGTAGTTGGGGATTTTGGTAATAATTTATAGATATTTATTTACTGGAGCCGGATTTGTCACTTCATATTTTATTGACTACATTTCAGTTTATTTTTCTTTATTATTTGCAAAAGTAAATTCATGGTCAACTTTAATCTTGTATTAAGTAATTTGTAATATTATGTAATCGTAATTTCGCCTTAAATTTAAAAAAAGAAAAAGAAAAAATAGAATGAATTTTGGAAACCTCGTGATCAACTTTTAATCTTTTGTATTCGCGATTTGTAATATTATGTGTCTAAGTAATTTTAAGCCAGCTAATTTAAAAAAAAGAAAAAAAGGAATGAATTATTTTGGAAACCTCGAAGGTTGTTTGAAACAACAAAACAAAGGATTACACATACCACTGGATAAGAACATTCATGTGTTACACATTCCCTATTGCAAGATTGCAAGATGATCAGCTACTTATTGACTTAAGAATGTGTATTATACATCAAGGTATCAAAGTGATTTGAGTAACTAAATAGATGAAGTATGCATCATACCAGAAATTTTAACAGTTTGAATACATAGTGGTATTAGAAGAGATCCAGCGATGGTGGTGGTCGGGATCACAATTTAAGCATGTAAAGTCTTTGCCAGACGCAAAGGAATAATATAAATTTCACTCTAGCCACTAGCCTTAGTCTCGAGATATTACTCGTAATGAAGAGGTTAGTCATATAATGTGAGGGCAGATTAAAAAAAATCATGATAGTACCGATGGCTTGATATTTTTGCAAGTTGAAATGAACATATTGATTGTAAGTTCTCTCTACTGTTACAGTTACATTTCCAAATGAAAAGCTTAAGCCACTTAGACTGGCGATTGCAAACTGACCAAGAGGTGGCCACTCATTACACTGCAAAATTGATAAAAATGCATCATTGATCTCCTCTAACATGATTATTGGGTGTTAGATATTTAATCAATCAGTTTAGACTTTAGAGTACTCACCTTTTGATGTAATAGTAACAGAAGTCTGCTAAGATGAACGTCTGAACAATCTCCGAGAGTAATACCGTAGGTGGCCAAATGTATCCAGCTCCGATTAGGAACAGGTATTTCCCACCAGTTTCATACACCTGCAGGTCAGATTTATTAAAATCCCAATAACGTAAACTATTTGCGTGTTCACGGTTCACAGTTATGAAAACCAACCTGAAGTATCAAATGAGCAAATCCAAAAAATCTTGAAATGCCCAAAGCGAACACATAATGAGCTGTGAACGGTTCAATCATCTGAATAATAAAAGAACAAGGTATGAGTAGTGTATTGCACTCATCTAAAGAGTTCTAATGGAATATGAGGAAATTAGATGGCAAAGCAAGTAAGACAAACCTTTGCCTTCTGCATCATGCGAAGCTGAGGCAGAACTGAGACAGATTCCATATACACACAGAAGGCCCAGAGAATCCTGCCGAAGAGTGGAAATGGCAGATACGGATGGACAAGTATGGCTAAACCAGCTGCCGGAACCAGCTGCCAAACAGTAAAGTCTAATTAGATTGCAGCAATTAGAACTCTACTTCTTAAGGAGAGAGAGACCGAAAGGTCTTTCAATCCCGTATTAGGAAACAATCATTGCACTTGAGGAATGATATCAAAATGACAATGAGACAGACAGGTTATATATAATAAAATTCAAGCAGTCAATAAGTGGTAATTGATTTATATTCTGAGCAAGGCTTTACTTATGAAATCTGGAACATGTGGTTTGGGATAGTATGATACAGTTGTTGCCATTTTTAGAGTACAGAGTATATTTTTAGCTGGAAGCGATATATACTTACATGTTACAAACTCATGCAAACCTTTAAAAGATATAAACATTACTAAGTTAATAATGTATAGAACATGATCTGATGTTGTTCTCTGATCAAAGAAATGGATGAACAGAGAATGTTCTTACAATTAAAAGAACAAAAAAGAAAAAAAAAAGTGTTCTTTACCAGATAATATAGAGGAAAATCATCCATGTCAGCCATGTAAGTGGTCTTCAATTTAAACCGGATCATGTATATCACCCACACTGTCGATACAAGAGTGGAAAAGTCAAGGACAGTGTGAATGTCAGCTTCTAAGATTAAACTGCATAATAATCTCACAGCCAAAAAGATGGCTGTGAGCTCCTGTGTCTTCAATGAAAGACCTATACAGAATAAGCAATTTGACCAATGTAAGAAATGGAAATGAGAACACAATGAAAGAGTATGAAGATCTATACTAGCTCTTCCCCCCCACCCCCACTAGAAAAAGCTCCAATTTTCTTCCTGTATGTTAGCCATTCTTCAAAAAATCTTATTCAAATAGTTAAAGAACAAGCCATCAAAGTTTCAGAGCTGTAAAACAATGTGAGAATTCCCACCCTACATGATATTACATACTAATATAACCATCTCTTAATTCAGTTCCTTGAAGTAGCAGAATGGTTATAGAACAAGCAAGGTATATAGAAATAAGCCAACTTGTTTCTAGTGATTAGTCCGATTATACTAGAAACAACCATCCGCTTGATAGTCAAGTCTGCTAACTTGTAGAGAATTTCCATAGAAGGAAAGCAAAATACGGTCGAAAGAGCAGAAGAGGAATTGTTGATAATGAATACAGGATACCAAAATTGTAATGCCACGATTCAGCATTAAAAAACGACTCATTCAACTTCTCTTTATACATAAATGCCATGACATATGCCAACAAATCTATTGTTCATTTTTCACACTTCAACCATCGCCTTCTAAATTTGATACCATAGTCTGGATAAAGTTCGGATGTTACAGTTAAAATAGACCATCTTTATCTTTAAACAAATCAAGTCTGTTCAATAGATTATGAAAAACATTTTCGTTAAATATGATGTATCATTGCGTTCTCCGAATATGTATTAGCTGAATATGCTTACAAATAGTCATTATATATAGTTCACTTGCAAAACATAGAAGTTCTTTTTTACATTAAAATTCAAACGGTAAGGTTTGATCCCTCAACCTCTCTACCCCTAGAATGTCATTCGTAGACCAATTTGAACTCATTAAATCCACAGCTATATTTGATAATCTTCTTACTTTTTATTAATAAACAAATCTAACTAAATAATTGAAAGCACAACAAAACCAAATCTTTATTAAATTAAATATTCAATAAAACATAAATTTAAGTTGTGTATATTTGTACAGATTTTCCTCCAATCCCATTTCAGTTTCAATTTCAATTCCACAGAAAAAACGAACACATTAGTATCCAATATTAGTGTAAGAAGTCATTCAAATAAATAAATCCAAATTCTTCAAACAAATGCATCACCAAATATACCAAGAACCAAAAATAAACCTCAGTTCTGATAAAGCAATCAACACCAAAAACTAATTAAAAAGAGAACATGATTTAATACCAGAGCATGTCTTCTGTTTGATGAGCGTATGAATCAATATCAAAATCCCCCCAAAATGAACAGTTTCTGAAGCAACAAAGAAGTGGTCTTGATCTTTTATGGTGAACTTCAAAACCAACAAGGCCAAAAGTGAAACAGTGATGATCATGCCAATTTTGAGCTTCATTGACTGTTTTCTGACCCATGCAAACATCTTGTTCGTTGGTGAAACACCTCTCTTTGAACCCATCTTCAGTTTTCCTGATTTTTCTTCTGGGATTTCAAGAATTGGAGAGATTTGTTTGGTTGCTTCTAGCTAGCTATATGGTTCTTCAGAGAGAGAGAGAGAGAGAGAGAGAGAGAGAGAGATTGATACAGTCTCAGTGTGGAGACACGAAGAGGATTCATGCATTTGATGTAATGAGATTATAATTGTCGTTTCATATTTTTTAGGGCCACGATTTTCATGTTTTTTAAAGCATCCATATTAGCTCCATTAAATATTCCTCTAACATTCATTTCCAAATTCTAACCATCATTTATTTTTATTTTCGGTTACTTTTTTATGTATGTTATTTGACATATTTCATTTTACTCACTCCAATATATTCTTAGCAAGGTAGATGGTGAAAAAAAATAAATACAAAATAATAAGGATATAAATTTAAGGGATGAAAGTGAATAATTTTATGTAGGTAAAACTTATTTTAAAGGAGTTGAAAAACATTCTTTTTTTATTGTTAGTGATTTCAACCTCTGTAATACTTCCTTCGTATCTTTATATTTTGTTCTAGGCTAAATTTTTTTGTTTGAATATTTGCTAGTATAAATTATTATTTTCATTTTGATAGCTTTTTGGGGTTTATTTTTTTATAGAATAATTAATCAACCAATGATATAGTTTTAAATAATTATCAATTTATATTTTCAATATATTTTTTGATTATTTTATTTTTATTTTTCTTAATCTAGCAAATGATTAGAATGACAAAAAAAAAAATGGAATAAGTAATATTTAAGAGGAGATTTGGTGAACATGCTTTCTTCTCTTTAGGAAACATACATCATCATCTCACTAAATTTATAAGAGGCTGACATTAAATTGATAAGAATGGGTATTTTAGAACAAAAATAACATTTAAAAAATTAGCGCACAATTTATGCAGATTCTACATGTTGTTATCTCTTGCTTTTCATTATTGAAAGGAATCTTGAAATCTTGATTTTATGTTTTGGGTGAATAATAAGAAGACTGTTAAAACTCATACATAAAAAGCAACCCTCTAAGAATAAGAGAAAAATGATGATTATGGTGTGTCAAAGGATGATGCATTATAATTAACTGATATAAGTTTGATTTTGCTTATTAAACATTTTTTTGATATTTTAAGTGATTCGAATAATTTTATTTGAATTAAACATGTTAATAACAAATTATATTAAAATATTATATTTTGATATTTTATTATTATATATTAATACAAATGTATTTAGAGAATTAAAATTTTCCAAAAATTTAAAACTGGATGATTTCATAAAGAGGAAGGCGTAATAGAAACGTTGATAATGATTTTCATCTGTTTTTTGGTATTTGTTAAATGAGGTTTAGTAACAGTTTGCTTTCGGATATAATAAGAGTTAATGCACCTTCCGTTTCGTAAAATTAAAGACTCACGATCACGTAACTTAATTACCATAATCACATCCTTGAAATCAGCTATATGATACTGCATTAAACAAATAAGTGAATGGACATGGCAGGTCTAGACTCTGCGGTTGTATTAAAAGGAATTATTTTGAACAATTAAATTATTTTATTTATTATGTTATGGAAATTAAATAAATTATATGTTATGGGAATTAAATAGGATTATCTTATATATTTATAAATGTTGGTAGAATCTAAGACTTTTGTCGTTAATTAAAATTCTTCATTGACATTTTAATAAATATAAATTTATATCATTAGATTCGTCTTTGAAAATAGTTTCATGTATTTTCTTGCAATTTTGAACATATAGTTTAAGAATAATTATTGATCAAAGTTTCACCTCGATATGGAAAAATGTCAAATGAAAATATATTAAAGTAATATAAATATCTTAAATATGTAAGTATAAATTTTATTTATTTATCATTATGATACTAAAGGATTATGAAACTAGACATATTTGTGAGCGGTTTATTGAATATCCGGATGTGGATGGTTTTGATGATTTATAACCAATCACACAATTACATGAGTTGATTAGAGTTTCGATCGAGCCTCCAATTAAAACCAAACATGTGGAAAATTTAGGGTTCCCGACATTTTAACCACCGAAAATTAATTATTAGGGTAAAATTATGGCTTATTATTAAATTAAACCTAATTTTATACTTTGTAGGATGATGTGACATTAAAATAGAGTTTCTTAAATTTACATAATTAAAATAATAAATTGGAGGAGAAATAAAAAATGAAAATAAAGTTTCTTGATATAACGGACTGAAATAGCGGTAGATAAGAAGAGGTAGAAAATTGATTAAGAACTTACCGTGGAAACAAATTCGCGTCAGTGAGATTTTTCCAAAACTCGGCCATGAATTTTGATTAAATTATTATTTTAATATATTACTAAAATCGTCATCGGAGAATCGGGCGCTTATAAATATCCCGTATCTCGACAAAATTTTATTTTTTGGGGAGGAGGGAGAAAGAAAAAGAGGAGGAGAAAATTAAGCTAAAAAATAGAAAAAGCTGCAAGAAGCTTTGAGAGAGAATCATATTGATCAGGGCCACTTAAGAATTCAAATAATTGAGGCCGAGGAGGACAGACCAAGCTATTAAGCTCGAACATTTGAATCAAACATATAAATCGGTAAATTAAGGCTATTTGAGTCCTACTCATATCCGACACCGAGGTACAAAGAGCAGAGGGCCGCTCACATTGTCGGAATCTACTGTTGATAGGAACCTTTAGCCACGAGCTACAAGATTCATCAATTCGATTTTTTTTATCAAGTCAACACCGACACAACCCGTATCTTGGAGGTCGAGTTAACACGAGCTGCCCGTATCGCGGGGATGGTTCAGATACACTAGTACGCGCGTATCCGGGAGGTTCAAGTCTAGCGGTACTTGCCCAAATCGAGGAGGATCGAGGGTCGCTTCATTTAATGACCTATATCATAAAAGGTCTCAAATCCAAGACAAAGATCCAATCCATACAGTAATACGAGATCGAAAAGAGGTTGCTACGGCACCTGGTTCGGACCATATCAGTGGACACATATCAAAATCAATAACCAAGCTTAAATTAGAACAGTCATTATCAAATAAAGCTATCTTTGTGAAGCGTCAGCATGCGTGGAGGAGGGCCAGATTGATATTGACCTTGATGTGGTTGTTTTGATAAATTTATTGTCGCGCACAAAGATTTTCCAATTTTTTTTATTATATTGAGTGCGGATTATAAATAATAAAATATTTTTCCCGTTATAATATGTGTGAGTACACAACATGAATGTTATAAAAATGACTAAGCTAATTGAAAAAAAAGAGATAGTGAATAGTGAACTAGGGTTTAGATATAAATGTTGATAATTTGTTTTAGTAACTAATTGTCTTGTACTAAATATAGAGTAGGAGTTCTGTTCTGTTAATCAATCGACATCCTTGTTCTGCAATGCTGGGTTTTAGTTGTATATCTATAATGAAATAACATTACTATGTTTAGAGATAGTAATTAGTTGTATCTTATACTCAAATAGCTATAATAAAATAACATTAATATGGCATGATGTCGGTGTGTTGATATTGAGTCTCTCCCGTATGCCAGTTTTAGGTTCGATTAGCGGAGAGGTCTTATAAAATATTACCATACGAAAACAAAAATATAACCCTCGCTTGGTTTGATCACGTACTAATATGATACTAACTTTACAATATTGATGCTTGATTGTTGGAGTTGGTCGGATATCGAGGGGTCCAAGTGAAACTGACGTTGGGCGGCGTTAATAGATGTTATAAGATTCATAAATAATGATTCAGTACATTCAGCTCATGCAGGGATCTATATAGCCTTTGCATACAAATGAATAAATTTCGCAATATTAGGGTATATTTGTAATTATTTTTGTTCCATAGAGGATTTTCTTCTAGGATACATTTGTGCATGTATTAAAACTCCGTTAATAACCATAAAGGTGTTAACGCAATAACAATGCCTGAAATGTCGATAATTGTTCAAGTAGGTAATTAAATTATTCATTCATTAATTACTTTTTCATTATTTTCAAGCTTGTATAGGATTCTTCCTTTGAAACAGATGGAGGAGAATGAGTTGCATGACAGGATAAATTAAATGGATTTACGTAATCTTTGGAAAGTTAAAAAGGTGATTTGGTGGGCGCCACCGGCTATGAAGGTGGATATCCATGATAGCACGTTTGTGCAACCAAGAAGGCGTGGAGTTCTGAGAGTTTGTGAAGACTTGACTGCTTTGGAAATCAATCACGTATTGAAGGAATGGATTGATACGATATCATAAATTGTCAAAGGACAGAGTAAAGAGATGTTGAAACTATAGGAGGTAGTCTTTCGTAAAATGTCGTTGAACAATTTCAGTTGGTTTAATCACATTCAAATTATATATCTATGTATGTATATATGTAAGTTCAATATATATTAATTGACTAGACAATTAGTATTTTTTAGGATTTAACTTATTGACATTAGGGGTTCGATGAAACTAGGGTCATTTCGTAATCTATTTATTATTAATCTGATAGGCCGTTGAATATTGTTGTATATTCTTTCTTATATATAGAGGTCATACCTGAATAGTAAATCGAACTACATAATAAATGTATTATAAACTTCCCAGGTCTAAAGTGAAACATGAAGGAAATATTCGGGGCGAAAAATCGAATCCCAAGACTCGTTTGAGTCCGGTTGTTGATGAGATGATAGGAGTTAGGAGATTTTATCTCCTTGAAAATCTCATATGTGTTGCCTATTTAAGTGGCTTAGGCACATTTGGAAATCAATGAGGTGGTTCCATTTATTATGCCCGTTGCGACAATTGTGTAGCAATTCATTTACGAGTTAGGTTCAAATGTGATTACTCGAGGAACAGTGTTCCAACTTAGTAATTGTGTATTACTAGTGAATTTACCATGATGGTGTTTAAGGGGTTATGAGCGATTCTTTAGAATGCTGCTAATTTAATCGTTATAATAATAAAATGGTGGTCAATTATTGACCTAGAAGGTCACACACACATACGGTGGCGATTGAGTTATATTTCATAGCATGAAATTAAAGAGAACTATATAGTGGGAGTTCTGTTTGTAGAATATCGATTGAACAAATAGAATCAGTTAAATAGTTATTTAATTGGTTCGAGTAATTTACAAACCTTTATCGATAACGAAGATTATTGATATTGATAATTACTATTTAATTAGGCTTATTCAATGATTCGACTCATTAGCAACTCATTAGTGTCTTAACGAGCTAATAGAGTTAACGAGTCGAACTAATACTTAACGGGTTCTTATCAATTTTAGCTTTAATATAATGTAAGTTTGTAAAACTTTTCTACAAAAACCTAGTAACCTTCATACTTTGTGAAATTCTCCCAAAGAATTTTGGGTTTTAATTAAATCATACATTTCTTAGCATAGATTGGACTGCTGATTGACCCCTCTGGTGTGGACTAACTAGAGATATCATACGATTATTATTACAACAAAGAATTTGAAGGAAGTCAAATTCACGTTGTGAATTTGAAGCGTAATAGTTACTAATTGGAATTTACTCAGCTGCTGTTGCCTTGAAGTCCTACATTCATATAATTTACAATTATATGTTTTATGAATAATGTAGTATAAACTTTAAGATCCACCAGACATGGTTGTGTTATACTCATATATCCACAATAGGTATAGCCGATTGGCATCATGAGGCCAAATTAAAGTTGCTTTACATTGACTGACACATAAACTGTTTTGTGTTTTACATCAAATTTTATTTGATTAATTACAACGTTTATATATTTGGTGTGACCCTCTGCGATGAGAATAAATCACAATGTTCTTGATTATTGATTTTACATGTGTTACAAGTTTATGATGATGTATTATCATATTTTTGTTAACATGGATTTGTTTCATAAATTAAAATTTGATTTAGTGATTTTGTTTCAAAACAGTTTTGTAAAACGATGTTTGGGATGTAATTTTTTGTAAAACCTAATTTTTTCTGGAACCCAGATAGCACGTTGAATCTCCATTAAATTTCATAATTTCGGATTTTCTAAGTACCTCCAAGCAATTTTTAGATTTAAAGGATATTTAATTCATTGATTGATATAAACAATTTATTTTAATGAGCGACCAATTGAGTTTGTTCAAACCAATTATGGAGTTTAACGTGTTCAGATTTTCATAAATTTTGAAAAATTTTAAAGCCTCCAAAGTGATTTTACAAGCAGGTCGTCATCTAGCCAAGTTAATATGGTATTATTACCATAGAATCGGCCGACAGCGACCCTACGGGGCCCGTCATGTGCTCGGATGGGGATGATTTTAGTACCAAAATGACCGGACCTCTACGACTGGCGAGGCGGCGTGGCCGTAGGCCCTATGGGGCGGAGTCGTCGAGCCCACGATTATGGCGATGTGCCCCTAATTTTGAAAACCTAATTCCAATTTATTCCTTATTTTGGTTCCTGCAGATAACAGTTATATTTCGGTTTTTATTGATTATTTATCATTTTAATCAACTAATTAATTGTAATTAATTATGTGATGACAATTAATTATTTCCTTTATATTATATCTTTTTTAAATTAATTTAAAGATGATATAACAATTTATGATAACAATTCTGCATGATTCTTTTAGAAAATATTTGTGATGAATATTTTTCTATAATATTATCACAGGTTAATAATTATTGGTAATAATTATTAATTGACATGTGTGTATGATAATTGAGTTTATATTAATTAATTTTAATATGTGTAATTACATGGATTAATTAATTTATTAATTCACAAACATACATTTTCAATGCCATTTAAAAGTCATTTAAGTTCATTTATGTGATTTAATAAAGTGCTATAATTTATTAATTGATTGGAATGGAGATATAAATATGATTTATTTATTTTTAGATGGGTTAGTATATAAATATTGTAACAGAGTGTGAATGTGAAGATCATTTCAGGTGGTGATGCGGAGATTGGACTCGGATGGATCGAGAGGTACAAGATCACAATTAGGACTTATGTTAGTATTTGATAAATGCTTGTAATAGGTTCTAGGGGCCATATCATTATATCCTTCTTGGATATGCATTAAACATTTTATTTTTCATGTTTGCATGTATTGTACTTGGATTATGTGCTAGTAATAAGCGGAGTAAATGAAAACAAAGTAATAATAATCTCACCGATTAAATTTAAGCAAAATGCTCGAGCCAATTTTATAGGGATAATGCGTCAATTGGGCACACCGTGATGGCCGGGTTGTTCTGACAGATTCCATTTGATGTAATGATGGATGTGTTGAAGTGATTTACTAACGTTGTGGAGCTTTCGGATGATCCCGATCAAGTAACAACTTTGGTTTAATTGGTATGTACCTAACCGGTTTCGGAGATACAAATGTTAGGTGGCAGTCACGTAAGAGATGCTAGTAACCTGAGAGTTATGTAGTTTACATAATTGGTTGACAACCTACTATTATAACGGATTCAAAATGTATGGTGTATTTACTTGTTTGAATTTAAGTGTAATGAGTCTTGATACTAATATATTCGTGAGATTTGGAAGTATTAAAATATTTACTTTACAATTTATTTAGTTGTTTTTAGCATGATAGTTCTTAGTGCAATTATTTATTTACTTATTCTTGTAAAGTGTATAAATTTACCACTATTGCTACTCCTAAGAACTCGCTTCGCTCGGCTTGGGAATATTTCGAATTTTGTGAGTGGTCTCGGAAACTTGAAGTCGTTGTCTCTCGGCGGAAGAATTGCCCGAATCACGTCTTCGAACAATAAGGTTCAGCGAAACCTAATGATGAGTGCCTCCCATTGGAAAAGGGATCCCACAAAACCTGGTCGATCTTTGTGGATGTCCAATGTCTCGTGCTTGCCAATATGGAACCTTCGCGTTCCAAATTCAATATGAAAAGGTATGGCGGCATATACGGCAACGAGGAATTATTCGAAAGGAAGCTAGAGCAGATATGACGCGGTCTGTGCTACCGTGGACGTGGGCCAGGAGCGGACGGGCGAAACCCTCGTATCATTAAAATGATTTGGCTTGAGCCATTCGACTTCAGCATACAGGCACGGTATACAAAAGCTGGCGTAGGATCTCAAATCCACGAAGTCTCTTCCAGGACAAATTCTCTCGGTTGTCCATGAACTAATATCTTAGTTTGAGTTATCTACAATGAGCGCATAAGATGATTGAACACAGGTAAGGCCCAAAACTTCTACTCATACATTTTTGGTGATTTGAAACAAGAAGTCAAGAAGAGAGAAGTTTGAGGGCCAAGGGGTTAGAGTAATCAGGGACTAGCTGGAAGGGAGGCTGAAGGATGACAAGTGTCTGTTGGACACCAGGGAAGTTCACGGATGATAGGAAGAATGGTCTCATGACCTTTCTGACCCCTCTGATTGTAATAGGTCATGGGCCTTGCGGTTTGTGGTTCTCGTATTTGTAAGTAATGTAAGGAACTCAAGTCAGTAGAAGACTGAAAGGAAATGGATACGTGTGAAGGAAATGGCGCGAAGGTTGCGGCCACTGCGGTAGGATCGTTAGTTTAGAACCTTGCGGGCCTTATTTTTGAACTTATCTCCGGTTTACTATGTACTGATTTTGCGAGAATAAGCAACTATTTACATTTTGAATAATGATAAGGTTTTCATTTTCAATGCCGTCCGATAGATTTAGGATCACGAGAATGGGGTAGTATTGTGCCTCCACCTAAAAATGGTCTATCGTTTTAGACATGATTAATAGATCGTATAACATAAACTTAAAAGCTTGAATAAGCCTAACGACTTAAACCAAATAAATACCTATGGCACGTGGAGACTAGGTCACGTGCGAGAACGAATCAAGAGACTCCACTCGATTGGAATACTTGAGGTTTCGATTATGAATCATACGATAAGTGTGAGTGCGCCTTACAGGCAAAATGACCAAAATGCCTTTATTTGGCAAATGAAGGGCAAGTGATTTATTAGGGATCATACATAGCGATGTGGAGCCCAATGGAACCACATCTAAAGGGAGGTTACTCCTTTGCCATTTATATTTCTTATTGACTACGGTGAATACGGTTTTGTGTAGCCATTAGAACCTGAGCTCTGAGTCCTTTGAAATTCAAGGAGTTCCAAAATGAAGTACAAAACCAATTAGAACAAGACAATAAAGATTCTCCCGATGCGATAGAGGTGGAGAATATTTGAGTCACGGAAGTTATCTTGCGTCTTAGAAGTGTGGTATTGTTTATGACTTCGCTCCAGTGAGGAGCGCCACAGCGTAATGGCGTGTCCAGAAAGGAGAAATCGAACCCCTTCTTGACATGGTTCGATCTATGATGAGCCCTATCGATCTACAGTTGGTTAATTTTTGGGGATATGCGGCTTCTAAGCGACCTTTTACCTTAAGCGATCCCGGCCAATTAGAATTAGATAAAACTCCCCATGGGGAAGATTCCCCAGTTAGGTTTTCAAAGATTTGGGAAATTTGTGAAGCTTATGTTAAGAGATTAACAAAGATAAACTTGCCCAAACCGTTAAATCACTATTTCATAGGATATCCAAGGAAGCAGGTTGGTTACTACTTGCACAGGCGGGGGAGGAATAAAATCTTCATTGCGAACAGGAGTATTCCTTGAAAAGGGATATACACATCGGAGAAGGACTAGAAATGACTAATTGTTCATCTGATAAACTCAAGAGGCGATGAAGGTCAACGCTCAGATGCATCTAGTCACGGAGGCATACGACACACCATACAAGAGGTTGGAACACTTATGCTTTCATAGAGGCCAGTTCTTGATCCACGAGGAAGCTGTGGAAAGGAACAATCTAGGAATCACTGAGGGATCGCCCTGAACCGAAGCCTTGGCCAGTATGGTGAAGCTTTCATCATTAAACGAGGTTTGATCCTTGTTGGATTTGCAAATGGGATAGCCACTATTGAATGTAAATGGGTGATTAGGAAAACGCATGATAAAAACGAGGGAAAACGTTGATGTTTTCAAAGCTAGACTTATGGCGAAAGGTTTCGGAAACAAAGTTCACGGAGTGGACTATGGCTGGCTTTGGCTGCGCTAGTGGCTATCTTAAATCCATCGGATAATGCTTAGCCATTCTTTGCATTTCATGACTATGAAATATAGCAAATGGATATAAAGACAAAACTTTCTTGAATGAAATTTAGGAAGATGTGTACATGGTACAACCTCCAGAACTCTACGTATCTAAAGGACCTAGAGGTACATGCGAGTTCTGAAAGTCCATTTATGGTCTTAAGCGAGGGACATCCTTGAGTTGGAATCTACGTTTTAATGAATCGATCAAAGAGTTTGGTTTCATCGAAAGAGCGAAGAAAGAATCTTGTGTATACAAGAGGTAAGTCGGGAATTATGTATAAATTCGTGAGGATCACAGTGTCGATTAGCATGCCAATCATTGGAAACAACGTAGAGTTACTAAACTCGGTTGTTCAAATGTTCTCAGAGGCCCGAGGCTGATTGGACTTTGTCGGGGATACTTATGTGAATAAGATGCTGCCGAAAGGTTGGCATCAGATAATTCGAAGAGGTAATCTCCCCATGAGACATGGAGTTCAACTTCGGCGGAGCATGATGTCCAGACTACTAGTCTTTGAGATATGAGACAGAATAAAGGACATACACTTATGCTTCGGCTATAGGATTATCATAGCCATGCCATGTTGTCTCCTTTGGAGCACGTGTATGCTTATACGCTTCAAGTGTAACCGGAATGCAAGCTAGTAGTGAAAACCCTTTGGATTCTGGTGAAATGCGTCTTGGAGATATCGAGGAGAACTAAAGATGCTTTCTTGGTATATAATTGGAGATGAGGAAGTTACTTGATGGCAGGTACACCGGCGCCCGATTTGGCCAGCAATGCTCGTTCCCGGTGGGATGCTATTTTGTCTCAGCGGTGGAGCGGTATCGTGGAGGAGTTCAACAGAATCACATTGGCAATCATAGCGTCTGAAGCCGCTAAGAAAGAGAAATATCACTGATTAGAGATATGCTTGATAGAGGTGATGTCAAAGTATGTAAAGTAGAAGCAGAGGCAGTCGGCCGACCCACTGGTGTGATGGCGTCACGGCGAACATAGGTCTTAATTGATCGCGGTGGTGTTAGGATTAGTGGGTGGTGAAATAATATCGGTGTGGTATGTGAACAAATATTTAGAATATTGCTTCTTATATTTTGTTTTATGATATATGTTTGAATTTACATATAATATACATGTAGTGTATCTCCGATGAGTGAAAGGTTAAATCCAACTAGGTTGAGTCTATGTTTTCTAGAGGGAACATGGGCATGAAATTACACCCTCTTGAGCTAGAAACATGGGGTGGGATAGCCAAAGGCCTTGAATGGGATCTTGATGGATTAGGTAATGACATCATGACTAACATGGTGTTTTGATTCAGTGGTGAGATTGATCACGTTAACTGCAGGACTAGATGCGATACAGAGTAGAATTTGTGGTCACGGGTATTTCAGGGAGAATTTGGTTATGACCCAGCTTCATAGAATATGGTATATCGTGATCCTATGACAGGCATTTAGAATTTAAATCGATTCTAGACCCTCTATATGTTAGGTCCACTGCGGTGAGTATAGCGATATAGATAAATGCCAGATATATTGGGAGGTTTATCCGTCCTTGATATACAAAAGGAAGATCACCCTTCTCTCCATGGAGGTTAGATAACGGTGGTTTATGGGGCTGTCATAAGATAGCAATCGGGTTCGTACTCGGTAAGAAAGTTGTGGGTGGGCTCACCTTCTTATGGATTAGCCTACGACTAGAGATCGCGTGATAAAGAATTGTAAGATAATCGTCCAGGGCAAGTGGGAGTGTTGGAAATCAATGAAATTGGTTCCATTTATTATGCCCGTTCGACGATTGTGCTTGATTCATTTACAGTTAGGTTAAGGGGTTATGGCGGTGCTAGATGCCTCATTAATTAATCGTTATAATAATGAAATACAATTGGTCAAGGTTATTATTATTATACAACTTGCAATATCCCCGAGCCTAGAAGGTCCATATTGCTTGTCTGATGGACGTTGAGTTATATTTCATGTATGAAATTAAAAGAGAACTATAATTGAAATGTATTTCTCAATTACAAAGGTTCTACATTTTATGTAGAATGTGATTGAACAAATAAGATCAATTAGAATGGACATTGGATGAGTAATTTAGTATTTATCGATAACTTGAAGATTTATTGATATTGACTGTTCACAACTTTAATTGGCAATTAAATGGTTAGGCTTCATGCTTGGAGCTCATTTAGTGTCTTAACGAACTAATAGAGTTAGCAGTCGAGCTAATCTTGGGTTCTTGCTCCGGGCTTGTTTTGAACAGCCTATATAGAAAGTAAACTTTGGGTTTTCATCATAAGCTTTGTAAAACTTTTCACAGGAAGACACTGGTGGCCGCTACCACTTTGGCATTCTCCCAAAATTTTGGGGGTTTTTTCTAGTTTGTTCATCCTTGTTTACTAATAGATTGGTTCTTGATTGACCCCTCACAATTGTGGACCAAAGCTAGAGATATCATGCTGATTGATGACAACAAGGAGGAACTGGGATCAGTTTTATATAAATAATGTATGCGCTTTAAAGATCCACCAGGCTATGGATTTGTACATACTCATATTATCCATAGTAATTTTCTTCAAAACCTACACAAATTTCTGCCAATGTTAATGCTCGTATGATTTAAAAATAAAATACCTCCCAAATAGCCGACCCTCATTTGGAAGAAAAACAAGTTTTTCTTCATCTTTTATTCTTAGTATATACTTTATAGTTCTAGTAAAGCTTCTGCAGACGATTCGAATGGTTGTTGCTGGTGTGATCTCGAATACTCTTTGAGTATTGTGGAGAAGCGGTCCCTGTTCCGTGACACTAACAGTTTATTAGACCAAGGAGTTACACTCATGCCTTGGCCAATTATGTTTATTATTTTTTGTATTCTGATCCATTAGCGTTCAGGGATTAGGTATCCCATTAAGTTTTAGAACTTGGTTAATACGTTTAAGAACACAGCAGTGGCCTCGGAGGCTCGGAGTTATGTGATTCTGATTATGTAAACAAGCATGGCTATTTTAATACTAAATTTAGACAGAGTTTGTATGTTTAATTTGTGTTTTATGAATTATGAATAAAATAATTAAATATTACTAAAATTTAATAATTTTGAAATCCTTTAATGTGAAAAAGGATTTCAAATGTATTCTAATTTTGGTTATTAGTCGGAGGAGTAAAATGATCGATTAATTGAATCGTGTCCAGACGGAAAAAGCGAAATTTGAAGGTTGATTGAGCATCGGCCACAGAATTGGCGTCGGCAATGGCGTCGTCGAGTCGAAAGTCAATAGGTGGCTTCAGTTCAAGCGGAAGTCAACTTCGTCGGCTTCCGGACAGTTTGGCTGGAGCGGTCCGGATTGGCTCGGCAGCATTAAGGCGATTGCCATATGGGCGACAGGTGTTTAGCCTGTCTTGACTCGTCCTACAGATGCCGTATCGGTTGAGGACTTGGCGTGCCGTCGCTTCTACGTCATGCGCCGTCGGCAATATTTGTCGTCATAACGTGAAGACTTGCCTTTTTTGGACATGGTTTGGACGTCATCTGCATATTGGAGTGACGTCACGACCTGATCCCAACCCGATAATAGACCACGTTGGTACGGGGATTTCTTGTTAGGCCCCACGGTTTTGAATTTAGTGTTGTTGGTGTTGGATTTAATTAAATGGACGATTGGACTGAGTTTGATGAAGAGCTTCGATTAGATGGTTGCCAAAAGAAACACGATTTATTGAACATCGTTGAATTAATTTAGTTTAGCGATGAAATTAATTTAATCAATTATTTAATCATCAAAATTAGTTCTAATTATAGATTAGATTAAATGAGTATTTTGGAATCAGTGTGGACTTAGGTCAATTAAGTCGATTTTTTTGATTAGGTTTAATCACAAAAATTTCGAGATTCGATTTAAATTAAAAATTTAGACCTAAGATTATTAGATGAGGATAGGGGTTTTAAAATTATGACTGGTTTGAAATCAATCATCATAAGTGTAAAATAAGTAATGCTAGCCACATTTTAATATTAGATATTGAATAAATACTAGGGTAGGTGCTAGTGACTTTGCAGCCCAAAACCAATTAAATACTGCTTCATTTGATGATTGTCTTATGCAATGTGGATGCACTTATTGCTAATAGAATTTAAAATATAATGTTGATTATTTATGCATTGCATAATATAATATGATTATATTTGATGGATGTCGTGGACGCATGATATATTATTATATTATATAGATAATATACTTTATAAATATCAACCTACTTAGGTGTTCTAGTCTTGTATTTATAGAAATACATTTACTAAATTTGGGATAATTGACAGCCAGATATTAATCCTTAAGGATTAATTCAGGAAAATTATTTAAAATTGATCGTTAATAAATATGAAATCCGCTATAAATGAAGCGATTAATGTCATACCAAAATGAAAAAGTGGGAATAGGGTTGTTGGAGGAAATCGGTTACATTTGATTTACATAATTATATCGTTCGACCAATTGTTATAACGATTCATTTACTGTTTTTAGTTAAATGAGACATTACTAAATAGAAACTCATGATAATATCAGGGATCATTATAACAATAGTAGTCAATTCATGTTTATCTACGTTACGTTCACACTCTTTCCCGAGATTTTAAACAGATCTAAATTCATTTTCCTTTCGTCATTCATTTTTGGTTTTTACTTTAGCATTTAACTTTTTAGTGAAAGTGATAATCGGTGAAACCTTGTGATGCCCTGCTGGCGTGTTCGATCCCAGATAAATTAATGAGCATTTCTGAAAAATAAAAAAATGTAATAATATAGCCTTCCCAAATTGAAATTTTGTTTAAAGAGATTTTTTAATTTGAGATTTTTTCTTGAGATCAAAAGACCTTCAAATTCACATCTGTTATATACCCAAATAGTGTTGGGTTTGGGTATAGGAAATAAGCTTATTTGCCTCCTCCCTATTTGGGAGTCTAGTGGTTAGGAAGTTTCATTAAGGGTAAAATTGTCGTTTATTTAAAGATACTATTCGATGTGTGTAGTGTTCATTTAAACAATTTAAAGCACTCTTATTTTACTACTACCAGATTCAATCTTTTGCTTATAATTCCAATAAAAATGTTGTCTCAAGAATGGTTTGATGATTTATTGTATATTTGTATTTGTTTTTAGGATCCATATAAAAGCAGAATAAAAGGGATTGAAAAATGTTGGTTTTGTTCCTCTAGTGTATACCCAGGGCCTGGGATTCAGTTTATGGAATGATGCAAGGTTCAGTTTTAAAGATTAGATAAAGTGTAGCAGTGGTATTTGTTTTGAGTTAATCGAAATGTTTAAATTAGTGTTGGTTTGAAGATATTTTCAATTTGAGATTTTTCTTGAAGTCAAAGAAGCCTTTAAAATTATAATAACTCAGTAGCCTAGTTTTACGGTTTTAAAGAACAATATATTATAACATTTTTATTTTTTTTAGTTGCAATATATAAATTCTTAATTTACCCTTAGGTGAATAAAATGAATGGCCAGCATTGAGTTGGAATACGACCATAAAAGTTCATTGAGTAGTGGGATGAGACAAAGAGGTAAACATGAGTGATAGTTACTAATTTGCCCTTATATTATTAAACCACAATTGCTGATACTCAGTGGAAGGTCAGCACTTGTCTGTTAGCGTTGAGTTTTTATTTCATGAATGATCTAATTAAATGGAGCTCATTAGTGACTTATTGGTTACTCGTTAGTATTTGAATTAGAATTTTAGCAGGTTGACTTGATTTAGTTGAATGAGTCAATTTGTTCGAGGTTAAGAGGTATGTGCTATATAAAGAGGAGGAGGAAAAGATGAAAAACCTAGTCATCTTTTTTTTTTCCTTTTTTGCTCTTCTCATGCTTCGCCCCCCTCCGTCTCTCCATAGCGAAATCAAGTCAGTGGGAAAACGGTGGTGATTTCCATTTGTGTTGTAAGTACTAGATTTTCATGCATTGTTACATATACATATTTTGTGTAATTCGATTATTTACATTTAAAAAGATTTTTGAATGCATTTAATTTTATATTTTTAAGTTATAGATTTTCCAATAGTGATACATTTTATATTATTTTATGTGTATATATTATTGTTCATGGACATATGTTATGAAAATTAATCATGAATTTATATATATTATACGTTATTCAGGTTCCTTCATATTTTGATTTTGATGATTTGAAATTAGATTTGTATTTCATGAGATTGAAAGGGTTTAAAAGACAGTGTTTTAGTTAAATCTAAGCGTTTTAATTAGTTTGAGAGTGAAATTTAAATTGTACCAAAAATCTCACGGTTTTTATTATTGTACTCAGATGGTACAAGAACAAATTTCCCAAATTTTCTATAGATTTTATCTATAGGTTTAAATCTAGAAACAGATTTTTGAATTTCTGAAGTGAACTGTTGGATGGTGGTTACTGAAAAATCATTTTTGACAAAATTCCAATTAGAAAAGTTCAGGAAACATGTGAGGTAGTTTTGGATGAGTTTAAAACAAAGTGGTTTCAAACAATTTAATTAGACCAGTCCCAGTTGTTGCAAAACCACGATCCATTTTTTAAATATTCTAATTCAGTTTTGGTGAATTATTATCACATTTTTATTATTACGATAAATTATGAAATTAGTAATTTTTTGAGTGATAATAAATTTAAATTGATAGTCCACTAGATTCTTGTCATTTCTGTTTAATTATTGAAAGGATAAAATCATAGTAATAATCTAGATTAAAAAAGAATATATGTATGTAAATGGACAATAACTATTGGACTCAAAATATATGATAATTAATGCATTTAATTATATAAGTTTTATGGATTTAATTATCAAATCATATGTTTAAAATTTGAATTTAATTGAGAGTAATTTCTCTGACCTCATATATTAGTATTAATTACATATTAAGTACATGTTTCGTATGTATTGATTGCATACTTATTGTATTCACATGATTATGACTTTTATGGTAATTTAATTAATGCGTTTATTAAATCATGTGGAAGAAAATGTGTTGATTTTGCCTTATATTGTATTAAATAGGAATGGAAGGGGATATATTGATGACTGGTTTAATGTTGCTTTTTAAATCTGGAGGTATGCGGATGGTTTATTTCGTTTCACGACCGGTGGCGAGCTTTATTTATTTATTTGAAGAAGCTTGGGACACTATCTTAGTTGAGTTAATAAATAAGCTTCCGTGGAAGGCGTTGAAGATGGCGTTTCGCAGTTGGGACTTGAAAGTGTTGCTAATGGGTTTAATGGCCCAGAGGTCGTATATATATGACAAATAATTAGTAAATCATATCTCATTTTAAGTAAGCGTGTCGAGCCAATTTTAAGTTGTGGGCTTCAGTGATCCTTCAACAGCCAATAAATTGGTTTAATTGGTTTAACTTAGCCGGTGATTTCCACTAGTGTTAATGGACTCGGTTGATACAAACATTAGGTAATCACATGAGCATACTAGTAACGCAAAGTTGTTCAGCGTTCACATTAATTGATTAGTTAATCTACTCATGTTGGTTTTCAAAATGTATGCGGTGTTGTTGCCGTTTTGGAGATCCAGGCTGGTTCTAATATATTTTGTGAGATTTGAGTATTAGTATTGCTACAGATTTATTTTGCTTAAGTGTTTGACATGATAGATTATAAACATTTGTCATTTACATACTTATTCTTGTGAATTGGAGAAATAAGCTACCCACTAACATATAGAAACTTCGTTTGCAGTGCACTTGAGAGGTGAAGACAACAACGAACTTTGTTATTTGATCTCGAAACTTGAGGATTGTTCTCAGCTTGAAGGAAGCAGAATATATCTTGAACACACATAGGTCAATGAGACCTATGGTGTTTACCAGCAAGTAAGGGAAAGGAAAGTACAGGAAAACACAAGTCTTTGATCTTTAGTGGCGTCCAATTACAGAAAATATGATATATGGGAGGCAGCAGTGCTTGAAAATATATTCCCGAGGTGAAAGCAGGTTCCAGTATAGTCCTGAGGGGTGTAACGTGTTGAAAATATAGTTACGGGCGAAGCAACGTCAACAATATATCGTTTTATAGGGCAGAAAATATGTTTCGGTTGAGCGGGCGAAAATAATTTCAGGACCAAGCAGACCTCGTGGCCAGGAGGCAATATGGTTTGGATTTAAAAGACCGAATATAGTCAGAATGAAACAAATTGAAGATTACCGTCAGATAAATGGCGACGTTAAATCACATGAATATTCTCTGGCATTTAGTCCCAAATTAAGCATGTTGGCCATTATAATTTAACGGTTTTGCTAGACTTTTTTGGGATCAAAATATTTGAAGAAGTTTTGTGTGTTTTATAGTTGTAACATTACAAAAATGGTCTACGGTAGTGTCTGATTGGTTTACCGTTTAATTAACAATACTTTAATTTGTAATAATATATATTAAAATTAAATGATTTTTAAGACTAATTAATATAATATTAATTTCAAAATATTTAATATATTTTACATAACTTTAATGCCAACGTGAATTTAATTTTACGTTATCTTGCTTTTGACACGCATTTAATGTCATGCCGGTATTAGGATTACTGAATTAATCTCGGACTCTGCAGGGATGTGTTGAAATTAATTCTAGTTATATGAATTTTAAGTCATGTGATTATTCTATAGTAATTAACTTTCACGACTTATTGAAGTATAAAATTGTTGCAATTTCTAGAATTAACTCTATATCTTTTGGGGATATCGGAAAATTAATTCTAGTCCCAACATTTGATTCATGGAATTTAGTAAGGTTAATTCTAATATCATGCAGATTTAAAATTAAACCAATTAGGATAATTAATTTCGGCCTTGTGGGTCTAAATTATTTCTAAATTTTTGGAATTTTTAGAATTTTACGGAATTTTAGTACGTTTATTTGGATTTTCATTATGGCGAACAAGATATTGTAATCGGGTAATAAAAGCGGAACCCGGTCCCCGATCAGAACCATGTAAAGGTAGAGTGGCATTTTGCTTTTTATGGTAATAGTTAATTACTTTATTAGCACTTATTTCCTTTTGTCTTATTACCGTAAGCATATTTCTTTTTAAGGTAATAAGTTGCATATCGACTTTCTTCCCAGGCTACTGAGACCATAAGAGTTTCGGCTACCCCATCTTGGAAGGGTGATGGTCGAAGATGCCATGTAATATATGGGAATTCTATATTTTTTTTAATCCTTTTTGTTTTTTTTGGTGAGCAAGTTGCTTCCTATTTCCATATATGCCTATCCTTGTGTCTATATAAAGGGAGACTTTTCCATAACATTACATGTTTTGAGTTGCAACAGAATTTCCTCCCTCTTATACCACAATTTTTGAACCATCACATTATGGGAAGGAGTTGCATTCATTCTTTGTTATTTGAGTTACTAACTTATAATTTTGATCACCTATTTGAATAGGATTTCAAAACTATTGGCATTCTTGACTTGGATTTTGAGGCTCTTGCAATCAAGTAACCTTCTTTATCCCTCTTATCATATGTTTATGCCATAATTTAGATTTCAATAATGTCATTTGTAAACAGGATAGTAACAGAATTAATAAAGCTTTAATTCCATGTTAAAACTAGGGATAATCATGAAGTAGAACTCTACGTAATCTTGAGGTGTTGAATTTTCTTATAGCGTGTAGGCCCCGGACATATTTATTCGAGCTTCATTACTTGTCGAAAAATTATGAGATCGCGCAGAGTTGTTCCCATATGAATGAAAACTGGTTTTTGGTAACCCGTGCTAAGAGTGCGATTGTGAATGCTGTATACATTTAGCTCGATCACGGTAACAAATGAGGTATCAAAGAGGCGATCTTGCTTTATGCTGGTCTCTTCCACATGGAGTCGACTGAGCAATTCGCAAATTCTTTAGCAATACATTTCTACGAGGAATTTCTGAAATCCTGATATCGAACTTTAGAAATTCATATCTAATCGCTCGTTTATCAGAATTTAGTGATTTAGGGGTCCATGCGAAGCTCTTTGAGTTTTGTATAATGCAGTCTATGCCTAATAATTTTATGTATTAGCCTGCTATGTCGAAATCCCTTTGGCGATAGTGGTGTTTTTTTTGTTTGTCTTTGATCCCTTTGACAATTTTTGTTTGTCTTTGATGCTTCGTTCCTGGATGTCTCCAATTTTTGTTTGTATTTGGCGATATTGGAACACCTCCGTCCTTGCATTCATGATTTTGGTTTGATTGCATTGAAGTTCCTGTGCTTAGGATTCTTAGTATCCATGTTCATCCCCCATCCGTTCCGCTTCTTTTTTTAAGCCAAACAGTCTTGAGTTGAAACATGGGAGTAGGTCGTAGGTACTCATTCCATGTAAGCCTTCTTTTTGTTCATTATTAAATACTTAGTGCATGAGTTCTTTCTTATATTCGTGTGGGGTTGGCCGTTTGATGATCTCAAATCCACTTCTCATATTTGTCCTCATTTGAACTCCCCAATCCTAGGCAACAGATTTTCAGATCTTATAATTCTTTATCGTGGGGATACAACTTCTCATGGGTTAAATACTCTTGGTTTAGTCTACTTCTACATAGCATGCCACGTTCTGGGATACGCTCTCACAAAGGCCTTCTGGGTTCAGAGGATTTGTTCCAGTACTTTCACTCATTACACGAATATATCATAGCGTGTCTTGTTAGCCGTACTTTATATTTTGCTACTAAGATTCTTGTTTGGCTTTTCTTTTCAGGTGATGATGTCTTCATTCAAGATGTTCTCAGGAATTAAACATCATCATTACATCGGGTACACTTCGTGGGAGGTATCGCGTCTCGGGGCTATGGTGAGGTTCCTTGATAGGTTGGAGGGTGATTTGGGTCATGATCTTGATTTTCATGTGATGTGTACTGCCTTGTATAACTTCTTTTATTGGACTGATTTTATGAACTTGTTTGCTCGAGAGATAGCGTGGAAGCAACAGCCATCTTGAGACTTACTCGAGGTTGCTTTCGGAAACTTACACTAATGGAGATTTCATCGTAGGAATCTTGACGGGGGCATTCCCAGACTAAGAGAGATGTGATGCATTTAATTAAGTTTTAAGCGGCCTTGTTAGATAGTTTGGGAGGTCCTGAGCCAAATATGAGATGTTATATCTCATAAATATATGTCCGTTGAACAATTAGATTGTACAACCGATTATTACATTTAAATAATAATAAGTTTAGATATATGTTAATTGTTGAACAATTAATATATTAGGTAGCTAGAATGAGAGTTATGGGCTTGCTAAGAGTCATCATAGTTTGGATCTCTCTCTATCTCTCTCTCTCTCTCTCTCTCTCTCTCTCCCCAAAAGCTCTAAATAAAAGCTCCACAGAAGGAGTTCGTTCTATTGGTGTTTCAAGTCTTCGTTGATTGTGGGAGTCTCTCTAGAACAGGATCTTGACAGAAGGTACACACTAAATATATTATTGTTTTAAAGTATTCATAGAATCCACAGTTTCGGTTTATTTATGAGTGTTATTTTAATCAGTAAAACTCAAACGGTGGCATCGTAGGCAGGGCTCTGAATTGTAATTACATAGTTAAATGCATGGAAATCGGTTTATGTGATACCAGATATGAATTTTATATGTTTGGTGCAGGGATTAGATAATTTTTTAATTGATTGTGGTAGTATGTTAATTAATTAATTAAATATAATTAATTATTCATTATTTTCAAAACCCAAAAAGAAAACCCACCCTGCCATCATACCACTTTGCCTACCTCACCACCAACCAATAAAATCACTAAAACACAACAGACACCAAAATACACCACTAGACATCAAAATACACCAATATGAGTGTATTTTGGTATTTCGATATATATTTATCAAGCATACCACCACTTAAAACACTGAAACATTTACCAAAACATGAAACATAAAATACACCAATAATATTGGTGTATTCTAAACAATAATGTTGATGTATTCTCATATTTGAACAAATTAGTTTTCATGTTATGTCCTAAAATGAATGTTTTTATGAGGCCTGTAGTTGAAATAATGATCATTAGGGTTTGTTTTCTGTTTATATTTTGAAGTCTTGTGCAAAAACTACTTAAAGAAACTTGCTTTGTCTGCATACGGTGTTAATGTAGCGTCGTTTGAATGGAAGCGGCCTACAGCACCCCAAAAAGATTTGCACATAAAATATCATTTACTAATAAATGGACCAGGGATGGTTGACTTTAGGCTGAGCAACATACTAACGAACTGGTTCCCTAACCGTTCGCCTCGAAGCTGATTGGTTTCTCGATTCTAAATGTATCCTCATGTTGGATTATTAAGGTGTTCGGGAACTTTTTGAATTGATGGGAATTTTTAATATTTATAAATTATGTGAATTTGTAAGTGAATTTAACGATAGCAGATGAAGACAGGTGTTTCATGATGCTCTTCTTGTTGTCACATAATTGATTCTTGTTTAAATAAAAATTTGTGGCTTAAGCAGGGATCAAATTTGAAATGGGGCGTAGCGAATGTTTGGTCGACGCTACTTCTTTGTTTTAGCATCAGATAAGTTTGATGAACTCAATCGTTTAGTATATGCGCACTTGAGGAGTTAGATGGGACTCTCTGCAAATGCAAATAATATGTTAAAGATTCACTTTCATGAATACATTCATCATTTTTTTGTCCCGAGACATGTATCTCAGCTGGTAAAAAATGAGAGTGTTAAATGCCATCACCAAGCTCTTAGCGGTGTGGAGTTCGGAGGTCCAAGTGACAGTCACAATATTGAAGTGGGTTAAAGGAAGTTCTAGGATAATTTTAGAAAGAAAGTCAACTTGCAATTTCTGGATGCAAAGAAATTGCAATGGGGTTCGTATGAGGATAACAATTAACCACTACACATACAACATCATTTCATCGTTTGGAGGATTTGGCACCATATTAAATCAATTTCTAATCCAACTGAAAATAATGATAATATAGGCCTATAAGCTATTGTTGAATGAACCCTAACCAAAAAAAGATGAGGCGAGAAAAATAGATGAATGCAAACTTGATAGATGTACCACTTGTCTAGTAAGATACAGCAAAATACTAGGTACTATTCAGCTGCTATCTGTGTCGTCTTCATTATTCTACAAGAAAAAATACATAGGTAAATATAGCAAACTAAAAATAATGCAAGTGGTAAACTACTTTGTTCATTAGTACGTCATGTATAACGACTCTATATTGCAGGAACGCCTTGGGTAATCAGAAGTTAAAACAAAATGACCTAATTCATGAAGCACGAAACAAAACTGAGGAAGCTCGTTGGAAGCTTTCAAGCACGGCCTAGCCCTTCAATAGTTGTTGAAGCACTATTTATCTTAAACCCGACCCAAGCTTCACCTAGATCTTGTAAAAACGTTAGTTCTCGATTGAGATTAGAGATGTGGATGAGTAGGAGGCCAGGACCAAGCAGCTTGTTTAGTTAAATTACGTAGAGCTGAGGTTTGAAACTTGACTCGGTATAAATCAAGCCGGACCTTAAGCTGAGGTTCATGCTTAACAACTCAAACTAACTTGATGGCTCACATTTTTCAGTTCAATAGCTACCAATGCAGAGTTCGCGACAATCTGTACCCCACTACTTTATTAAAGGAATGATATGTACGTGAATTCAAATTATATACGCAGATCGCTCCGTTATTAGAATCATAGAAACTATTTTGCTTTAATGATTAAGGAAACTGAAGGAAAACACATAGAATATGAAGGACATGGTTCGTATTAGAGCACGACTTAGTTAATGTGGACAATTTTATCAAATAACCTTGTTTAAACCTCTTAGAATTAAACTTTAATATGATTAACTCCTTCATGTATTATCAATGAATTTATCTTAACCAATCAATTTACTACAGTGTAATTCTACGTTTGCTAAATTGATGCTGAGCCAGAATTATTCTTGTTATCTCCGTCTTCAATAACTTCTCGGTAAAAACGTTTGGAAGTGTATCTACTGTTGCTAATATTATAATGACACTTAAACACAAAGTAGTGTAGTTATGCACATGATGTAAGAATGTAATTTGTTTTCAATAAATGTAAGCCTGCCAAAAAACCTTGCTAAGAAGGGTGCAAGTAAGAAAGATTCCTATATATTTCGTAGTAGTTACCATATTGGTTAAGGATCCAACTAAACCCAGATGATCACCGCGTCCAATCCGGTAGATATATTGCGTTTACAGTCCTGCTCAAGTTTCACATACAAAATTACTAGCATAATGTTTACCAAAAGAATGAAGGATATGATAATTCATTTATAGTACTCAAGTTATTATTTAAGATTTAAGTAGTTAGAAACACCTTTAAACACTTCCTGGTTGTTTCCATGTCCAATGTGAAATTGGTTCAGGTTTAAGCTCCGGATGGCCAACTGGGAATGTTTGGAAGGAATAATCTTATCTTTCACTTCATTCCAATTATTGACTCCATCTTGTCGCATGAGTAAATTTCAAGTGATTTCAGACTAGTCAATGTTTTCACCATATGACTAGTAAACAAATATCTGAAGCCAAAGCATCCAACAATTTTTAAGGTAGACAATTTTTGTAAGGAAACAGTGCCTTCTGGGAACATTCTTCGGAAATTAGTTAACTGAGGTAGATAACTCAGTTCCAAATCCTCCAATCGCTCAAATATCATTTCCCCTGTAGATGCTGAAGCCTTTCCTAAAGGGCTTGCCTCATCTAATCTGACAATTGCTTCCAACTCCCTGCATTCCTTTATGTGAAGTCTTTTTAGATTCGCAAGCATTTTTGCCATAGATTGTGTAAGCAACTGTTTTAAGCTTTCACATCTTGAAATGGTTAGACTTGTCAAATTTCGGAAGGCAACAGCTCCTTCTGGGAGTTTCCTCCATAAATGCCTTAAACTAGGAAGCCAAAACAGAGTTAAAGAATCCAAATTATGGAATACATTTTCTGCACCTTCTCCTCCTGTAATTTCCTTAGGCCAACAATCAAAGTCGAAACATTCTTCTAGTGAAAAACACTCCGAAATATCAAGTGATGAGAGATTCTGCCCATTCTTAATGACATCAACAACATGGAGGTGGCGAGATCCAGATATCTTCAGGAATCGAAGTTTGGGAAATATTGATATATTTGAGTTTGTGCTGCACAACGACACCTGTCAAGTTGTTAAAAAAGTGTATAAGTCAATGATTCTAGTGTACAAGTCAATGATTCTACTGCACATGTCAGTGATTCTAGTTAGTTTGTAGAAGAAGTAAATAGAAAGAAACACTTGCCATGTGAGCGTCTGGTTCAGAGGAGAATGTTTTGAAGCTATATACGTCTTTAAGATCTACTACCTCCAACTCTGGGAATTCAACCTTGTCTTCAACTATGTCCTCTACTATTTGGCCCTCGCCCAAGGAAGACTAAGGCCTCAGGACAAATAGAGTTCTCAAGTCAGTGACAAAACATTTCACTGAAGACCTCAAAATAGGTTCTGGGAGTTTGATGGGACCCACAAGCAAACAAGTGGAGACATCATACAAAGTCACTTGTTCCAATGCAGGATATTCCATGCTCTTCAAACATTTGTGGAGATTAGACAGTCTCTTCCAGGTGAAAAACCCCAGCTCTTGGGACTGGTGCAAAAATATTTGATCTCACCTGTTACTTCAGAGAGATTAAGAAGGTCATCAACTTTATTTAACAAAACATTCATTTTAGGCTCCAAAAGCTTGTCCATTTTGGTTTCATGAACAATCACTGTTCTGCTGAAATGGTACGGTGAGCACTCCTCATGACTTGGACTAATATAAAATCTTAATAGTCTTTCAACATCTAAGTTCTCAACTAAGACTGCTAGGAAATCAGAATTACACGATTGAATCTCGATGGTGTTCAAATTTGACAATGATCCTATCTCTTTAATAATTCCATATGATTCTGGTAGTTGCATATCTAAGTAAAACCCCATATACAACTCTTCTAGTTTCTCCAAGTGGATCAAGATGCCAGTTGGAAAGGAATTTCCTGGACCATAGTAGAATCTTAAGTCGAGAGATTTCAGATTAGTAAGTTCAGCAATTTCTTTTGGCCAGTTTCCATGATAAGTAGACTTGAAAAAGCTCAGGACTTCCAACTTTACCAGACCTTCAAGAAGTTCTGATAAATCACCAACTAACTCACAATTGTGCAAATTCAAGGTTCGAAGACTGATTGAGGATTGTAGTGATCGTAGAGGGAGCTGAACCCCACAACCGTTGATATTTAGAACTCTAACTTTTTCCATTGCTTGCAGAAAGCTTGTTGTAATTTTCATGCTTTTGCTCCCATGGGAAGATAATCTTAGAAGCTGGAGGCTTGAGCACATCACCCCGGAAGGAAACTCGTCTAGGTCATCAAAAGTCAATGAGATTGCTGTATAAGACTCATATGTGTCTCTATGTGGCCACTCCCTCAGCCCTGAATGTGATACCATATATACATTATCACCTTTCGATACAATTCTCAGACAGGTATCTCTAACCACATCATGTAATTTCACACAATGATTATCACAGGCTATTAGAAGATAGCATTCCTTCAGCTCATTACAAAATGTCTCCACTCTATCTCTAAATTGTGCCATCTTCTCAATATCTGTAAACAGTTGCAACCCCTTTGAGTATCTCACCAAATCTTCAATGTGAATCTCATAAGCTGCAGGAAATAAGGAGCAAACTAACAGTAATGATCTGCACTGGCTTTGTAAGTAGTTTACACTCCACTCTAGTGATGAGTACACTTTAGCATATTTATCTTTCGAAGTGTGACTACCTTGAGCACTTTCCAATTGTTGGAGTGCATCTCTCCATTCAGATAGTTCTTTCCTATCCTTCAATGTCTTCCCAATAACTTCAATTGCAAGAGGCAAACCCTGACACTTAAGAGCTACTTTTTTTGGATAGCCTTCTAAAACATCAGAATCGTCACTAATATTTGCATGTTTCATAAAAAGATCCCATGCTTCATCATCAATCAATACTCCAACTTCAATGATCTCTTGGACTTTCATCAGAGAGCATACTTCTCGAGATCGGGATGTCAATAGAAGTTTTATTCCTTTGTTATCAACTTCGCTTGGGATTCCTATAGTACCAAGATCTATTTCTTCCCAAAGATCATCCATTATAAGAAGAATTCGCTTTTTGTCATCTATGAACTTTTTATGAAGCCTATCTGCCCTTGCATCAAGAGTCGTCTCTTTGAATTCCATTCTCAGCTTTTCGGCTAGTTGTTGTTGAACATGTATGGGATCATAATTTTTTGACACAACAGCCATCACAACCTCATCAAAATGATTTCCCTTTTTAATTTGATCGGCTATTTTTTTCACCATTGTAGTTTTCCCCACTCCTCCCATGCCACAAACAGCAAGAACAGGGATTTCGTCATCTAGAAGAGCTTTCATAACACGTTCCTCGACCTGTAATCTTGATCGAAAACCAATAACTTCTAGAGGTGACGTGAAAGGCCTTTGTTCAATGGGTGCAGGGTATCCCACAAGAGGAAACTCACCTTTCACTAGGAGATCTGCAATCACAATGGTCTTAGCCGCTGCTTTCTTGCTCAGAGAGTATCGGACATTCAGATTAGGACACTTGAAGTTGAAGAAACAACCCATATGTGTGGCTCGTCCTTTGTCTTCTTTAATTTTGTCCACTATATCCTTCATTGCTAAAACATCGTCCACCCATCTCGTGACTTCCGATTTTATTTCCTCCAGATTATCTTCGGCTGCATTAATCCGAGAGTTTATCTGCTCCAACGTTGTCTCAAGTCTAGTCATTGAAGTGCTTACACTTTCAATGTTGCTTTTGAATTTCCAAAAATACTGAAGCTCCTGATAAGTGTGACGGAAAACGAAATCTACACACTTTTCAATCACAGTACCAAGGATCATCGTCTCTGCCATCTCTTTTTTGGTTCACCTACGATAAAAAAAAATGTTGTATGAACATAAAGGATGATTAACTGTGAGCTACTTCATTCTCCCCCTTCTTCATAGATATGTAAATGCATCAAATACTGTACGTTATGTTTTTTAATTCGACTTATTATCCTATAAAACCATTCAAAATTTCTTGAATATCATCATTTATTTGAATTGTTTTAGAACATTTTTGTAAACTAGTAAGGGGCTGGGGGATATGGTGTGTGGCTCGTCAAAATAAATTCTAATTATTGTATTTATACCGTTATGTTGTGATTTTATCAGCTATCTTACAATAAAAAGATGTAATAAGCAAATTGAATTTGCTGAAGCATTACTCCAAATTTAAGCGAATTGAAACTGAATTTGCTAAGTCACTACAGATTTCACACAATTAGTTGGTCCGTTGGAGGACTTCATTTTATTGTACCATATTAGTAAAGAGCTGTACTTTTATACATGTAATAAAAGTTGACTAAATGGAATAATAAGAAAAGTAAAAATATATGATCTTGATGTAATGGATGCAAGAGAAAGCAACACGCCATTATATAACGAATACGCAGACGAGACAAGTAATTAAGAAAATACTTCAAGGAAAGACACTAAGATTTTGCAGATTCCAAACACGTGTTTGGGCACCACTGCACAACCACCAAAATTTTCATCATACTGCATTGAGACAGATTACGTATTTAAAGAACTACGCTTCCCGACGTAAATCACTACACCTTAATAATAAAATTACTATTCTACACAATTAATAGAATAGAATTACTAGACATACTATAAAGCTTTATCAATAATTGGAGTGCTCTACTAATTATAAAGAAAATCTACTAACTATTTGTGTAAGTATTATCCAACAAACTACACCTCCTTTTATAGGACCAAGGTCAGGTTTCCAAAGCTTCGAGCATGGAGAAGTTTTACATAACTCTCAATTCATGATTCAATTCCAACAAATCTCCACCTTGACTTAAATTCTCCTCGCATTTGATAAACGTAAAAACCGTATCCTCCCGCAGTAACTAAATGTACTTAGAGCAAATTATACGTGCTCGATAGTGAATATGTACTAAATGCTGGCCAAATGTACTCAAAATGCCAAATATACCGTATGCTCCAAGTTGCACTGACGCTACTAAACACCTATGCATGTGTCTAGCTGACACTCGTAAGAGATGTACAATGCCCAAGATCTCCACTCACATATTTCCCTATCACCGACAATTACCTCAAACAAGTATCACTGATGTTCAAACACCGCTGACCGCCACCCATAGAACCATCTCCACTTTTCAGACGCCCAATGGTACCACATCAACACCATGCGAAAAACCGTAAATAGAACTAGTGTATACCAAAGTATGCCTACTTTCTCTATCCTATCAGCATTTAAAATGCAAGTCACGATCCTCTTCCCCGTATGCCATAATCGGGAAAGTAGTCATTTCTACGATTCCAAATTTTAAATCTCCTCTCCATCGAAATGCTTAATAAATAGTCTTAATATCATACCGTATAACACATGAGAACTCTTCAGAATCATCAAAGATTTAGCTTGCCCCCCTCCTCGTACCAGACGGTAGTGTTTTCGACATTCTCGAAGCTACCCTATGACGTTTACGTAAAACTCTCGCCACCGATTTTTAGCCATCGACGAGAAGTGCCTTTTCTTCCCGACTACTACCAACCTTACTTCATTAAACACTGCTTTCAACACCAATATCACTGAACCGTAAACGCATTAACATGCAGTAACATACACTACTGTACACATTTCGTAACTTTCAACCCTATAGATCGTTAACTCTTCACCTTCTTCCATAAACCGAACCTTTTGCCTAACAGACACGCATAATAAATTCATACCAAAGCGGTGCACATGTCTACCTGTTCATCGTGCAAAATCTACCATCCGTGTCCTTAACTGACAGTCAATCTCAACCGCCTCGCAAATGAACTGTTATTGAAATATCGCCACCATCCAATCACATACATTAAGAACCACTTTCCAGACACATACGATAGAACACTCAAACTAGAACACACACATTGGCGTGTCACGAGCATCGGCACCATGCTATGTCCGCATGTCATCGCTATAATAACGATAACACCGAGACCTTCTGTTGTATCCCCTCCTTCGGGACATACTGCACTAACCCATACAATAGTAAATAAGACATGGAAGCCACCTCGACCCATCATCTAATCTGTCAAGAACTTCTCATATATCAAGAACCCGACTAGTGTTAGCAACTAGGTGCATCAGCGAAGGCCCGAACTAAAACTATGTGTACTTACTACGGAGAGCGAACTAGCCCCATCCGGATTTTGGCGTAATCCATAACTATTTCTCACAGTGAACTTCTCTAACCTTCAAATTTTTACTACCATCTCTTTGTCTGATCCGAACCCAAGCTCTGATACCAATTTGTTATAACGAATACTGCTGCTTGTTATAACGGAAACGATCGGTACTTAGGGGAATTGGCAAAGATTTGAAAAGAACTCAACCAAAAGTAACCCTCGACCCACTAATGCTTGTTTGTTATAAATAACGTGTCGAATTTGATGTCTTGAATTGAGTCAGAAAACTACCACATCGAAACTCGGGATAAACACAACGCCTCAGGGTCCATAAAGGAGATCAAGTTCGTTTGAATACTTGCACCAAATAGTTGGGTGAGGTTTCATGCTTATATTGTATTACTCAACTATTTCGCTTATAATTTATATTCCTCCCATCTCGTTATAGTGAAATTTCGGTGGCTCAAGCCATGAATTAGTCCAAACAAACGTTTGTTTGTGATACCACGTAAAATCTGCGTATTTTTTTTTAAGTTTTTTACTTAATTTCTAGTCTGCGATCAGATTGCTATAACAAACACGTGTTCGTTATAACAAACTAGTATCGTAGCAGCTTTATCGACAAAAGCATGCGGTAAAAGTTGAAAGGTTAGAAAACTTCACTGGGAGGAATAGTTTCAGATGATGTGACTTTGGAAGAAACTAATTTTGCCTTCCATAGTAGTATATTGTCACATAGTCTTAGTTTGGACATTCATGATACATTAGTTGTTAATACTAGTGAATATTGTGATACATCGAAGAAGAAGTTCTTCATGACTCGATCATGGCCCAAGGCGATCAAGGCTTATTACATAACGGAGTTGTCCTGCATGTCCTGTGATGAGGTAGTAAAAAGGTCTAGAATGGTATTATCGTTATTGCCACGGGTGGTATGCATTTCAAAGAGATAACCTTAGTTGCCGACGCTTCATACATTTTAACAACGTGTGCCCCTGTGATTCGGAGTATCATGATCACATGCGGTCTCGTATGGGATGGTTCTCACCCATGAGCAGCTTGACGCTGGGTACTGCTTCGATGGCTAATGGCCCATTCAGGCGCTGGGATCGTTCAATTTAGATTAGGACAAAGCGTCGTAGATTATACATCGATTTGATATCTCCAGTCATAAACAAAGTTATGGATTCAGCTTTAGAGAAATAGTGGAGGGTTCATTGTCTATGGGGTTCAAATGTGATTCTGAAGGAGTTAAACATGGAACTTTGTATGTTTTGCAATGTAGTATGTTTTCTCGTTCGCTTTGTCGTGGTGTTGCAAACGGTGGAACAAAGCAATTTTGAGTCAAGCAGGAGTCGAGAGGCACTTTATCACTTTCTGCGGCAAATACTTATGATTTCAAGGGTTTTATGGAACATCGCAGTGACAAGGATGTTCGGTAGAACTACTTACCGGGGTACCTTTTGGTGCACGACAACGGGAGGAGTTTGCTCATGCTTTCCCTCGGGTTGCAGCGAATTTCGCTCTATCCGTTGTCGGTATCAGACTATTCATCGACAGTTTGTTATGTTCAAACACGTGTTTGTTAGAACTAAATAAAGTACGTAGATTAGAAATTAAGTAAAGTTAATTTATAATGAAATAACACAAAAAATTTTACGTGGTATCCCAAAGAAACGTTTATTTGGACTAATTCATCTACCCAATTTTTACTATTACGCATTTTATAATACAAATTATAACTGAAATAATACTAATATAGCAAAATCTAGTAATTATTGATGCAAGTAATCAACAAATTGACCACTTTTAAAGTGACCGAAGATTGTGTTTCTCCCAATATTTTAATGTGGGAATTTTACACTCATTCAAACAAAGCTGATCAAAGTGGTGTCTTGGTTGGTTTGATGTTGTTTATGGACATTCACATGGGGAAATTTGCTGATTTATTTTTTATTTTATAGCAAATTATCAAAATTTCCACAATATAGTAAATTAGTACTCCATTCATGCTTTTAAGACAAAAATCCGACAAGGTGCTATTTTATTTTGTCCATAAAATACAATGTGCTACTCCGTATTTCTTATAGTTTTTACTATAATTTATATGCTAGTTTGAAGGATAAAAGGCTTTTGGTTTTTATACTTCAAGTTTCATGACCTCACTCCTCAATCGTATTATTAATCAAAACATTACGAAATATAAGCCAAAGACACATTCACTCTACTCCTTAAACCTATTGTTGATCAAAAGACACGAAACATTCAACTGTTATTGCAAAGCTTTCATAAATTTCCAACTTATTTGAGTTAATAGTAAACTCAACAAAATCATTTAGCTCCATACAAGAGTTGTTTCTAGTTAGGTTTTCCATTTGATTATTCTATGTTTTGTAGGCTTATTGCCTTCCTCTATTTTTCCGAGAAATAAATGGAGGGGATGTGTAAATTATACAAGACATCGGCACCGGATTTTGTCATTGATATATAAGTGAGCTTAAATAATTGTTACTCTTTTATATGACATTATTCCTAAAAGTATAAATGAGTGTTTCCAATATATATTAATTGCTTAAAAATGCTTCTCCCAAGAGTTGAAACTAGGCCATTCAAATGAACACTTAAACCATGTATAACCATTTCTCAATATGTGGGTCTTCTTGCCATATCATGTAAAAACATGATATATAAAGATTATGTTGTGTCCAACACACGACAAGAACTACCTGTATCGTGCCCAACACACGACACAAATGGAGGAAATAGAAATTTTATATATAGCCGAATCTATATTATATAAATGCCAGTACATAAAGCAGGCGCAGAACTTGGCTAATAAATAAAATGTAAAATTTAATTTTTAATAGTCAAAATATAATTTTCAAAATTTGTGAGCATGATCGTCTATATCCTCTAATTCTCTCTCCACTCAGATAATTTATTAATCATATTTGATACGCTTGTTAGTGTAACACAAACGACAAATAGGTTTCTCATGATGTCCAAAATATAATACAATCTTACTTGTCTAACACACAAAAAACCTATTTTTACTGTGTTTGATACACATTCGGCTACATTTCTCCCTTATATATATAAAGAGCAAAATGACCAATGTTCAGGCTCTCAGCCAAGTTAAGCGCCAGATTTATACGCATATCGTGATGAACTGGTGACAATATAGAAGGCAAAGTTTGAAAATATAAATGTGGGAGTGCAAAACTAAAATGCTAAGAGTGTTTCTCAACCAACCGAGCTAAGGATAAAAAAAAGAGTAGTTGGACTCGAACCTGTGCATTTTCAATGCTAAGAGTGTTTCTCAACCAACCGAGCTAAAGTTATGTAAGATGTGAATACCCTTCTAATAGTGTAAGTACGTCCCTGGTGGGGGTATTTGGGTCTTCTTAGAATAATTAATATTACATTTATTTTTAAAGGGGTAAGATTGGAAATCATCAATTACGAATCATAAAGTGGAGTATCATTGTAAATTGTACTCCTAAATACATGGAGTACATTTTTTTATCAAAAAAAATAAAAAAAATACATGGACTATGAAAATCAAGTGGGGGGGAAAACTGCTAAATGGTGCAATTTTGACAAATTTCTCCATTCACTACTAAAAGTAGAGATAGATGGATCAAACAATGTCACTAGATTTAAAAAAAAAAAACTCTTCAACTTCTTAAAAGCGATCATTCTAATATCTAAATTTCAAACCTTGAAATCAAATATCTTCTAATATATTGCATAATATTTTGCAAAAAATATATAAATATATAATATTTTTGCCTTAATATATTATTAACATTTTGATTCAAACTAAAGTTGTCTGAATCAATTACCACATTAAAATTATTTTCTATCGATGAAAAAAAAACTAATACATTAAAATTTAATAATTTTAATAATTGAACAAATAAACCAACAATCCTTCTAGATAAAATGATTAAAATAAAGTGCTAGTGTGGTACCTTGCAACAATTTGATTATAAATAACGCAGAAATCGCCGCCCAGGAGAATTGTGACCTTTTCACCAGTCCTGAAAAGCTCTATAGATTCTTTGAAGAAGAAAGAAGAAGAATATGAATAAGATGAAAGTGAGCTTTGAGATTTTGAGGAGTGGTTTAACAAAAAGATTCTACTTGTTTTCGTTGCTAATTTTTTAATGATCATTGCCCAATGCATCCTTGAATCACACAAATAAGACTAAACGAGTCATTAAAGTATTGCTAATGTGTCTCGCTTCTCTAATTACATCACATGGCATGGACATTAATTAAAATACTCTAATGCCGGCTAACATCATTGATTACCTACTCGCATTACTTCACTAAAAGAATATACTGTAATTTTAATGGTATGTTTGGATTTGGATAATCTAAGTGGAATTGATGATAATATTTTTGGTCTATCCTATTTAGTGTCTTAATCCTATTTAATGTCTTAATTTTGTTAATCACCTAGACATTGGTAATTAGATTTAGCTTAATTAATTATCATTTACCTTGTTTACAATATTTTCAAAGTCAGATGTCATAGAATTGAATGAACTTTGTTATATGATAAACCTTCATGTGATTGTTACAAAGATTTTATTATTTATAATGTATGTACATCAATATAACAAAATCCTCGGGGGAAATTCCATGTAGATATAAAGCATGATTTATCAAACGAACACGTCCAACCATCGCCCATTTGGCCTTTAAACAAATTGTCAATCAAGCGAGAGATATTGACCTGGATTCACGAGTCTTCAGGCTTCCGACTCGGAGCATTTAAACCTGATACGGTAGTCTCTGACCTACGATCCTGTATGACAAGACTTACCAACTCGGCTCGATTTGATACGGCTCAGTCGGGGCGCCCAAGCAGCCTTTTATTCTCAAGATGGTTTACGGACTCGACTGTGATACTAGACGGATTTCAAAGCTTAGCGTACTTGATCTCATAGAAGCTGGGACCGAGTTCAGTAAGCTTAAAGAGCCTACTCCCTCGATCTTCGTGTGCTTTAGCAACTAATTCCCCGATCTTCGCGCCGCTTATCACGTATGGGATACGCTTTATTATTGTCAAGAGGTTTTAGCAAATTTTACTGCTTTCGACAAGGTATACTGGCTATGCAAATTATATCCTCGCTCAATTTACTACTGCGGGCCTTTGGCTTAACTCAGAGGATTTGATTTATGAAACCCGAATTTATCGTATTCTCAACTTTGATGTCGTTCTAAATTAATGCGTTTATGTAGTAATTCAACCTAGCTCTAATATTAGGTGCCTATTGTTCCCTCGGGAGCTTAAAGATTTTTGCGTTTTCCTGCTCTCAATTTAGGCACCTATTTAGGCTTTTACGTCAAGATTTCGTATTTTTGGTGGCTTTGTGGTTCTGGTGGTTGCTTTTACTTGAAAAGCATTAAACTTGGCCGGTTTTCTAAGAAATACCTTGTAGCTTGTTTTTGTATTAAATTCTCTCAAGAGTTTTTGTTGTATTTTATTGTGTTTGATGATGGAATTTTCAAGTTATAAGGGGATATTTATAGCCTGCTTCAATACTGCCTTCCGACAATGATCCATTTTCTAAAGCGATCACGATCTTAACCGCTTAATTTTGGCGCAAGATTCAACTGTCAATTTATAATTACTTTGTCTCCAAGAATTCATATGGGCGCCTATTTTGATGTGTTAAGGTTCCTGACATTTTCTGTGTTAAACGATTTATATTAACCCCGAACTTCCTGTAGTCTTTGTTTTGCCTGCCTCTTTGTAGCCTTCATTGAAGCCCCGTGGCTTCCGAAACTTCCATTTTAGGCCAAAATAGGGGATTTTATCGTAATAAAATTAGGAATTTTCGAGCCCTAATTTTAATTGATATTTAATTCAGGGCTATTTTATCGAGAACCTCGCTCGAGTTTGGGTGTACTCAGGTTAATTAATGTATGAACCCTAATTTTGACTTCGATTATTCATTAATTCTCGGGAACCCTTATTATTTTACACGTGTTCGATTTTTATTGGATTTCGAGTCGAAGCCCTAATCACCTCGTGTAACTTGTGTGATAGACTTTTATTTAATCGAGTTCACCGATTAAAATAAATAGAATTTAATTAAACTTATTTATTAAATTTCAACTATCTACAAATGCCCTCTCGAACTCGGGCACATACTTGGTAGGTGTCGGGTTCGACCTGCATGCCTTTGATGTCAACGTTACTTAATACACGCATCGCTGGGACCTCGCATTTAATGTCATGCAGTGATTAATTTTGACTTATTGAAAGTCTAGCATTAATTTCATTCTAGAATTAATTCTATATCACGGAATTTAACTTAGTCGAGCATTTAATTTAAGTCATGTCAATATTTAATCTGAGTTAGTTCCAATCTCACGTGATTTAGAATTAATCTCACATCGCTGAATTAATCTTCAAATCCTCTAGGATGCGTCAAAATTAATTCGATGACGAATACTTAATTTAAGTCATGTTGATTTTATGACTAATTAATTTTGACCTCCTGTGGGTCTAAAATCATTTATATATTTTTTAGAGTTTTGCCGAGTTTTCTGGAATTTTTCGGGCATTTATTTGGATTTTCTTGTATAACCAAATAAAGTATATCATGTCCAAGGAAAAACGAACTCGACCCCGTACCAGCGGTGGTTGAACCATCTAGAAGGTGGGGAGGAGGCATTTTGCTTTTTATGGTCATAGCTAATTACTTGATTACCACTCATTTTCTTTTGTCTTATTACCATGTATATTTCTTTTAAGCGTAGTAGCTGTATAAGGAAATAACCTGCAAAGCTTAATCTGGGGACTGAGTAGTAATTTCGCCACCCCAATTTGAAGTGCATGATACGAAAAATTCCATATAATTTGGTGGAATTTTATATTTTTGTCAACTCTACTTTTCTCACGAGCAAGTCGCTTTATAGTTCCATATATGCACACATCCTTATTTATATAAAGGAAGGCTTTAAATACAACATCATTACTGAATCGATAAGAATTCTCCTCTTGCTCTCACAATTTTCAAACCATAGGTATGAGAAAGGAAGATTTTTTCTTGTCTTTTTAATAACTCCTTATTTGTTATTTGAGTTACTAACTTATAATTTTGATCACCTATTTGAATAGGATTTCAAAACTATTGGCATTCTTGACTTGGATTTTGAGGTTTCTTGCAATCAAGTAATCCTTTTTATCCTTCTTATCATATATTTATGTCATGATTTAGAGTTCAGTAATATCCTACATATAAGGTAGTGATTTGCTAAATTTTCTTCCAGCATGTTAAATTGGACTTGTTTATTTTTTCCCCGCTTTGTTACTTGTCATAACATTATAAAATTCACATGAGTTGTTCCCCTATGAATGTAAACACCCTGAAATTTTCCCATAATTTTTTGAAATTTTATAAATAGGCTCCGTAATCCATTTTTCGGAATTGTCCAGTTTTTTGGTAACTCGCACTAAAATTATGATTGTGAATGCTTCGCTTATCCGTTCATCGGATTTCATTTACCGAATCGAAGGTATCGAAGAGGCCGATATTTTAGCACCGGTCTCTTCATGTGAGTCGACCTGATCGATCTGTAAATTCATTCGCAAACTGGTCTTGTGGAAAATTTCTGAAATTCTCGATATCACACTTTAGAAATTCATATCTAATTGCTCGTCTATCGGAATTCAGTGATTTAGATGTCCACGCGAAGGTCTCTGAGTTTTCTATAATGAATTATAGGCATAATAATTTTATGTGTCTTTTTTTCTCTTTTAAAAAAACCCACCCACCGCCCCCTTACAATAAGAATCGAACCCAGGACCTCTAAGTCATTGGAAGGCCTCCTAACCACTAGGCCATTCGATGTTATAATTTTATGTGTTAGTCTATGCCGAAATCCCTTTGGGGACAGTGACATTTTTTATTTGTCTTTGATGCTTGTTTTTGTCATAGTGTTTGAACTTGAGGAACGTGGTTCACTCTTGGATGTCTCCAATTCATGGAGTATCATACCAAGGCGTAATGGGTATATTGAAATACCTTTGTCCTTGAATTCATTGATTGCTTTGGTTTATTTGCATCAAAGTTCCTTTGGTTGGGACTTTTAGCATTCATGTTCATCTCTATCCCGTTCTCCCTGCTTCTTTTATTTTTAATATGACTGAATTAGCTTACGGAATTGTGGTCTAAATATCATTCTGCTTCTCTTTTACTCATTAAAAGATTGAACATAAATTATATTGAATTGCTTGAGACTTATTCATCAATACATGGAGCATATATACATGTAATACTCTAACTAAATCCTAGCAGATAGTATATGGAGGAGATCTTTCTAACAAATTTACATTACATTCAAAATTAAACCACACAAGATAACTATTGATAATTCAAATTTGAGTCTTCAAATTCAACTCAACATCTTTGGCGCCTTCATCTTCATGGTCGGCCACGTATGACCTAACACATCCCCGCAAGTTGAACTGTGGTAACATCACATTCAACTTGGAACAAAGAGTATTAAAACGAGTAGTACTTAAACCTTTTGTGAGAATATCAGCAACTTGATCAAGCGTAGATACATATTGAACCTTAAGATCACTATTGGTAACTTTTTCTCGAAAAAAGCAAATATCAATCTCAACATGCTTAATACGTGATCGTAATCGGATTTACGATTGCATGCGGCCCCAACTTGTCACAAAACGTAGCCGAGAACTGTAGGAGTAACATGGAGCTCTTTCAGTAATTTTTGAATCCAAAGTAGTTCAATTGTACAGAGAACAAGACTTCTGTATTCAGCTTCAGTACTAGAATGAGCTACTACCTTTAGTTTTCTCGAAGCCTAACTACTGAGAGAGTTACCCATGAAGATGCAAAACCCCGGGAGCGGATCGCCTAGTGTCTCTAACAACACCTAATCACATCGGCATATGCTTCAGCCCGTTAAGAAGGTCAATAATGTTTGACAGCGGACCCTTTTCGAGGTACCCGAGAATTCTCACCATCGCTAATACCGTAAGGACAAAAGATGAACCGACAGCTCATATAACATTACCAATCAATTTGTATCATGGTAATCTTATTAAAGAATATGCATTTAATAAGATAGATGCTTTTAACACACTTTGTCAGGTTAAACATACCCGATTAATTATCCCGAGAAATGGCTAACTCCGCCATAAAATCCGAATAGTTTTATATATACCAAACGAGGTTTCAGATTTGTTACACTTAACTAGCGCGGTTCGACCACTCGTCATATGGGCATTTGAGAAGAAATAGGCCCATATGGTAATGTCCACAAGTTCGTTGGTGAAAGCCATGGGCAAAAAAAGGCTTAAATCCCATTTTGCCTACAATTGTATATGCCTATATCGATAATCTCAACCATCACGATTCCATGGTCAATCGAAAGCATTTGACGTGAAAGACTACTTGTAAGAAGTCAAGTTATGACATTTATTGTAATCATTACCTCCCGCTTTGCATGTCCTGGGGCGGACTCCAAGAGATTCATGCAGTTTCAAGATTCACGTGTGGATTCGAAAGCAAGCATCTCGAGTCGTGGGAGTATATATTCTTTGTGATTAAATCAAGCTTGATTTCACAAGATCGGGCAGTTAAACTAAACGATGCGTTCAAATGTGAGCTTAGTTCACTTACTTTCTGGAATAAGTTAAGAAATTGATTGAACAAGGTAATTCTTGTTTACAATCTAATTGTTAACTACATTATATGAATGCGTAATTCATTCATATAGTCATTTATTATTTCACGGTTGGTTGAAATAATAAATCTCTTACAGCCTATAGCTTTCTAGAGAGAACTTGTAAGTTTCGACAAGCAGAATCCTCTTTCAAGTCTAGAAACGTAAGATAACCAATTTTTCCTGCTCGCATGCCGATAGTTTTGGGAAACTAAAGATTTGACGACCAAGATGTTGACGACATTTATCGATTTTCTTGGATCATGCAGAAGTCAGGTTAATCAATCTTATGGATCACAATCAGATAATCTTTGAGGATCCGATGGACCACTTTAAAATCATAAAAGATATGTATGTCCGTGTCTCAGAATTTTGTTTAGAACCGTTGAAGTTTAGCTATTCTTAGACCTCGTATAATCATCTATGTTATAATTTAATTATGCTTTGACTATGTCAAACGCCCGCCTTAAGCCGGGGATTATAATGGCATATGTTGAAGCATACAATAAGTATAAAGAATAGACGCTGATATATTATAACGGATTTGTCCATCCTGATATACATGGGAGATCTCAGCCTCCTGGGAGAATCATGGTTGATTATGCACCCGACATCGCCGGGTTTATTACATTTGCTCTTACAGTTCGGTAAAGAAATCAGCGGGTGCTTAATGACACTTCTTATGGTTAGCCTGTGACTAGAGATCGCGAGACAAAGGAATTGTAAAGTAATCGTCCAATGGCAAGTGGGAGTGTTGGAAATCAATAGTTATTGGTTTCTTACTGTCATACCCATTACGACAATTGTTATAACAATCATTTATCAGCTTTAAATAACGCGATTACATAAACGGAACATTCAACTATAGTAATTGTAATTACTAGTCGGGTTATCACAATACCAGGGTTATGCAAATCATAGATCCCATGCATAAACGTTATAATAATGTTAAAGCGTCTATTATATTATTATAATGAATTTCTATTATCTATCCTGGCCACACACACAAAGGATCGCTGAAGTTATATTTTCATGTATGAAATAAATAGTAATTTGCTAAATTGGTGAGTCGATTGTAATCAAATCTAATACTTAATCGAAATTTTACATCATTTACGTAAAAATATAAATTGGATAAATCCGAATTAATTAATTAGTCAATTTAATTAATTTAATAGTTACTTGAGTTCGTTAGTTACTTATTAATAACTTGTTATTGTTTAATTTACTTAACGAGTTAGATTAAATTAAATGAGTTGGCCTAATACCTATTCGGTCTGGCTTTGTTTATTAGCAGAGCCTATATACGTATGGATGTATTAGGATTTCATTAGATGAAAAAATCTAATCACCACCTCCATATGTTCGAATTTTCCCCTTATGAGATAGCCTAAAACTATCGGGCCGAGAACTTGATGGGCTTCTACTTTGATTCTTTCATCCAACCTCCTACGTGTTTTAGCCAGACCCAAGTACCGGATTCAACCTTTTCCGGTGTGCAACCAACTAGAGTATCATTATTTTTTTATGCTAGCAATTGGAAATTCAAAGCGAGGCTTCTGCGAATGAGTTTGCCAAGCGATTATTAATTCCTCACAGACTATAAAGATTTTTACTTTATATATATCAAATATGTTATTTAGATATGAAATATGTAAATTAAAATGGTCCTATTTATATGTTTATTTGGATTTTATTCAAGTTATTCATATAATTTTCTATCATTTTCGTCACAGTGCACGTGTTGATAAGCTTAAACACATTAATATCCATAAGATCAATATGTGATCAGGCTTTGTCATTTTCCAAATACAAATTTTCTCCAATCCATTTTGCCTAAGGCTTCACAGTTACCACATTGTCATAGTAAGGGGCCAGGTGCCGCCCATCCTCGCAATCACCGATTCCTAATACCGCCTGAGTCAATAGAACGGAGAAAAATGGGCCATATTTGCCTTCCAAGAGTATAGTTAAGCATCGAGAAAGAGTGGCTCCAAATAGATCCTCCCCTTTCCTAAACCTTTCATACCAAGAGATTACACATATCTCACTTCAGACGTTGAGTGCCCGCCTCGATACCAATTCGAAAAAGTATGTCGTTCTCTTTACCGATCAATACAAGACAACTATTAATTGCACTTGTACCGACTCACATAACAACTGAACAAAAGTAAAGTATAATAGCAATAAGACAAGTAGATGGTAACCTGGGCCACCAACGAAGCAATTCCAGTTCCAGGCGCCTTTGCCCAATAAGGATTCCAAGATTACAAGAGGATTACATATAAGGACTTATACGAATGCGCCCCATTCTTCTACACCCTATTCTACTCCTATCTCAATGTATAAGTTCAAGCTTCCCCTGACTTCAATACACCTATCTTCCAAGTCACAATACTTCCTCAGACGTGACTACTACATGCCGGGTAAAGAATAATGTTGTAAAGACCACAGAACATAAATATATCAATACCAGACAATTATAGTTGAATTTTATAAAGTAACTCCGCACATTCAAACTACAAACACGTTAATAAACTCTCAAAGTAAGTTTCACAAGAACAATGTAGAACAACGCAGTAACAATGTATGCGTAGAGCATTCGATAATGACCAGTTCACATACGCAGGTCTTTATATACTGTAGCACATCTAAGCTTATAAAAGTTAACTACAACAAAATCTTCCATTCAAAATATTGAAGACACACGATCTTTTCTTCGGAGTCGTGCGTAATCTTTCTTACTGGCAGCCCAAGAACTTCCTTTTACGTACATTAATAAACATATCTCCAAGCATCTCCTCCATAAAGAAATAAAAGCTCTTCGAAATATCTCCATCGCTTCAGTCAGTTGCGAACCAACTACTAAAGATAATTAGTATGGCTCGCAAAAATACTTGACCAATCTTCATGCACTAACAAACTCCCCCTTTGGGTAAGTTTTTCGTGACAAATAACTTGGGAACCCCACACGACATATTATAGCGTATATAACCGCAAATAAAGAAAGATAGCTGTGATATAACCCGCAAAGTATCACCAAATGGACAAAAACACGACATAAACTACCAAATATCAATACAAGCAGCTAAAGACAGATACTAAACAAGCGCCAAAATAAAAATAGCTAATACTAGCTAACACCACCAGGACAATAAAAAACACATAAAAACTCCATCATAGGGTTCTCCATCCGGACATCTCCCTATTTGTCCCAAAAACATAGCCAAAGCATAAAAACATCAAACAAACGCATGCAAATTATTATACATATCATTCACGGAAGGCTTCACCATTATCATTGGCATCCTGATCAACAAAATTGACTATCCTCTTTCAAACTCCCAAGACGCTAGCCCAACACAAATTTTTCACAAGATCGACCGGACACCATTCTAAGTCAGCTTTTGATTTCATCCTTGAGAATCGAGCGCCTCTTCATTACCTACACCGACCTACTTCCAGCTTTCAATAGCCTTTAAGTGGAATTTCAAAGAACATATGTTCTCAGCATGGGACCGATAGTAATAACCGAGGTGAGCCGCAGAGTAAAGTGACGCCGTGTCATTGAGCTTCAATAATGCCGCATAACGTAATTTCTGGATATTTAGCCCAAGTTTAGCGGACGCGATGTGGACTGCACGCGGTAATTACTTCGCTCAAAGATGAATTGTCCTGTATCAACGGTACCTCCGCGCCTATCATACAACACTGCCAAGTGTTTGCATTACCCTATCGCGGGGCGCAGTAGCTGGAACCCAATTGACAACAACTATTTTAATAGAGCACTTAATATGTTTTACACTCGCTTGATTTAGGGTATTTGTCCTTTCTGTCAAAGCCAAACGTCACAACACCCCCATTAACATTTTGACTATCTCGTAAAGCCTTCCGCCAAATTTCCAATTTTTCCTCCATTTGCTCGCCCATAATATGCATCGATAAGACTGCAGTAGAAATCAATAAAGGCAGCTTTCTCAAGTGACACTGGAAGTGGACACTTTCGTGCTCATCAATGATATGTCATATTATGATGAATCTCTTACCACTGGTTAGTGATCTAACATTTTTAACAGCCAAGCATAACTCCCCAGATCCTCCGTAATACCCATAATGGTTGCATTCTTCTTTGTCACCTCACACAGCATCCTCTTAGCAGTAATCCTCTTACTAGTCACAAATCTCCACTTGGCTTCCTCCTCTTTTGAATCTGTGGCAACTTTTCAAGGAACAGCTTATAACATTCTGTGAACTTGTTTCCAACTCTGGACCTGTTCTCATCTATCTTTAGCTTGCCCTTGACCTTCCTCCTCTTGATGATTATAGCAGCAATGTCTTCTCCTCCACTCTGCTCACCTCTTTCAAAGATTGTCTCCTTGTTGTTCTTGTTCAGAAAGTCATTCGTCAAAACAATCGTTGTTCATCAGCGGAACTCGCCTCAAAGAACTTCTGCACGTCATCCTCCACCTCCTCAAATGCCCTTCTAACTTTTCTTTCTGTCCTCCTAGCTTTCTTGGCAAAGACGTTTTTCTTTTCACGCCTTCTTCTGCACTGTAAGCCTTTCCACCCCTCATCACCGCATTTCAGGCCTCTTCTTGCCTATAAAAAAAGTTAATTTTTGTTGTCATGACACTTGAACTTTTTATGAATATTCCCTCAAAAAAATTAATATTTTCAATATGATTAACTTGTCCTTCGGTTAAGGACCATTTTGAAGTCAAATGAAAATCAACAACTCAAAAAGAGGATTTTCGAAAGTTTAGGTGCCAAAAATACACCCCAAATGCCTATTTGAAATGTTCAAATGTTTAAGTGCATATTTGAAATGATTTCAGTTTTTAGATTCCTAAATAAAATTTAGCCTTTATTAATTGTAATTAAGATCTATCCCTTTAAAAAGTGTAATCGCTCCTCTTTACCGATTCGCCCAAAGACAAATCGGCACAAAGACTTGCATCACTCACGTAACAACCGAACAAAAGTAAAGTACACTAAAGTAAATAACACAAGAAAGGTAATCCGCCCGCGTCAATATCAACTGTTGGGTCTCGCGCCTGGCCAGCGAAAGATTCCAAAGATGACACAGTAATTACAAATAAGACTTATACGAATGTGTCACATTCTTCTCCGCCCTATTCTACTCATATCTCAATGTGTAAGTCCAGACTCCTTCTAACTTCAATACACCTATCCTCCACCTCATAATACTCTCCCAGTACGTGACTACATAGCTGGGTAAAGAATAACAAGCAAGACTCGTTAACGTATGTTAACAAAAGCGTATAATTCTAAAAGAGTTTTATAAAGTAACTCCATATTCACTTTACAAACACAGCACAAACTCTCAAAGTGTTTTCCTCACAAAATAATGCACAATATACGTTGCGTATATCTGCAGCTGACTAAATCAGATAATGGTCTTTATATAATCAGAGCTATTAAATTTATGGTAATAACTTGCATAAACAAAATCTTTCATCATGAAAAATAATAAAGACATCTTTTCTTTCTTCTGTTAGCCTACGAAGAATCTTCTAATAAACATATCTCCAAAGATCTCCATAAAGGAAATAAAACTCTCGAAATATCTTCATTGTTCTTGGAACTATCGACAACTAAGTTATATGCGCACAGTCTGCTCAAGAAATTATTTTATTATATTTATAATAAAATTATAATGAATTTTTTTAAAAAAACCTAAAAGTTAAATAAAGCATTTAAAAAGTTACCATGGTGAAAAATAAAAGATAGAGGACCTGTGAAATAACTTTTTATTTTTGTCTTCAGGATAATTACGAGTATTACTTTAATAGATAATATTTATAGTAATAGTTTATGGAGAATTTATCTTCAGGCGCTATACGTAAGCAAGCTTACTATGAAAATTAAAATAAAAAAAAATTATCAGAGGGTAAAATAGAAAATACATTAATTTGACTTCACTTCAGAACCTGCCTTACCCTCGCATTATATATATAGTATAGATTAGTATAACTTTGGAAAATACTTGACTAATCTTCATGTTAAAGTAACATACTCTATATATATGTAGCTACTAATCACGGGCAGTTTGTATTTAAGAATGAAGCCCCACGTTCTAACTAAGCCCCACAATTCCTCAAATTTCGGTGGTCCAAAAAAACTACCCTATATGTATGTTTTATTTGAGTAACTAATAACAACCTCTTATTTGATGCCAGAATTACACACACAATTTCATTAACTTGACAAAAGCAATTCAAGTTTTCGAGAGCACCAAACAGCTATTGCAATTTTGATCACGAAAATCTCTAATCTATGCAAATCTTTTAACAATTAAAAAACATAGAAGCAATTTGAGTAGCTTCTCACACTGGGGTTGCTTTTACGGAATTCGCAAGCAGGTAAGTTCACTAAAGCCGTAGAATTTCGCACAATCACTACATGCATGACGAAGCCTCATTCAAGAAAAATTTGAAAAATTTTACACACCTCCTTCTACTATTAGACATCAAGAATGTGTTTAGATATATAACGAGGAATCTTATCAAGTTCTGATAATTTGTTCGATCTATTTTCTCTTGAGCGAAAAGACGAAATGTAGAAGTAAATCCAAGAAATGCAATCTGTCTCCAAGAAAAAGAAAGGAAACAGAAAATAAGGACATTTCTAGAAAGAACAGTCGGGAACAGAGTAATTTATTTGTTTAGTTCTTCCTCCTTTTAAGTATATTAATTTCTTTTTGCTTTAGTAGTAATTATTAAAATATTATCAAGTCAAGTCAAGTCTGTAACTTGAACTCTAGTCAAATCTGCAATTATTTCAAAATCATCAATCGAGTGCCTCATTCGTCTTTTATTTGAAACCTGCCTTCTAAAATGAAAATCATGATCCAAATGATCAATAACTAAAGGATCCCGCTTTGTGAAATCGAGGTGGAGAAGTCATTGACAAAAGATTTTACATTGTGGGACGATTTAATGATTTAAAACTAAACGGACGGGGCCTAAAATCTGGTGGTCAAGTGGCCTAGAATCGAGAGGTATGGTATCAAGTTCGAAGACGCGATCCGCGATGCCTGCCGTCCCGAGGATACGGACAAGGACCTAACGAAGCGTCGAGGTCGAGGGGATTGACGGGAAAATATTAAAATTAGGGTTACGATGAATTTTATTAGAAGAGAAAGTCAGGTTTCGATTATAATGATTCTTGTTTACGTACGGGAAATAAGAGAAAAGTGATTTAATTAGATCAAGAGTGTATAATTTTAGATTTGATTCTAGTAGAGAAAACTTGAAGTATTTTGCTCATGGAATTTAACTTGCTGGGTTTTAATTTTTTGATTTAGGATTTTTGTATCATAATTGGGGTGAAAAGAAATTTATTGGCAAGTTGCCAAGCATTGTCGATTGCGGTAGGAGAGAATTGTACGGTAGATCGTTGTTAACAGCGCAAGAAAAGTTTTAAAAAGAAAACGTATTTTTGCCAGGCTGATGTTCATCTCAATAATGAAGATACGAACATAATAAGGTTAAAAACATAAGAAAGTTAAGATTAAAGAGGCAAAACAGAGAAGAAAAATGAAAGGGATCAAAGGAAGAAATATAACAAGATTTAGGAGATGGAGGATGTGAAAATTGAAAATTGAATGTTTACTGCCACAAAATTACAAAAGAAAAAGGAAAAGTTGCAGGTAATTTGAGATTGCTAATTTTTTATCAAGCTCCAACATTTTTTATTTATTGTACTTAGTTGGCTCTTATTTGGCTTTAATCGCATGACGATCGAGGTTTCAGCGATGGCGAAAGTGCTGATTTCAGCGGGTTACAAGCGTAGTCATGCCATCAAAGGATACGAATCAAATAGTTTTTCGAATATTTGATTTAGAACTCAAATATTCAATATTCGAATATTTGAGTTCGAACTCAAATATTCAATATTCGAATGCGAATCGAACTCGAATCCAATTTTGCCATTCGAATGGTAAACGAATGTCTTATAATTAGATTCGAAAGTTTTCGAATATGCTCATTTAGAATTCGATTCGAATTTGAATATTTGTATTGATGGTTTATTAATTTATATGAAAATATGTATATTAGAGTTCGATTTGGAGTTCGAATATAAAATATGAGGAATATCGAATCAAATTCGAATATCGATGAATTAAGATCGAATCGAATTCAAAAATTAATTTTTAGTATTTGATTCAATAATAATTAGAAATACTATATAAAATCTCAAATTCGATGATATGATTCAATTGCCTTACCGGTTTCAGATCCATCCCAAAGGGATAATCAACGAAGGAATTTTGTAAGTGTACATAACTTCTGCAAATTTTACATCCAAAAAATCAATATTTTTAATATGACTAACATTGCCGCCGAAGCTAAAGACTATTTAGTCATACAAAAGACATTTCAAAACTCTACAAAGAAAAATGCATTCTAGGTACCTAATTGAAATTTTGAAAGGTTTAAGTAACTAGTTGAAATGTTCTCAATAGTTTAAATATCTAGATGAAATTTAGCCTTAAGATAATAATTAATTTTATTATTTTCAAAGAGATAATAATATTAATCAATAAAAATAAATATATTATTAGATAAAAAAGAATTTTCATCCACTGTTATGAATTAATAAAACATAAGTTCTTAGGTTCATTGTTATCAATGAAAAAATCTAAGCAGCCATTTAAATATAAAAAATAAAACAAAGATTAAAATATCTTCATGGAAGATAGATTCATATCTCAAAATAGTAGAATTATAATTGTTAATTTAATTTTTTAAAACCAATATTTAAAATTTCTTTGCACTCAATGACATCAACGAATGAATAGAATAATTTATTTTTGCTAGATAATTAAACTAAGACAAAGGGCGTAATAAATTACATTAAAAACAAAGAACTCACTGCAAGAACACTATACACACACTCAAATAATATTTTTAACAAATAACAATTTTACTCTAATAAACTTCTTTTAACTGTAGGAAATAAGAAAATACTATTTCAATCTCAATTGGGTGTGTATAACAGCCCATACCTCACTCGTTAGTCGTCACATAACCAAAAATCCTCATCAGCCACCACCAAATGACGCCACAAATCTTGCAGCGCCGCCTCCTCTGCACCAAAACCACCCCTCTCCTCCTCCTCAAACAGGTAACAAAATCCAACTTCCCAAAATCCCTCCAAGACCTTAAAACCCACATTTCTCAATCAGATTTCATCTCCATTTCCTTACAAAAAACTGGAGCATTTTGTTCTAGTTGGCAACGTGTGGTCCCCTTTGATACTACTGAAATTGCGTATCTCAAATGCAAATACGCTTCTGAAAGGTTTCAAGTGTTGCAGTTTGCTGTTTGCCCTTTTAGTGTAAAGGAATCCAAGATTATTGCTTACCCGTATGTGTTACTTTAACTCACTTCTTGATTTTGTCCCAAAAAGATTTGAATTTTGATGGTTGGGTTTTTACTTTTTTAACTCTTGAGTATTTTTATATATGTTGTATAATTAATTCTTTTTTTCCTATGACTTATCTGACTCAAAGATTTTATATACCGAATATATCAAAATGTCTGATTAAACTACCTAGGTTTTTTATCTAAAGTAGTAGTTAGTGTTTGTGATAAAGGCCCCAAATCTGCCCAAGTCCAGTAATTCAGTAAGAGGCGGGCTAAGGCCTATTAGAGTAAGGATGAGTGTCATGTGTCATGATTTTCTCCTCAAGGCTTTTTTTCTTTCCCCTATAAATATCACTTCTACCAACCATTTGTACTAATCACAATTATCTACCCACTACTCGCTACTTTAAGTTCAATCCCGCCGCCTGCGCTAATCGCAGACTAAAAGACGACGGCCGATTCGCTTCCGCGGGCGATCCAAGCTAGCGACTTCTAGGAGAATTGTAGAAGCGGAGCGGATAGCCGTGTTTACTCTGTAAGGAATATTTCCACTCGCCTAACTCAAGTTCTTAAGAGTCCTGGCCCATATCCCCAAACATCGAAAGCCCCGTTTGTAATAAGGCACTGAATGTATGTACTAAATCAAAGTAGCGCCCGTCTCAACAGATCGGAAATACCATAGCCATAATGCAGGAAACTGAAATGAAGCAACATCCTCAAGAACACGACAAGGCCATAACAATGGATCTCGTGTTTCCGCATGAGATCAAGCCGGAAATATGTGAGGCGAAGCATGGAATCAGCTTGCAAGGAAAGAACAACGCAGAATCCTCTGTGTATACTATCATTCAAGACATCGAGATAGTCCAAGTATCAAGCACCTCGCGACGCATCACTACCAAAAAGCTTAGAAAGATAATCCAACGCCCGCAAGATTTCAATGTACCCGCAACGGCCCATCCAAATACGTAAGTTTCCGGCTAAAAAGAATCCAGAGACATCAAACAACGATTTAAGGCGCTGATACCCACGACTTCAACACGCTATGAAGTCAAGAAAAACTCAAATCGCCATTCACGTAGCTTATCGGGGTTGTTGTTCCTTTGTTCAAAGCGGGTTCATATTACTCCGCCCACTCAATATAACTAAGATACGCGATCCCATAAAACCCCTACAAGGTTTTTTAGCAGCATTTACAATTACATCAAACAATCCAGACAGACAAGGCATTTTCAAATAGCCTAAAGTTGAGCAAAAGCTTTAGACCGCATATGGTAATTTCCACCGAAGCCCATAGATTCATACCAAAGAAACAACGGATGCTGTTTTATCGCCAAGTCTGGGGTCATCTATTCAAGAATACCGTGATGCATGGTGGCTCACGGATACAACAAGTGGCCTAACGAATCCCTTGCAGTTACCATAAAAGATACAACGAAGCATCTGGCTGACAATTTCAAGTAAATAACCGTTGGGCGATATGGTTCGGGCAAATTAAAGGCGTATCGTTCTGTAAACTCCACTATCGAAAGCATTTAATCGACGCGAGGTCGACACAATATATGAGCGGAAGAATCACACAAAAGAGTCATACAGCAGACTTACGAGATGATCAAGCCAAAGTTTAAACAGTCAAATTGCCAGTTAAGACTCGTCTCGATAATCCATCGAGATTTATGGGGCAAATAAAAACTAATATACGAAAGATACACCACGTATGGTCAATGACGCACACATTCAACCGCGGAGAGAACGACACCATTACGAATATCGCTGCACGTATTTTCTAAATCGAGGATAAAAACTCTCGTTACCAAAGCCAGCCATGATTTATAAGCTGCGACTGTGCATTTCCGGGATAAGAATCGCTATCATAATACCATCGTGGAATACGGTCACTTAAAAACGAATGAATGTAGGATACTTAAAGCAGAAATAAAATTAATCGCGGCGGTTACTTAAAGGAGTTTCATGGATAAGTGAAACTCAGCCGCGATGATCAAGTCATAACTCCAGAGTTCTTTACTTGATAATCGCCCAAAGTTCAAACGGAAGAACTAAGTCACACTGTGAATGGGCCTGACACGATATCCTGAGTGGATCGGTGAGGCGGCGATTCCGTAAATCAGAAAGTTTTACGCAAGAAGAGAAAGATACCTCTCACAACTACATCGATCAACGACTTAATCACCTTTTTCAAATAAGAATTGCGATCAAACCCTCACGACAATCCTATTGGCGATCATACCAATTATAGCAAACTTTACTTGCTGAGAATGCTTAGTAGACAGCACTTCTTCGATATCTTATATTTCGGAAAGACGTATTTATTAAACCGCAATACACGGAGCCATATAACCGCTCACAATACCCTCTCGACAAAGCTTCACGGCCATTCAAATTGCTCAAGCATGTGGGTCAGAATCCCAGATTTCACGGTAGGCCGCGTGATTCAAATCCTCCACACAAGAGCTCAATTCACGCGATATAAAAGGATCTCATACAACGGATTAATAGGGCGACCCATATTAACCGCCTTAAGAGCTATTGTTTTGCCCATTCACTTAGCATGAAATTCCTCAACTCTCGGGGCATGCTGTGAAGTATTGGCGATCAAGATAAAGGACGACATGCCATCAAACCTCCGCTCTCCCCTGCAAATGTATGAAAGAAAAGAAAGCGCGTTATAAACGGGCAGTGAAATCAAGCATGGAAGCTGAATGAATATGGGCGGGTTATGGCGAGACAACGCGCCAAAGCGAAAGTTGAAACGTAATGGTGGCTATATGGCGACAACGCGACAAAGCGAAAGAGAAATGAAAGAAAGCGTAAAGTTCTCAACGAAGAAAGCTGGGGAAAGTTGTCCTATTCAGCGTAAGCCGAGAAAACTTTCCGAATCGACAAACTGGGAAAGTAAAGACGCGCCACCGACAAGATTGGTATCATTTGCGATGTCTTGTAATGGGCCCAAGACACGGCCAAGATCGATCCGTAAATCATTATACATCGCCTCTGTGACAGTAGATAAGCAAGTCCGTACTCCATTAAACAAAAGAAGAGAAATTCCCAGCTGACGGTAAGAACGCCGACAGAGGTCATTGCTGAAAGATAATGCGACGCGGAGTTGAAATTTCAATCGATCACGAATGCCGTCTTTCGTTAAAACAAAACAATGGGATGGCGGATGCATCGACATTTCACTAATCTCACAAGCGTGTCCTAAGAATTTCTACCCACTCCCTGCTTTATGCCAATGGATTTAAGGCCGGTCACAGATTCTTTGATTTCATGTCAGACACTTTCAATTCTCACGTGTCAGTTTTTATTTTTTTAACTCTTGAGTATTTTTATTTATGTTGTATAAGTAATTCTTTTTTTCCTATGACTTATCGACTCAAAGATTTTATATACCGACTAATGTAATATATCAAATGTCCGACAAACCCATTTTTTATCTAAAGTAAAGAAGCAAGAGCTCATGTATAAAGTAGCCCAAATTCGTCAGGCCTTACCAGCCCAAGAATCCGTAAGAGGGCAAGGCCTGCTAGAGTAAAGGGGATGGCCACATTGGCCATGATCACGGTCGCACTTTCTCCTCAACTCTTTGCTTTTCCCTATAAATATCACTCTTACCACTCATTTGTAATTAATCACAATTATCTACTCGCTTTACTTTTAAGTCTCACTCGCTTATTTGACTGGGATCATCGAGATCCTCGGGCTGCCGCCTGCGCGATCAAGAGACTTTCAAAAGACAACGGCGATTCCGTCACAATGATCCAAGCAATAATTTCTAGGATAATTGTAAGTCGAGCGATAAATGTAAGTGCACTATGTATGACTATTTCCACTGCCTAACTCAAGCTTCGAGAGTCCCGTCCATATCCCACCGGCATTTGTTCTGACATTCAGAATAGTCCAATTGTAAATAGATATACTAAATCGGGCCAGATTTCACTTTGCTAATTTAAAACCTCCTCCTTATCATACTACAAGTCATACTATCGTGACCTTCCTACCCGTTGTATGAGTATCTTAAGTATAAGATTTAACGATACTGCGAACGCCACCAGAATTGTGAACAAGCCAGATACTAATTTTTAACCTCACGAGTATTTTTAAGGCAATTTGATGTTTACCCTTTTCGTTAACGCACTCCAAGCTCATTGATCACCTGTATGCATTACTTGAACTCCATTCTTAATTTTTTGCTCACATTCTCTCGAAAAGATTGTCTAGTTTGATTTTCAATGGTGGTAATTGACGAACTTTGTAGACTTAATTACACAGGTAACTTTAATTTGAACCAAAAATTTCATGTTAACGCAGTTTGCCCTTTTTATATAACGGGCTCCAAAAGTTTGTCTAGTTTTAAATTTTGATAGTCTAAAGTAACAAACTTTGGGGACTTGGGTCACATTTAAGTTTGATTTGGGTCGAAATTATCATGTTCATGAGGAATTATGTCAAAAATACTAGGGTTCGATATATTCTTCACCAAATATTATACTATCTCCATTTAAAAAGATTGTGGTGTTTTGAATGTTGATGATTGGAGTGAGTATAATATTTTGTGAAATTAAATAAAAAGATAATATTTCAACATATTTACTATTCACATAATACAAATCAAAGTTACGTATGTCAATTGAGGCTTCAAAGTTTGTTTGGGTTCAAAGTTTGTTGATTTTGACTTTCAAATAAATTGTACGAGTTTTCTGAAATGAATTTAGTATTTAATTTGTTTTTACAATTTGAATGTGTCAATGTGGTATTTTTTCCCTTTCAAATCTCTTGTTTTATGTTGGATTTGTGAAGTGATGAACTTTTTTACTACAATAATCTTATCCAACTTATGTTTTTTTTTTTTTGCCAAAGAAAGGTTGTAATGTTGACAGGAAATGTATATTCCACTATATCTGTATGATAGTCGATAGATATCAAGATATTGTGTTGAATGTTATTTACTAGTGTTTTGCTGGTTATGTTTCAGGTACAATTTTCATTTGTTTCCTAGAGATGAGATGAAGGTAGGGATGCCAGCATACAGTTTCTCATGTCAATCATCGTATTTGATGTCCATGGCTCAAGAAGGTTTTGATTTTAATGCCTGCATATATGATGGTAAGTGTGATTGGGAGCGTGCTCACTTTGAGCATGGAGTTTTTATGTTCTTCCTTATTAATTATACATAATTGGTAAAACATTGCAAAGAAATGCTAACAGTTTGATCTAGTAATATGTGTTTTAGCCAAACCGTCTAGTGAGTTGTGGCGCACGAGAAGGATCTCAAATTATTTGTATTCACAGCTTGGTTATCTTATATTATGGTTTTCTAGAATATGCTATCTATGATTGCCACATTGATGTCATCAGCATATTTAAAATTAAAACAATTTGCTCCTCTAGAACTCGATATGGGACATAGTTGTGAGGTTCTGGTCTTCTAGTGTCTCTTCTTGCGAAACCTTCAATTAAGATTAGTAGAATGCTGAAAGAGAACTTGCAGAAACTTCACCGTATCAAATTAGTATTATATTGGGACTTTGATACTCCTTTCCTGCTTGCCTAAAATTCCTAGGTTCACATATATTCAGTTGGATTACTGTTCATTAAAAGCTAACAAGAAGTAGATTACTAATTAATTACTTATATTGATGTTGTGGTGGGGTTCTTCTGTTTAGCAAGCACTTCATTTTAAAACTTGCAAATTGTTGGTTCAACACTTGGGTTCAGTTCCTCTCGAGACAAAGACTTATAGAACATATCTACGCTATATGTAATATCTAAAGCTAAAGTTTTCATGTCATTGAAACCGTGTCATACTTTCTGATTTGTCAAATATACCCCTATAAGCATATGCATATAATGCAAGCCATGTGAAGTTTCCACGTCATTGAAGCGTGTCATACTTTGTGTTGTGCCAAATATACCCCTATAACCATATGCATATAATGCAAAATTGCAAGCCACTTGTCCAAAGTACTTTATCTACATGGCTACACTGGTCTGCTTACATTGCTATAAATTTGAACTCCCACGATCTAATAAAGGACAGAAACAAAATTAATTGCCCTTCTTTGTCCTCAACTTTAAATTTTTCGGTTCAAATATACAACTGCCATCATCCGTGCAAGCAATTTATATTCCGTAGATTTCTTGGTATCAGGTACATATTAGTAATATGTTTTTGTTTTTTAAGTTTAGCCACTAATCAAATAGAGACCCTCGACACATTTCTAATTTCCTTTTAGGCATGCATCATTTATTCCAAATAATGATTATGTCGTAAGTAAAATTACGTTAATTAAATAAAGACCCACAACATTTTTTATTGTATTGTAAGAATTTTACTTCATTATTATATACTTCCTTAGAAAATATTGGCATGTTTTATCTATATTTACTTATATACAATTAATAATTTTAATACACAACTTCAATTGTGAAAATTGTATTATACAAATAGTAACATAGTTAGTACAGTTTGGATTGTGCACAAATAGCTAGTTCATTTAATTTATTTCCTAAACTTAGCTGTTATGTATAGGTATTTCTTATCTATCCAGGGCACAAGAATCTACTACAAAGGATCATTGGCTGCAGGAAAACCCTGTTACCATTGACTGCACGGTACAATCTTCACCCACCCACTCAGTTGCTGATTCTATTTTTACGCAAAGAATTAAGTCCCGGGTGAGGCACTGGGTAGATGCATACACAAATGCAAATAAGAAGACTGAAGGTGATGTTATTACTTCTCTATCTCAATAACTAGGCAAAGAGATGTACCTGAGTTGGCTAATGCCTCTTGTCCAGCACCCAGGCAGATATCTTGGGTACATCTTTTTCTTCTATTATTCTATTTTCAGAGAATATGTTGCACCTGAATATACCTTTCTTATTTCATGACTAAAGGTTGACCCTTGCAGATCCCTTAATAAGTTCCCTTCAAAAAATTTTCGCTGGAGGTGAATTACATGGCTCCAGACCATCCTTGAATATAGATGTGTGCAGTGAACATCAAGTGCAGCTTACTCTAGCAGTAAGAATATCTTCCATAGACTAAATAGAATATCTTCCATAGACTAAATTTGTTCATACTTAAATGCAAACCCATTGTGCTTTGGCTTCTATGAATGCCCTTTAACTTGGATTTTGTTAACGCAGACAGTCGATTTAGCATGAATTTAGTATCATAATCTCTAACCTTAATTATGAGTAATCCCACTATTGAAACAGAAAAGGAGTATGCACACTATTTTATGTAACTTGTATTCAACCAAGTATAAGATTTTCTAATTATGGATTACATTAGAAACAACAAATTCTTGTTATTGCCAACAACTTAAGAATAGATTCAAGTGTAAGCTTAGGTAGTAATAACATGCATCTTGGTATTGCTAATGGAAATCAGTTCTTGTAACTCACAGATGTTGAAGGATTTTGATGATGTGGTTCCGTTGCTGATTCCTGCTAAGAAAGGGGGTACACAGTCTGTTCGAGTTATTCTGACAAGTTCAGCAGAAGACAGGACTGCTCTAGAGGTGTGAGTAAGTTTTTATATTATGTTCAAGATGTCCATAGTTAATTCATCTCAAATAATTTATATTTTTTTGTTGGATTTACAGAATGAGATCCAAAAAGTTGAAGATGAGCAGAATACTCGTGCCCGTGGCTTTCGGGAGGTGATCGATCTGATATCTAGTTCAGAGAAGCCTCTTGTTGCCCACAACTCACTTAATGGTCGACCTCTGTTTCCAAGAAAGTTCTGCATATCTCATTCCATACTGCAGAAGTATTTATCTAAGATCGCTGTGAATTTGTTTGTACAGATTTGGCAATTATCCATTCAAAGTTTCTCGGACCACTTCCTCCCACAGTTTCTGAGTTCAGGTCTTCCTTGAATTCAGTCTTCCCTAAGATTCTTGATGTAAACCATCTTGGTAAAGAGATTTATTCTCTGCAACAAATGAACAATCTTCCAACAGCTATTTCGTATCTGAAGAAAAGGTCTCTTTTGCCCATGGATATTGAGATTGCTTACCAAGGTGACTCTCTCCTATGCATAGCTCATAGTTTCTTCATCTAAAACTCTTTGTCCTGTTGCAGGGGCTAGTTTGTCTTTTACTTGTTTCTGATTCCGCCTTTTGGTCTTAACTTAATGACATGCGTCTATAATATTCATGTTTTCAGCTTTACCAGATGAAGTAAAGATTCATGGACACAATGTTTTAAAGATTAGTGAGTTATTTGCTAAGTTAAGCACCTTACAAAAAAGCTTTCCGGAAAGTAAAGGTGATAAGGGGAAATATTCTTCAACGTTTGAAAGTTACATAGACATCTTCAGTGCTTGCTCCACTTCCGAAGATCCAGCAATTGAAGATGTTGGAATATGGACAAAAAACAAAAGGAAAACATCCGCTGAAAACTTGGTATTCTTATGGGGGTTCGGAAGTGGTATGACTGCAGGGACATTAAAGGAAATTCTTTCTGGTTCACATGAAATCTTCCTTCAAGATTTTGATGTTCGGCTTGTGGATAGGAGCTGTGCAATTGTAGTTTTCTGGAATGCAGGTTTTTCTAATAAGTTCCTGGAGTTGCTGGAATCCGAAGGACCATGTTCGGGATCTTTGGTGGAGATGATAGCTGAGGGCTTGAGGGCTACAGGTTATCATACTTACCAAAAAGCATGTCAGTTGGGACTTTGGGAAGCAGACTTAGCCGACTCTCTGGAGAAAGCCCTGGAAAAACCTGAGCATCTTTCAGAAGCTCATTGTCAAGGGTGGTCAGTTATCGACTGGAACAGTGATGATATGATTCATCTGGAAGACCTATAAGATTTCAGATGCATTTTCTCCTCGAGGGAGCATCACTGTCAATACCTTAACTATAGGTGCATGGCTTGGGAGAGGAGTTCCAAATGGACGAATGGTATATGCAGTAGAAACTAATTCAAGGGGCTGAGTCGAATCTGTCTATACCCCAACTATATGATATGGAGCAACAAAAAAATGGACATTGGATTAGGAAAACCATGATGTAATTTTTCTTGCACAATGGGCTTGTGGGGATCTGGTAGAGAATATTTTGATTCTGAAATAATCCCATGTTTTAGATCGAGTGCTTGCATTAATATTGTAGGTGTGTTTGTTTTTTGTACCGAATTGGATCTGAAATGAAATTGGAGGAAACTCTATAAATATAGAGAAATTTATTAAGAAAATCCTCCATTCCAATTCCACACAAAAAACAAACACACCTTAAGCTTAAATTACGCAATGTGCGGCCTATAATTCAACGAATTTAACGGGTGATTATTTACCTCAATCTTTGTACTGTTGCTCTTCCTTAAATTGTTTTCTATAACTCTAATTTGCCGTCCATTTTTCTTCTGAAAATAAAGAAGCCAACTCGATCAAACTCTTTCATTTTCAAGAATTTCCTGTCTTATTTTGCAGCATCTTTGAAGGAAATCAAAATCACTTCCATTTCCATTTTTTGTCCTTGTAACATGTATGAATTGAGTGGTAGGAATAATTTGTAATTGAGGGGTAGGAATAAATTTAGCTTAGCATTCAAGAAGAATCATTATGGATCCATCAGAGTTACAAAGGGTGTTCCAAATGTTTGATAGGAATGGAGATGGAAAGGTAACAAGAAAGGAGCTGAGCGACTCGTTAGGCAACTTAGGAATAGACATTCCAGAGAATGAAGTGATTCAAATGATGGAAAAGATAGACACGAAAGGGGATGGTTACATAGACATGGAGGAATTCGGGGTGTTGTACCAAACGATAGTCGGGGAGAGGGACGAGGAAGAGGACACGAAGGAAGCGTTCAATGTGTTTGATCAAAACAGAGATGGTTTTATCACGGTGGAGGAATTGAGATCGGTCTTGTCTTCCCTCGGGTTGAGGCAAGAAATGTCGTTGGAAGATTGCAGGCGGATGATCAAGAAAGTAGACGTTGATGGCGATGAAATGGTGGACTATAAAGAGTTCAAGCAAATGATGAAGAGGGGTGGATTTGCTGCCTTGAATTCTAACTGAAACATTATGCATTAGTGCATATGAAAATTTCTTCAAGAGGAATGAAACTTTCATGCATTTATTTGGTATAAAAAAGTACTTCCTACAATCCAAAAAGACTGTCGTTTTTTGGAAATCGAATAGCGTTTTGGCCAATCGGTGTAATTATTCGTTATTAATAAATATAAAATTTATATAGTTAGATTCGTCTTTAAAAGTAGTTTCATAATATTATTTTCTTATAATTTTTGAAATTATAATTTAAAATGAGTGATTGTCGAATCTCGCGCCGATTTTTGAAAGCGATGTCGTTGGATTGGAGGAAATATGTTCAGAATGTAGATTTTGATGTTTTCTTCTCAATGTTCTATAAATAGTTTTTCAATATCAAATAATGTTCATATTGATGCATTCTATAGTTAATAGATCAATGTAAGAATGTTCATTTAATGTAATTCTTAGTGCTCAAATAACCAGTTTCTACATACGTAACTAGTTTCCCTTTCGTTAGATATCTTCTGTTTGTTAGACTAGATACTCAAGGACGAATTTCATCACTTCCATCGCTTATTGTCATTGTGCAACACTCGTAATATGTTATTAATATCTCCCAAAAGATCGTAACGTATAAATTATCAATAATTGCTATGATAAATGTATAATTAAGCCAAACAAAAAACACCTTATACCTGCAGAACACCATGTCCATGACAAAATCAAAGATAATTGACATGTGAATGTTCATATATAAGAGGATCATACTGCCCCCAAGTAGGAATCATGTAATACAAGACTGCCAATCTGCCATTGATAGCACGTTGGAAATGTTGGACAATAATTTTATGTGACTCGATTAAATTTTGCGTCGATTCGAGCACAACTCTGATCGCATGATAGGTTCTTAGTAGTAATTGTCGAGGAGCATCTACCTTTGTCTGAGAAAACACTTAGCTTTGATAATTAAAGTGCTGTATTTCCTTCTTCGTATTGAGTCTTTCTATTTCCATCTTAGTGTGTGAGGTCTTGAGTCGGGTTTGTGGAAGAGGTAAAGTTGGTTTGCTTGCCAAGATTAGATTGGCGCCTTGAGTTTGATGAGAATGGCTTGGTAGGAAATTGAGTCAAACCGGCGACATGATATCGGCCATAACGGTGTTATCGAGCTAGGTTGAGAGAGTTGTCGAGATTTCGAATCTCCAGTTAGGCTGAGCAGACAACCGGATCTGATTGTCGAATCGAGGTTCGAATCGTACGACTTTGCCCGTGGAGAATTAAATCGGATACGACTTCGCCGGAGTTGGAGGTTGGTCTATTTACCGGAGTTCGTGAACTTGGTATTTGTCACGTTTGTCGAGTGCAAGTAATTCTTGGTGGTTGCGAGATCGGGATCAAATGTTTGGAAGCTAGCTTCATTTGCCGGAAAAGTGCCAGTTGCGTGTGAAGCGATGCTGCCGCACGTACCCGATGAATAGTGCTACAGCGATCTAGGCTACGAGGACCCGACTACTAGGTATGCGGTAGACAAATATCGCGTTGACTTTTTACGCCCGCAGTTGACACCCCGAGATTTGAGAAGCTTAAAAATTCTAGAGGCGGGGGTGGGTAAAGGTCGAGCTTTTACGTAAAGTTTAGCGATGGTAAAATAGGCTTAATCCACTTTTAAATTTTAGTTTTCATTCTTATTGTTGAGAAATCGGATCACGGGTTCGAGTTGTGTGTTGATTTAAATTTCTTTGTGAGATTTGTATCATTTTGTGTTGAATTGTGTTGGCTGATTTTTTATGTTTAATTGCTTAAAATTTGAATCTTTGTTATATTTGTGCTATATTTGATTTGTTATTTCCATATTTTTGTTATATGATGTCTGGTGCAAATCAATATGATATGGTTTCGTTTAACGGAAAATCTAATTTTAGCATGTGGAAACAGAAAATCAAGTGTTTTTATTGACAAAAAATGTTTTAAAGTACATTAGTCGATTTTTGTAACTCGGCAATAAAAGAAAACAAGATTGAAATGAATGAAAATGCATGTTTATAATTTACATGAACTTATCAGGCTACGTAATTAGAAAAAGTTGGAATTACGAGAATGTACTAAGCGTGGAATAAAATTTTGAATAGTCTATATATGCGAAACCTGCGCTTGATAGAATGTTCTTGTTGGAGAAGTTTTTAAATTTAGATTAGATATGTCACAGGATATTGATGAGAATCTATGAATGTTTTACAAAATTGATAGCGAGATATTAAGTTATCACGGTAAGAACAGATGATTATACATTACCACTTTTGAATGCTATTCTGATTCGTTTAATGATGTGAAATCTGCTATTAAGTATGGTAGAGATGATGTGAACTTTGATATTGTGGTTAATGGTCTTAAGAGTAAGGAATTAGATTTAAGACAGTATGTTGGGAGTAGAAATTCTAGGGAGGTTATGCGTGTGAGGGGTATATGCCGAATACATTTGTCAACCAAAAAAATCTCACGGAGTTATGGAGAGTATAAGGACTAAGAAGGGTAGATCTAAGTTTAGGCCTAATGTGAGAAAGTGTTATAGCGTCGTGAAGGAGGTCGTTTGATTAAGGATTGTCCCCAATGTGGTACGTTGTGAGGACAATTTGGGTGATATTTTCATGATTAATAACCTTTGTGATTATCTTAGTTTGAATAATATGCTGTCTGATCCTTTGTGTGATTTTGATTGGTTAGTAGACTCTGGTTCCCTTTCCCGTATAGCTTCACCTTAGCATATGTTTTCAAGCCCATATAGAATTGAACATGGATTTTATGTGTATAAGCGGTCGAAAAACTGTAATGTTATAGGAATAGGAGATGTATGTCTTAGGTTCTCTTCTGATTTTGAGTTTACCTTGAAGAATGTTAGGCATGTTCCTGAATTACGGTATAATTTGCTATCTTGTGCTTCTCTTGAGGATGTTGGTCTGGAGGGAAAATGGGGGAAGGGAGTTATGAAAATCCGGAAAGGTTCTCTTGTTATTTTGACTGTTGTGAAGAAAAATAACTTGTATGTTTGTCATGCTTAACCTGTTGGTACTTCTGTGAATACTATTATTGATGATAAATCTATTTTTACGGAATAATAGGTGGGTCGTAAGAAGTGATAGAAGACTAGAATTTTGCATATCGTAGTCACGTAAGTAGTGATAAGTGCCCCATTCACTTAGGTGAACATGTGCTAGGAAAGCAATGTAAGGTGAGATTTGTTGATGATGCTCGAATGAGGTGGAAGCGTGTGCCATTATTTCAATGAGGTGGATAATGATTTGATTGATGAGGAAATCATAAAGTAGTAATTTGTCAAGTTACAATCATTTGATAAGCTAAAGGAATTTACTCAAAAGGAGGGAATAGATTATGTAAATATTCTTGATAAATGTTGTCATATGTATGCCATGTTTACTCTCTTGCATCGTTGTGGCTGTGAGGAGTGCAGGATGAAACTTAGCGTTGAATAAAAAATGCATATATTGAGTTTTTTTAGTAAATTTTCAATCTTTCATGTTATATCTGTGAATATGCATGTTGGTACTCCTTGTGTGTTGAGTAGTATGCCTCATTTGAATGTCATGGAATGGCTGTTGAGGTACTTAAAAATCACTACTGATGGTGGTTTGGGGACGCCCAAATTAATGCGTCTTTATTTAGTCATTTTTGTGTGATCTATTAACTTCTGGGTGTTTGTTAATAGTGATGTGGTTTTGTATTTCCGTTGTGTTTGCGAACTCGAGGACCTTTGTGGTAGAGTTCTGTCCTTTGTGGACTTGACATGCTTAGTGTTCGTGTCTCCGTTGTCGAACTCGATGACCTTTTGTGGTAGAGTTCTGTCCTTTGTGGACTTGACATGCTTAGTGTTTGTGTCTTTGTTGTCGGACTCGAGGACCTTTCAGGTAGAGTTCTATCCACTTTTGTGGACTTGGCATGCTTTGTGATCGTGTCCCCGCTCTTTCTGACTTGACATGATTTGTGTTCTTGTCATTGTTCTTTGTGTGAGTGTATGTGTTGGCATGCTTTATGTTGCGCATCCGATCACCCGAGGATGTTAGCGTCTTATCGAACTTCGATGACCCTTTGGTAGAGTTCGGTCCTTCGTGGACTTGGTTGGCATGCTTGGTGTTCTTGCCCCGATCTGTGTATGAGTATCTTTTTGTGTCTGTCTTTCGTACTTGTATGCTTTGTGATTACGGTAATGGTTTTGGCGATGATGATGAGTTACTGCGATTTGTGGTTAGATCAAATGCGACACCTTGGGCCAAGGTGGGGAATTAATGTTAGTACGATAATTTATGGCCGGCCGAATTTTCTTGGCCACGTCAGCCCAGATGCTTAACTTTAGTACTACATATAGTGTGATGGGTTGTTAATGTGTTAGTTGGGCCTCTTTCGTTGTGTGAGAAAGCGGATTGAAACTTTGTTCGTTAAGTCTTTGTGACTCATTAGCACTACATTCAATTAAAGCCCCATTTCAATGCTTAGTATGAGGTTTTAGTCGTTTACGGAAGGTAAGGGTAGGTTGCCTTGGGTGCGATTGGCGATTACAGGATTTGATAGAAAATCGAATAGTGCCGGGAAATTGAGCCAAACCGACAACAATGATATCAATACTCAACAATAGCAGTGCAGAACTGCAGATATAAACATTTGGATTTGACTTTTGATGGCAAATGCCAAGGTAATCAACAAAACTGATTTTGGAGCATGACAAAATCAATATGAATATAAAAATGGGTTATGAGATTGACAATCTAGATGTTATATGCCTGGATTGGCTTGATTTGGTTGATGCTTCTGATTTTTTTCAGCAGAGAAATAAGTTGTTGGCGGCGCTGTGGAAGGTAAGAACATGGATTCAAATTGGTTGTGTTAGGAGACATAAGGAAGAGCTGAGAGCAAAAACCAAATTTTGTAAACTAGACATTCACTATACTAGCAATCAAATTTCTGTAAAAAAGTACTCGTGTAAGTTATAATCAAAATTTTCTATACATGTGTGTACAGAACAAGAACAAAGACAATCACTTGCTAGATGAGAATATAGAATCAATGGACATCAACTCTGGGTGGTGAAGTCATCTCAGACGCGTTTGCTACTCTCGAAGAGAAGCATTTGCTAGACAATGCCATTCGTGCCTTTGTAAAAACTTTGGAAAGATGGCTGAATGTTTTCCTTTTGCGAAGAAACAAAATTAGAATAATGAACAGAGCTGCGGCCTTGGAGATGCCACTAATGAAGAATAAATAAATGAAATTGTCCAAATTTAATGTCTTCGGTTCCCTCTGGTCGTTGTCACTAGGGAGGAGAGGCGACTTCTGATTTCCTCCGTAATAAAATTTCTGCTCTAGTTCCAGAAGCTTTCCACTTTCTCGGAGTTTCTGTATCGCTCTTGATAGATCAGGTACCAATGGTGAACCCTTTTGAAAAACCTGCAAGGGTATGAACTTAATCAATCTAATATTAAGAAGATGTTGGAACAAATTAGCTTTTCTTAACAACTAAAAGTCTTCTGTAACAACTAAATAGTACTTCATCAGAGGATAACAGGGAGCTCATTGCATGAAAACTCCAACGATACATGGGATTGAGTGGGTAGCCTAATCTTGTTTTACTTGAATGTTATTTTCCTTTGCTAGTTAGCAGATACATTTTCTGTCACCGAAAGAGAAGGACTTACAAACCCAAAGCCATTATTGATGAGAGATGTTTCAATCAGGGCATAGCCAGATGGATAATTTGCAAGGAATATCTTCATATATGGCATTTCATCTATTATAGCTCCAACGCCGCCATTTTTATTCCCTTTAGAAAGTGCCTCGGCATACTCCTGAACTGTAAAAAAGGGATTCCATGTACCATCTGTTACTGAAAAATTAAAATTGTTGACTACATTCCCCCTCACTGAGGAACCATATTGATAACCAATATTTTCCCCCTTGGTTAACTGGATTTGCTGAACAGTCAAAATTGAACTGAGAATTGCAGTGTAGCTTGATGTCAATATAAACACCACAAACAACCAGATGCCAACAATAAATTTAGATAAGTTACTCCGTAACCTCTCCCCTGCAACACAACAAGCACTTACAGTAAGATGCATAAGAGGATTGGACAGTTAAGACAGATATATGCTTGAGTCAGTTATGTGATTAGACAGAGAGCTTACTGTGAGCATAGACAAGAGTCGATACTGAGAACCACAAAATTGTTCCAATTTGCTTAACAACCGAACCTTGGAATTCTTCATTTATGGGATGTTCGATTATCCAGACAACAATACCCAGCCCAACGAAGAAACACGCACCCACAGTCCAAAGATTTGAATCAAATGGCTTGAAGAAAAACCATCCATTTCCCTTATCCAACTTGACAAGTGTTCCAAGTTCTAACTCTGTGAAGGGCATCGTGAAGTCTACATATTTAGATCTATTGGATGTGATGGATAAATCGCCTATAGCAGCATCATAACGCTATCCCAACAAAGACAAAAAAGAAAGTATAGTAAGTGGGGATTCACTTCCAAAAAAAAGGGGCAAAAAGATGCTGGAAAATTTGCATCCACATTATGGAAGGATTAGGATAAAATTCTTCTATAACCATCCAAAAAACACATGGTCGAGAATGACTAAGTTAAGTGAAGTCTCTATCATTTTGCTTCAAAAAAATCAAATTTGAAACTATGTGAAATATTTTAGGATGTTGATAAGTAAAGGGATTAAAGTTGGCAGCATATATTTCTGAAATAACAATCCCCTTTTGCAATAACATATTGTAAGATTATAGTTTGTCTTGGCAAGGAGCTTATAAGAAGAAATATTTTAGAGAAGCTTGGAGTTGGAATATTTTTTGCTACACAAGCTGCTTCTCCAGAAAAGAGAGACAGTCAGACAAGCTCCATCACTCCATGCCTCAGAAAATGATTCAAGATGTCGCAAAAAAGAACTGTGAGTTAAATACCCCAAAAAGGAAAAAGTAAGAAGCTAGTAAAGAAAAATAGAGGTGGGAAAAGAATGATAGTTACGTTGAATTTTACCTTATTGTACACAGATTCTATAATTTCATCATAGGACCTTTGTGTTTCTCCATTTTCATTCTTATAGGGGACAAGGTCATATTGTATATTGTATCCCAGGATATCAATAGCGGCTACAAAGACCTCTTTGACGAATCCAGTTATAATTGTTACATTCTTTTGTTTGTCTTCCTGCACTCGTAACAATTCTGTGAATCCGATTTTCACAGGACAGGCAATTTGTAGTCTTCTTCCACTTGAGTTAAACAACCTATCTTTAGGGGTACTCAAGGATGGTCCTGGCCAGATAACAGTCTTCACCCCATATGGAAGAGAGTGAACCCTACCATCAGCGGATACAGATTTCTCCTGAGTTAATCCATCAGTAAGGGTCCAATATCCTACTGTTCCCCCTCCTTTGCCGACAACATTAACCACTTCATAGCCCTCCATTACTAATTTTCCATTTTGAAATTGATAGTCACCACTCAATCCTCTGAATTGGCTACTCAATAGTTGAGATAGAATTTCTGAATTGTAACTGGAAATTCTTGAATTAGCTGAACCTGTCATGTTATACAGGTCATGACTCTTATTAGTCCCAATTCTTTTTTAGTTATCATATTTCTAGTCACATTTGCTACAGCCCATATGGTATCATATGCCCTTACACCGAATACATAGAAATCTGTCAGGTCCAGATCTTGTTCTGCATATTGAATTTCCCTCTTCCACCTTTTAGAGACATTCTGAAGCTTTTCTGAGGATGGTATATAAGACTTCAAACCCAAGGCACCTCTCATTGCATCTATAACCGAAGGATGTAAGGAATCCTCAAAATCCATAGTGTTGCTAGTTACTATCCAAGCATATCCTGTCGACATCATGCTTAACCTTTTTGAAGTTATTAAAACCTTAGACGTAAGAGAAGGTGATCCGTGCATGACAAATACTGATGTTTGCATCGTCTTCAGTATTAATAGCTCGTCAATCATTTTGCTATGATTAACCAATGGTTCAAAACTTTTGTAAAAGACACTAATGCTTTTCTCTTGAAACATATCCACTATATGCTGTAGATTGTTCCTCCCATCAGTGGTCTCCTCATAGACAAGTACAATGTTTTTCCAATTGAACTCTTCCAAGAGGGCAATTACAGGACCAAATTGAGCAGCTTCATCTTCTTTGATTCTCAAGTAATATGAGTGATCCGGGGATGATGGAATTGAAGCAAAAGAGAAAATGGGGACTTCAGCATTCTCACCTAATGAGGCCAGCATGGATGCTTCAATTGTCATCTCTGGAACGATGATTATCTGCACCCTATCATTGTTCAAGAGATCGACAGCTGCAGTAACAAATTCAAAATCACATAAATGAGAGTTTTCAACATGTCAATCGTTAGCTATACATGCGCGTAAATCTCATCTAGGTTCAATAGTTCTGTATTCCCTCAAACGAAGGAACTGACAACACTTATCTGTCTAAGACTACTAATTTTTCCCCTTACTCACTCGGGCTATTGTTGCAACTTTACCCCCCAACCTCCCTCTCTTTGTCCTACTTAGAATCTATATTTTTTCTTTTTCTTTTTTCACGGAAACAGCCCCCTGTTATCACAGGAGTAAGGTTGTGTACTATCCGAACCCCCGTCCTATCCCGCTTAGGCGGGGGCCTCTTCATAGCATTGACGCATGTTGATGTCATGGACAAAAGAAGCTCACCTGTTGTTACAGCATTCAGGGAATCCCCCTTTGAATCCTTAACATGAAGCTCAATTCTGGTTCCATTAGCAGAATGGATATCTGAAATAGCCATATTAATGCAAGTCAACACGGTTCGCCCCAAAGGTGAACCCATATCAATAATAAGTCCAATGTCAACTGCATTAATCTCATCACCACCACCACCTCCAGAATCCTTATAAACCACCTCTCCCCATAATGTAACAAACAGCCCTGAAAACATCAATAAAATTATGCTGTTCATCATCTTGAACCTCATTTCTCTCTACTTCTGATGGCGTAACATTATGTGGTTGTTATATTGGAATAAAAAATAAGTTCTTTTTCAAATTCTTGATTTCATTTTCTTATCAAGTTGACTTTGACCAATTATATTATACAGTATTCAACATTGTGAGTTTCTACTATGAATTCTTGTCCCAACTAAGAGCAGTAACTATCATACGTTGACATGACTGGAAACAAGAAGACTTGCAATTCTTTTAAAGCTATATTATAATAGGTCAAATGGCACTAATGATCACCCTAGTTCAACTTAGACGGTTTTTGATAATTGATGTTCCTTATACAGGAAAAACTTAGTTATCCCGTCGCTATGAGGCCACAAATCGAGTTTTTCTTCCTTTTTAACGTTTTTGCGGGATATTTTTTAATATTTCAGTGTGTGCATTGCAGTGAGAATTTGACAAGACCTTTTTTATATGTTGATATTGAAGGCATCTGATTTAGAGAAAGACTTCTGATACCACTTAATAACGTGAAAAATTAAGAAAAAATTCAATTTTAATGTCAAATCGTGAATGACCATGTTTAGTGATAAAAAAAACCCGGCGTAAGTTGAACAAAGATAATTAAATGAGATTTTTTAACAAATGTTAGTGATCTTTGATGCTATTTATCTATTATAATGTGGACAAATGTTTTGAATTCTATTTATGATAACTTCAGTCATTTTCAGTTATCAAAGTTGATCAGTCAAAGTAATCTACAATAGTCGGTCAAAATACTCAAAATAGAGAGAGATTAAAGTTTACTGGTGCTGAATATTCCTCAAATTATTGTGTGGTTGGAGACTGGAACAAAGTTCAACACTCAACAAGACAAACCTTATATAGAGCGAAGATGGTATTGAAAAAATTGTCATTCATCCTTGAAAAGTTCTACAATATATTTTTTATTTATCAAATTTTATACTCCTTTAATTTTTAATTATCGTTTTAACCATTTACACATAAATTAATGTAAAGAAAAAGTTAGTAAAAATATATATTGAAAATATATAATGATTATTACTACTAAAAAACACTATCTAATGGTCTGTATAATATTTCCGATGTCCACCCTTCGGTAGAGAGCAAAAATGACGGATTGAAGTTTTACGTTTTTTCTATGGACCTCGAACTATCATCATTCCCTATTTATAAAAGTGCGAGTTGTGTTTCTTTCTTTTCACATTATTAATTATTATATTACCCTTACTATAATATTTTATATATATTGGTGGAAAAATATGTAATAATTAATAAGCCATAAATTTTTGCCTAAAATTCTATAACAATTCAAACATAGTTGGAGTTATCTACTCTATTATAATATGTGCAACAGCTTTACCACTTTTATATTTATGTTAATTATCATATGTTCATTAACATCTTTATCCAATTATATAAAAAAACGAGAACGGTTACGGTTCATTAATCTTCATATGCATCCAATTTTAATGTAAAAATAGTACACGTTACTAAAATGTACCATTCTAACATAGTCTGATTGAAAAAAATCAAAAAAAAGAAATTGCGAGGTATTCTATCTGCGCTTAATTAAGTATTATTACCAAAATTAATTAAAATAGGGTAGTACATGTTAACTAAAAGTTAAAAATAAGCTTATAAAATTGACATTAATGAATTTTTTTTTTGAGAAATTGGTTCATATTAGCTAAAATGTACCTAACAAAGAAGAAAATATTTTATAAAATGGTATAATTTGTATTTTTGATCATTAATGAACCATTAATGAATAAAAAGCTTAATGAACCGTAACTTTCCATATAAAATATACTCAACATTTTTACCAACAGATAAAAGTGATTGATATAATACTCCCTTTGATTTTTTTAGTTTTATCATAACAATAATTAAATTTTATTTTAATGCAATGAATTAGTCAACTCATATTAAAAAAAATCTATGATAATTATTCAATTATAAATTGAAAAAAATTATAATCCAAAAAATTACTATTAAATAATATATATCTAAATTATTATGTGATATTTTATACGGAGTATTACATTTCAACAATTGAAATAAAAAAATGTGTCAAGTTATATATCTAATACTCCCTCCATCCCCAATAGTTGTCGATGTTTTAAATTTGATTTTTTCATAGATTGAATATTAAATTTAAATATTTTTACTTACGTTGTATAATATTTGATGAAAATGATCGAAATAATAATATTTACAATACAGCCTTTATATTGAAATTAAAATTTTGTTCAAATCAAATTATATTTATCGATGAAGGTGTAAAAGTTTGCCAATTTGGGAACACTTCAGTAAGCATGACAATCATTTAGTATGGAGGCGGTAATAGATTTGATATTTTATTTGAAATTTAATTTTTTTATTATATTAATATATACATGTTAGTTTTATGCTTAAATAAAAATATCTTTATCTATAAACTAGTGCAATAATTAATTAGAGTTGAATTCAATATATGAAAATTAAAAAATTCGGTCTTATTTCTTTAATATTGATGAGTAAAAGCTATAAGAGTGTATTTAATCGCTTAATATCTTTATATTAGTTTCACTATATAAAATATAATTCATCGATATTATGGTCTGAAATACATGCATGAATATGTATATTATGTATATAATTCACTTTATTGATGAACATTCGATTATTTCATCGGTACCATCATCATGTTGAATGGCTTAGCAGCTGACGCTTTTATATTAAAGTTGTTATTTCTGTCAAAATTTTAAAAGTTTCCATATCAATTAATATTAATCACTTATATACTATTCAGGTTTAACCTTTTATTAAAAAAATTATTGCACAAGATATAGTTTTTATAAGAGGTATGTTATATTATTTACTTCGTTGATTTTAATATAATTCATTTAAGTATTGCACATTGAACAAGGACATCAATGTGTGGGTCTCTTTCACAGGCATTTTCAACGTGGCTAAAATTGAAATTTCTTAAACAGATCTTTATATTATTCAATTTTGTACAAATATTATTGAGTCAATTATCAATTAAAATTTGTTAAAATGAATACATAAAATAAAATTAAATAGTAGAGTTGTAAATAAAGTATACTACTAATCAATTGAGAAGTGATATTTTTATAACGATAAACATAATTACGTAATGTCACGTTATTTTTATTAAACCTTGAAAATGAAGAGTAATAATGGTAACAAAGCTTTTGAATCTATTATTAAAATTATATTATTAAAAAATTATAAGGGATCATATAACTTTGATCAAAATAAATCAAAAGAATAATTTTTAAATTTACGTAAATAATTAATTACTTCATCTATTATTTTAGTTTAAATGTATGAAGTATAAATAATTACGTATACGTACATTTTATTAGTATTTTCAAATGAGGGACTAAAGTTTTTCATTGTTCAAATTGTCCATAAACTTTTCAAATGAGAATTGAACTTTCTCATTGAATTGGCCCAAAAGTTTCATTTAAAACAAGACAAATTCGGATTATACCTACAATTACACTTTGGATAATTAATGTTATTGATAAACTTAAAAATGAATCCCCAACCTAACCTGTCCCCGTCTTTATGAGGTAATTTAACGAGATACCACTCTTGCATTTTTTATTTTATTTAAATAGATAATTGATATTCATTCGCCAAAAACGTAGAATTATTATAGATATAATTTTAAATTTTGTATCACAAACTACTTTTAACAATCATTTTTTTAACTAAAAAAAAAGTTCAATTTTATTATTGTCAAGAAAAAAGAAAAATAACCTTTAAAATATGGGATGATGAAGAGAGTATAATGAATCGCATGAGTAAAACGCAAAACCTAACACTTTTTCTCGTCCGCCGAAGTTGACCTCTGAATCCTACATCAAGCAAATTCCCATTTTTGTTTTCTTCTAATCCATTCTGATATGATTACCTTTATTTCTTATCTTTAGGAAATTGACTTTCCTATTAGCACATATAATCAAGAACCTCAGCATTCTCAAAAAGTGTAAACTGTCATCTTAACGGTCTGCCGAGATTGCTTTGCCTTGAGATATCGCGAGAGAAGTTAATCGAGGATATCGCCGATTGATGAGGGGCTGAAGCTTTGCTTTTAACCACTTGATACAAGGTTCGACTTGCTTGTGAGTGAAATGTGGGCTAGCATCGAGAGGCGAGTACATAGTTGTGAATAGCGTATTTATCATAGTAAATAGAGGTTTTATGGCGGCGGCTGTCGATAGCGCTATGAATAGCCGTCGATCGCCTCCATAAAAATCACTTAATAACCCCATTATAGGCACCTATAACGACATCGCGTGTGACGCTATAGTGATATTTTAAGAGTTCGCTGACTCTTTCACTTTTCTCTATTTTCCTACATATTTTTTCTGTCTTTTTTAAAGGTTGCTTGTCATTTCATTTACTAAAATTTATTTTATATTTTACTTTATGTTTCTTAATTTACTTTAATTTATGTTTTATATTTTTGAGTAACCTGTTTTATAATTTTATTTATAATTAGTTTTTAATCTGTATATAATTAATATGATGTATAAATAATTTATTTCATAACCTATTTTATAAATAATATGTTTATAATTTATCTTAATATGAATGGTTAATTGTATAATTTAATATGAACTTGTGTTAATTTAGTGATTTAATACAAACTTGCGTTAATTTATTTTAGAAAATGTATTCTGAATCTTCTAGTGCTCATATCTTTTTTGGGGTGGATTGTTTGAGAGTAGTTGTTAATTCAGCGACCGAGTTGACTCAGCCCCTCGTGTATGACCCGACCAGCATCCGTTGACCTAATCGGACCCATTGCGCCTAGCCAGACCCGACCCCGGGTGATGTTGACTGGGTTTGTCCTGGTCGTTGGGCTGCACACAGGTGCAGGCTGACCCAACTCGTTGAAGCGCTGAGCTTGGCTAAACTGCTCTGCGTTTGAGGCCGATTGACCATCTTCTTGTATTTGACTTAATTAATTATTTTGACATATTTTATAATCTTAAAATTTGATATTATTTATTTAAATTATATTTCTTGAATATAATTAAAATAACAAATTTAATTATTAATTAGATTTTTATTTTGAATAAAATTCTAAATTAAGTTAGGATAAGGACTTGTTTCCTAAATGAGCTAAAATAAGTTGTGACTTTATTTTATGCTCGGTTTTGCTCAAATTGATATTTTGATTTCAATTAAAATTATTTTGACTCAATTTTATGTTGAAAATTATTTCAATCAATCAATTAAATTTAATTATTTTAATTATTCCGATTTGATTGGAGGAAGTTTTAATTGATATTTTTTAATATAATTAAAACTTAGACAATTAGTTAACTAGACTAAATTATTCTAATTTTATTAGAACTAGTTTAATTAGTATTTGAAATACAATTAAACTAAAGAGTATAATTAATTTGTTCTAATATTGATTAGGAATTGGAATTGAAATTATTAATTCGAATTGATTCTTTTAATTAGAAACTTTGAATTATTTGATAATTAAAGTTTAGAATAACATATTATCTTGAATTAAATGGTATAACATTAATAAATAGTATTTTTTAGAAAAATACTAATTATTTAATATTAAATGATAATACACTTAAAATATATTTTAAGTGATATGTTTGAATTAAATTCAAATATAGCCTTCTGGCGATATTTTTCGAGAAAATACTAATTATTTAATATTAAATGTTAATATACTTAAAATACGTTTAACTGATATATTTGAATTAGATTCAAATAAATATTTTACGCTAATGCGGTGAATTGTTTATTAATATCGATGAATACTCGATGATATATTTGACTTATACATTTGCTTCGGCCGTACTATAAATGCCTAAATATAATTAGTTATTCATGTATAATATATGTTGAAATATATTGATGGATGCGATGAGACTAGTGATGACTTATTCATATTTTAGAAATACAACATGTAAGTTGTTTTGAAACGGCCCGATGATGGTGTGCGCTTTTGACTTGTAATGACGAGTTAATTAGTTACTATTTAAATGTAAATGACCCAGCAGGTTAGTGGTTATTATTTAAATATAAATATAATTAATTAAAATATGAACCCGCGAGAGGAGCCGGTAGTGAAGGAGTAATAGAAACTTGACATAGTTGGGAACTAGTTTAGTATAGATTTTCTTCTTTTAAAGTCATATCACGAATCTCAGTATGTGTTATATTTAATCTTATGATCACTGTAATATGTATTTTGCTTGTTTGAATATGTATACTTGCATGATCATTAGTATTGTTAAATATAACTAATCCCACATTAAGTTAAGTAGTATTGTCATACCAATTCTAAAGTTCACTAATATAGTTTAGGATGAACTTTTAGTGACGCCAAGAGTTATTTGACATAATTAATAGTAAGTACTTATATATGTGACTGAGATTTGAAATGTATGCATGCTACCGTTCAATTTTCGGTCATGTAGGGTCTTGGTATACTTAGTGCATTTTAGTGGGGTTGTAAGCACAAGTATTCAATTCTGTCAATGTGACAAGAATTTATGAGCTGTTAGATTTTATCTTTGTATATAGTATTTATGGCACCCTTTATACCTATATTGTCTAATTTTTCACCATATGAGCATTTAATGTAAATTATTACAAATGTGTAATCAAGTTAAGGAAATGTTCCTTGATAACTTACAACTTGAGTTGAGAACTCAATGCCCCTGTATTGAAAGTTAAGAATGTATGACATACTTAACAAAGACATTTAAACAATACCATTCTTCTAGACATTATCTCATAAGGAAGAACTTGTGAACTTATGTTCAATAATGCAAGTTCATGATTGAGATTTTGAATTTCAAATCAAAGATGGTTATGTTAATAATATAATTATATATTATTTCATATCCATCTACTATAGAAAAATTGTGATTCTTGATCTTAGGCTAAAGTTGATGATGCCTATACAGTATTAATATGGCGCATATTATCTCATTATTATCATCTTTTGAACTTAGTAGTTTTCATTTCCTTATAAATGAAAATATTAATCTATGGTTAGATACTGACCTATAATAATACTTGTTTTTTTATTGTAATAACACAATAGTTGTGATATTAGTACACAAGAAACTAATAACGAGATGAGTAGTGACTAGTTTCATCATTTCAAACATAAGTAAAGGGAATAATAAATAAACTTGAGAAATAGAAAGTAAGGGCTCTGGAGTCTACTACCTTAAAGTAAAATGCATGCGATCCTTAATAGTTAAGCTATACCACTCGTGCAACTATTGATTTGACTTATATTTCAGTATATAAAATAAAGTAGTAGCATTGAATGAGAAATAAGTGATCCCGGTCGAGGAAATCGTTTTCAAGCTGATTATATTTTGATTGGAATCTTTCATCTAAATGGTGGGATTCTTGGCGTTATTTGTGAAATACCTTGACATGAATGAATCAAACAGTTAAGCTATACATTCATGTGTTCCTACTCTATAAGCATGTCTTGTTAAAGGAATGTAATTCAACTTTTCTTTTTCAACAATTGAATGACAAACAGTACTTAAGGATACTCATAATATTGTGACCTTGAACTAGACTTGGATGTCTTCATCTTGAGAATATGGACTGAGTCAACTCTCGCTAGAATTAGTGGGAGGCGGTGTAATAACCACGTTCGGTTAACTCACGATAATAATATTAATTAGTAAAAATTTATTTGAGGCCAATTACATTATCATTTAGTAGTAGTAGCCGAGGATAATTGAGGGATTAAGTTAGATCGTTAAGTGGATTCGATACTCGATTAAAGCAGTTAGGGCACAAACTCTGCGCGCTTCCTAAGACTTAGTGTTAAGTCATCCATCCTCATCCGCTATTCACACAAATATCACAAACCATCTCCTCCTTCCCACTAGCTTTGGCCGAGATCCTTTTGGGTAAAGAAGATTTTTTCTCTTCGTTTTAACACCACTTTGTTGCTTGTTAAGATCTTCAAGTTGATTGTTAGGCTTCCTAACATCTTTCCCTACAAATTTGGTATGAAAATAGAGTTTTGGTTGACTTTTGGCATAACTCCATTTTATAATGATTCTAAGTTTGTTATGGATTCTATGATGTATATAAGTGAGTATTCATTTGAGGTTGTTTGAGGATGTTATAGTTGGGTTGACTTTTTAGGTTTTAGTTGACTTTCTTGGGTGATATTTTTCTAAGACTTTAAATGTGTAGGGAGTTTAATTGGGGCCTTATTGTAGTTATTGTGAGGTTAAAATGGTGATTTAAAATTGATTAAAGGGAGTTAGGTTGAAAAGTACGATTTGTAGGTGATTATAATTAATATTTTGGAGTATAGGTTGTTAATTATGGACTTGAGGGTTGACTAGAATGACTTATAAGTGATATGAAATGTTAAAGAGTGATAGGTCAAATTCTAGCAGGGGGAACCGATTAGGTTGTGTCAGAAATGGGGTTATTATTCGTTGTTTATCGAGTCATTTGAACCGTTTAGAAATGGATTTCACTAAGAGTTGGTTGTGTATCTTCTAGAGCCTTAGTATAGTAGTAGATTTTGATTATACATCCACAGGTATTTTTGTTGGCGTTGATGGAGTGGAAAGAGGCGATTCTAGTGATTGTGTGTTGCGAAGGTTTTTGTGGTATTTAGCTAGCGAGGGAGGTGAGTACTTATCTCACGGGTGTTACTTTACGTACTACTTTAAATTGTGTGAACATGTCATTGTGGTATGATTATGTGAGAATGGTATACATGTCATTGTGGTATGATTATGTGAGAATGGTATACATGTCATTGTGGTATGATTATGTGAGAATGGTATACATGTAATTGTTGTATGATTATGTGTGATTCATTTGTGTGAGCCATGTTATGATTATGCGATTGTTGATACGTAGCGTTGAAGATTTGCTGGAGGTAAGTAATAAATTTGAACTCGACTTATGTTCTTGTGATACGTATTGGCTTTGTGGCATTTACGGTCTACGTGGCTTTGTCGGCCTTGTTGTATTTAAATGGCTTGTCGGCACTTGTATTTATGTGAGCACTTGTCGGTTGTGATTGATTATGATTGTGAGATGTTTAGCTGTGTGCTTGGAGATTGTTTGGAGGTAAGTGGTTGGTTATTGAGAGGTGTTGGTTGGAGTTATGTATGACTTTGAGGTGACAGTATCGAGTTTGACCATGTTGGGATGATCAGGGGTTAGGTGACTCTCCTTTCACTTGCCGGGATATGTGACGTTATTGATTAGCATACTTTGGTATAAGTGCGTGTAAGATCTATTATCAACTTTGCTATGTGCATTGTCGGTGTTGGCCTTATACTTCGGTATAAGTGCAGTGTGAGATCTATTATCACTTTGTTATGTGCATTGTTGGTGTTAATTAGCATACTTTTTGGTATAAGTGCAGTGTGAGATCTATTATCAACTTGCTATGGGCATTGTTGATGTTGGCCTTATACTACGGTATAAGTGCAGTGTTTATTAGCGATTGATCCATTCTAGCGAATGAAGCCCAGTTGAGTATATGCGCGTTAAAGGGTGGTATACTTGTGGAATATGAGAAATAGAAAGGTGATGACTAGAGTTATGAGTAGTTGTTGAGTCTGCAATGATTCATCTTTGGAGTCGATGTGTGCTTTATTGGGGCCCTTACATTATATCTTAACATGTTATGCACGAGGACCTTTTTGGAATCTTATTAGCTATGACTTTATTAGGTAGTCACACGGATATACGTATTTATGCATATTGACTATTATAATATTTATTACGTCTCGTTCCGTATGGTAGGATTCTGCCCCAATGTTAAGTTTTCACTAAGCTTCGCGGCTTATACCCACCGCTTTGGGCGGCATTCGTTTGTCTGGGGTTGTGAGGCAGTAGTGTTAAGCCGGGAGGCTGTTGGAGGTTGTTCAGTGGCTAGGTGAGCATCGGGTGGCTGAGGATCTCATGATCTCATTTGATGTGTTGTTGTCAACCCGGATTTTTGATTGTTGTACTTTATTTTCAAACTTTTGCCACAATGCGGCAATTGTTTTTGTATTAGGAATCTGATTACTCAGGTTAGCCTTCTTAGGCATTCTTGTTTATTTGGGGATATGTTGTATATATATATATATGGGTTGGTTGGTTAGATATCATCTGATGGATTTGTAAATTTTACAACTGTTTTAATTGAGAAATTTAATTGTAATGAAATTTTTGGAGGAAACGAGTAGTTCTTTAAAAGCGAGTCGTCCGTCGATATGTAGGTGACTACGGTGTGCGGATTATAATGATTCTCGCCTGAAGGCGGCCGACTTTGGGGCGGAGTAGATGAGGTTAGAAATCTTAGTTGCTAAATGTATTGTCTCGACAAATACATGTCAACAAATAGATTTCGTCGATTAACAATAACATGAAAATGTCCATGATTATAAGGTATCGAATTGATGAGTATGAATCATCTGAGGAATGAGATTCCACAAAGGTGACTACGTAGCATGATGTATTTGACATATATATAAAGAGAATGTATTGAACTTAGGTTAGTGTAAAACAACATTATATACATTTAAGATATTCCGCTCACCTTTGTACAAATTCTTCATATGATATGAATGAATCAGACTCACACAAATGATTTTAACAAATTATTAGATATGAAATACAAAGATCATGAACAAATGAGACTATGTTCGGATACATTTCGTAAGTTTTAACTCGAGTTATAGGCGTTAGAATGGATGTTCCTAAGTAATGGATCTTGATATACGCATTTTATACCGTGAGCAAGAAATGTTCTAGTGTGATCATTCAAGGATAGGTACTTGACATACGTGACACTTAAATCTTAGAAACTAGAATAAATGAAAGAGTATATTAATATTCAAGTAATTGACTTGAGATATTTGAGAATAAAAAGTGTTGGAAATCGAGGTATTTTGATTTATATAATTATGCCGTTGCGATAATTGTGGTAACAATTCATTTACTAGTTTTTAGTTAAATGAGATTAATCAAACTAAGTATTGATAATAGTAATTGAAAATTACTAAAAATGGAACTATGATAATACTCGGGGGTTATGCAGTTAACAAGATCCACATTACTGTCGATATAATAATCATAATGGTCAATTATATTATTATTATACGGCTAATATTAATCTGAGCTCGGAAGGTCCACCTTTTATCTGATGGTTGAGTACGTATTCCATGTATGGAATTGATAAATTGTCAAATTGGGAGTTGATTAAAATCAGCGATATCAATCGAGAGTTTTACATTGATAATGTAAAATACAGAATTAGACCGAAACCGTATCAATTAACTTGCTAGTTCAATTGATGGTTTTTAAGAAGAAACTCATTAGTAACTTGTTAGTTACTCGGCTCGTTGATAAATTAGGTTAGTTAACGGTTTTGAGTTGGCTGGATTAGTTAACGAGTCGGTATTCGAGGCGAAATAGGAAAGGGGCTATATAAGGAAGAGATAAGATGAAAACCTAAGGTTTTTCATTCTCCTATAAATCACCTACAAGCTTCATGCTCCCTGCTTGACATTTAGTCGAAGTTTTTACTCAAATTCTTGTCGATAAACCGTAAGATTCTATGAGTCAATCGCTTGAGATTGACCGCTCTTGAGGTGTGGACTAACGGAGGCATTGTCTTTTCGATGCTCATTGCTAGGAATTCAAAGGAGGCTTCGAGAGAGAAAGTTGGTGACTTCCGCTGCGATGTAAGTACTCGTTTTATACATATATGTATATATGTATTTTATTGTAATTCGTTTATATACATTTATTCGATCTTGGTTGCATTTGTTTATTTTTATTATGAACAAGTTGCGTAATTTTCCAACAGTAAGATCTTCTTTGCAGAAAGAAGATGAACTAGGAGTTCAAAAGATCAGTAGGATCTTAACGACACATATCATTGTATGTATGTGATATACAGAATTACTAAAAGGAAATCATATTTGAGTTTGTCTATGGTATAGTCGTAACTTAGTTGCATAGTAAGGAGATATGTGTTTTCTCGATACACAATATGGATTAAGCTCGATATAATAATTATAGATGATGAATGTTATGAAGTTTAAAAGTGAATAAAGTAAAAATTAGAAAAATTCTTTGTTTGAACCGGACATGTCTAATGAGGATGGATCGTCTCCCACTTAAATCTCATATAGAATGTCACGTTAAACATTACCGGAACAATTCATCTGAGAAGTCATGAATTGTTATGAGTATCTCCAAGTAATGGAAGAGAGAATAAGTGTTAATAGAGAATTGTTCGAGGTTAGTCCTAGAAGATCAATTATTGATCATTCTACAATGTTTAGTTATCAAAACTAAATGAACTTTATGAAACATTGTGGAAATTGTTCCACGAGGTGTACCATGCTTGAGATACAACCAAGATTCCTATCGCCCATAGGGTAATATAAGAAGGCTGAATGCTTGAAGATTCTTCACGCTTGTGAGTAAAAAGTTTCTTGTTGAAGATAGCATAAGGATATACAAAGAGTTGGCTAGCATATAAGATATATGTCCATGACTCAAAATTTGAGAAGGAATGCAGTGGTCGTATTGCGAGGCATGATGAGAAAACCTATAGACATGTAAGAACGTCATATCTGCCGGATCAAGTTAGCCGTTAACTTTGCCTACGTCATGAATATTTTAGTATATGGATGTAAAGTGTAATAACCCGTTCACGTACTAATATTATTGAAATAGTATACTAGTTGCTCGATTGGGTATTCGTGGAGAAAAAAATCAGTTGAATAGTGTAGTATATTGGCATTTTAGAATTTTAAGTTTTATTGAATGGAAATGATATCATTTGGGTGGTAATATAATTTGAGTATATCCAATGTTAATGTTTGAAAGTTGATTGTCGAAATAAGTTAAGCGAGAAGTATCGATTAGTTAAGCGATCGGGTTTCACCTGACTTTTTAAATAGCTTGACATTTAAGCTTTATTAATCGACTTGGCCCGACCGAAATGGAAAAAAAGGGACGAAGTCCCTCTTCTCCCTCTGAGCATTAGAATCGCCCCCCCTCCTTTGATTTTCTTTCTTTGATTTCTCCTCCGTTTAAAGTTTTGGACCTCAAATTTAGGAGAGTTTCCCTAAATCGTCCTCTTCGATTGAGGTAAGACAAATCGGGATGGTAATTGGTGAGTGTGGACTTCATTTGGTTTCTTCCTCCCAATTACCTTGTTTTGCAACCATGGCGGAGTTCGCTCTCTTTTGCCTTGGTTTCGAACTATCAGATCTTTTTATATCAAGTGGCTTCAGAATTCTTTTGAGCCTTATTAAAGTTGCAGAGGAACTTTGTTATGTGAATAAGTATTCTTGATAACATGATCCAATCTGCATCTTCATGCGGAAATAATATTGGACATGAAGTATTTGCAGTAAAGAATGTTAAGAGTATCTCTCTTTTGATGATTTATACCGCGGGCGATGGGAAAGGCACTTGGATCGATTAGATGGGGCGTTTTGCTTATTGATAATCAAGGTGAGTACTTATCTCGCGTATGTTACCTTATGTACTTACTTTGCAAATGGTGTACGTGTCCTTGTAATATGATTATGTGAGGAATGGTATACATGTAATGGTGAATTGCGATTATGTGTGAGCCATAATATGATTATGTGACTACGATGCAACGGCGTTGAAGGCGGCGAGGTAGTGATGGCTTGAACTCCCCACTTATAGCACTTTTGTATTTCTGTGGCCTTGTCGGCACTTTTGTATTTCTGTGGCCTTGTCGGCACTTTTTGTATACAATGGCCTTGTCGGCACTTTCAGGTTTATGTGGCACTTTGTCGGTGATTTGTGATTGATTTACGATTGTGTGTTGTTTTAGGCGTATTGCTTTAATGTTGTTAGGGTAAAGTAGTTGGTTGTTGAGGTGTTGGTTGGAGTTATGTATGACTTTGAAGTGACTTGGGTAAGTAGTAGCTTGGCTCTGCGACTTACGTATTTTCGGTCTGTGACATGAGCATTTGTAATTGATTGGCCTTAGAATATTTCATTATACATGGCTTTGGCGTTTATGATTGAACTGTGATTGGGAGACGTTTTATCTGTTGCATTACTATTGTTGGGTGTTGAGTAGTGGTTGTTGTGAGGTGATGGCTAGAGTTATACGTATCTTTGAGGTGACTTGAGTATTGAGGAGATGACCACAAGGTGGCATGGTTATGGGTTAGGTGGCTCTATAAGATGTTATCGCTTTCACTTCGGTATAAGATCGTTGTTTATCGACTTTATGCCGGTATAACAGCGTTGGTTATCATATTATACTTCGGTATAAGGCGTTGTTTATCGACTTTATACTTCGATTATAAGAAGCGTTGTTTATCGACTTTATATTTCGGTATAAGGCGTTGTTTATCGACTTATGCCCGGTATAAGGCGTTGTTTATCGACTTTATACCGGTATAAGAGCGTTGTTTATAAACTTATGCCCGGTATAAGGCGTTGTTTATCGACACATACTTCGGTATAAGGCGTTGGCTTTATACTTCGGTATAAGAGCGTTGTTTATCAGCTTTATACTTCGGTATAAGAGCGTTGTTTATCAGCTTTATACTTCGGTATAAGAGCGTTGTTTATCAGCTTTATACTTCGGTATAAGAGCGTTGTTTATCAGCTTTATACTTCGGTATAAGATTGACGTTATACTTTTGGTATAAGGCGTTGATTGACGGGTTGAGCATGTGCGTCGAGGGATTAGAGTCGGATGGTATCCCAGTTGATAGTGATTGATGACTAGAGTATAGCTTTGTGGGGTCTCTGTAATTACATGTGGGTTTATCGGTGTTAGTCGGAGATCATTAAGTAAGATTTGATTTGTGGTGAGCAACATGTAAATATAACTCTTGGGGTATATAGTCTTTAAATAGGTGAAGATTTAAATTATTCTTATTTGTACGATAAGGTAGGTTAACTTCTGTGGCATTTATTTTTCACTCAGCTTTTTAGCTGACTCCCTATTTTCCCTATGGGCGGGCGTTTATGCCTGAATTTGTTCTTGAATGACGAGTAAGCTAGCGTGCAGATGGAGAGGTGGCGATAGTGGCTTGAAGACCTCGTAGGTCATACTTTTTATCTTCTTTGGAGATTTATGTTGTACTTAATAATTATTGTTGTCTCGAGTTGTAAAACAAGTTGTTTGATGTTGTATTTATATTATTTACTTTCAGTTGTGGTAGTGTTCAGTTGGATTCGCCCGATGGGCCGAGGTTGTATTATTTTTTATTATCCGTTAAATGAAGTCGTTTTTATCGTTATCCGTCGTTGGTGACTACGATTATTAGGTTGATGGCGGTCCCAACCTCGGGGGGGCCCTTTGGGGCAATTAGATTACATAAAGACTTATTCTTTCGAAGGATGGTTAAAGATGATGACACGTCGTTTGGTTCGTGTCTAATGGACCTAAATACATGTAGGACTTCAGAAGATCTACTTCATGGATTAGTGACATCTTGAAGCTGGCCTATAGCAGATGATTAGAATACATGATTCAATCAAAAGGAAAAACTTGAATGATCGTGATTCGGTGGCTCAATTTTAATTTCTTCCATAAACTTATTTGAATATATGCTTCTTGTTCAAAAGCAAGTTTGCCTTACGATTTGTTATTGAGCAGTAATCTTTGTTATTATTATAATAACAAGTGGTTTCCACTAAGCGATAAGACATTTTTTACGGAGAGGTCTTTAGGTTAAGGATCGAGCAAAGAGATCCTCTATTGATACGAAATCTTGAGATTCTTTCGTCCACTAGTCGGTGTTAAATGGTTGGAATCGAACACCAAATGACTAAAACATGTATTTGATTTAATAGATCACATTTCTTGGCTCAGAAGGGAGTATGATTATTAAATCTAATCAATCACATGGGTATGTATGTTGAAATAGTATTCGAATGCATTACTGGAGTTGACTGCCGTGAGAAACTTAGAAGATAGTGTATTTGTGTCCTAAGTTGTTTGTCACATAACTTATGTTAAATGGCGATTCTTAGACACGAGTGACGCTGATTCGGTTCTGGGGAGTAATGTACTTTGACCTGTCTAAATATTTTACATGGCGGAGGATTGCCAAAAGACTTGATTACGTATATTGCAAGTTTAGTTGTGAAATCTTGTACACGAGATGCAATTTGTACAACCGGATATAATGGTTAGATTTCGACATCTTGGAGAATAAAGTTTTGATTATGGTGTGCACCTCCCGATGCAATCTTTTGGAATCACATAATTCATACTGAGAAAAGGATACAGAGTTTGGTGACCACAAATCTTACCGTAGTTTATTTGTTGAAATCGAGTCAATGGATGGATTTTAAGATAATCGTTAATTAGTAATCGCTTACAGTAATCGTCCGAGACTAGTGGAAGTGTTGGAAATATGAGATATTAGATCTCATAAATATGCCCTTGAACAATTTGATTGTACAACCGATTTACTTACATTTAATTATATTTGATTGTTAGACAATTGACATATTAGGATTAACTCGCGTGACCCCAGAAATTTATGATGGCTTACTAGGATCAACTCATAATCTATATTAATACAATGTTCGGTTAACATAAATTAATACCTACTACTCTTGTCGTCGAGTCTAAGGAATCCTGCCAGCTGCGGCGACATGATCAAACTATAATGTTCTTCTGGGTTAAGTGTAGCGGTAAGGAAACAGGCGAGAAATTCCACTCCTGGCAGCAAGCGAGTGGAGAGAAGGTGGAGGGAGTTCCAGAATCTTCTTTTTGAAAGAATTCTAGAATGTTTTTTTGAAAAGCTGGAAGAGTTTCATCACATCTCTTGTTGCCTTGATTTTAAGGATGAGAATGGAACATTCTGGAAGCCTTATCACATCACCTTATATGCCTACTTTTTAGGGCTTGGGATGCCTATATAAAAGGGCTTAAGTTGATGACAAAATTGCTCATTCATTATTCACCTTTTAGAGAAAATATGAAGCAAAACATCGGCTCCCCTTTCCGCACTCTTGTTGGCCGTCATGAGAAGAAAACATTAGTTTTTCTTCTTTCTATTTTCACTGTTCACTTTAATTGTTCTAGTAAAACCGAGGAAGGAGGTTTGATCAATCGTTGGTGTGGACTATTCTTAGAGACAACCTATTTTGGTTGTTTGGAGACTCCTACGGTTTTATTCCTTCTGATGTTCCACTTTAATTGTTACAGCGTAAGAACCGAAGGAAGGGTTTGATCGATCGTTGGTGTGGACTGTTGCTTAGAGGCAATACTCACTGGTTGTTAGGAGGCTACTCTAGTACGCTTCTGACTACAAGGTGTAAGGTAGATCTGAAATCTCGATTTAATTGCGTTTTATAATCTTGTAGAGTTCTAGTAATAGGTTAGATAATTATCACTACTAGAAAGCAGACCTATGGTGTTGGAAATTACGACACCCGTAGTGTCTTATAGTGTCATTTTTAAAGGCATAGTTTAAATTTTTTATTTGGGCCTTTGATGTCATTAATGGCGTCGGGTGTCGGGAAATTTGTTAATTTAAAAAAAATCAAAATTAATTGTTTATACCGACACCAGACCGACGATATGACTGTTATATATAAAAAAAATCGTTTTTTTTAATCCACATCAGAACCCCCGACCACATCCCTTGCGGTCCGCCCGTCGCGGTTTTAGCGCCACCGCCGCCCGCCCCACCTGTGACCGCCCCTTACCCGGCCACGCGCCCTTGCTTGGAAAGAGTCACGACTTTTTGTTTTGTTTTTTGGTTTAATTTTTTTAATTATTTATTTTATAATTACTTGTATTTTTTATTAGGAATTGATAATATATGTTTAATAAAGTTGAATTGGGGAATTGATAATATATGTTTAATAAGTTGAATTGAAAATTGATAATATATTTTTATTGGGATTGATAATATAATTATGCAAAGTTGAATTGGGGAATTGAATGTTGGTTATTCGATTTAATTTGTTTTTTTTAATTGAATTGAATTAAATTAAATATTGGATTAGATTGAATGTTGGATTGAATTGAATTAATCTCTTTGGATTGGAATGAATTTAATTTGGTTTAATTTGTTTTAATTTGTTAATTTGTTTCAATTGGAATTAAATGTTGGATTTATTCGGTTTAAATGTTCGATTGAATTGAATTAATTGAATTGGATTTATTCGGTTTAATTGCATTGAATTGGGGTGGATGTTGGAATTGAATTGGGGTGAATTATGTTGAATTGAATTTGATTAAGTTTGAATTTGATTTGATTTGAATTATATATTTGAAATTAAATATGATTGAATTTGAATTGAATTGATAAGTATTAGTTTGAATGTTGTTTGAAGTAGATCGAAATGTTGTTTGAATTAGATTTGAGTTTGAATGTTGTTTGAATTGGACGAATTGGATTTGATTCGATTGAATTGATTTTGTTTTTTAATTTTTGATGTTGAATTTTCAAATGCGGAGTTTTTATAACTCATAAGTAAGCGGTAAAACTTCGGGCGAGAAATTAATACGGCAAAGGCTTGAGAGAAAGCGATGTGAGAGCTGAGATGATCATCCGGCTTTTGTATTAGAAGCCATCCACGCCCCACTCACATAAGCGACTACGGCTACTGAACCCGAAAATGGCTGCGACGCGTCATCATGCTCACTTGGCATGTCGGCTGTCCGAAGCGTATCTGCCAGCGCGCCCACCGGGCGATAGTGCCTGTAAATGCGCCGCAGCGCCAGCGATGGCGGAGAATCTGGCCAAGCGATTGGGGTGTTCGAGTGGCAGCGACCTTATGGACACGGTCCAGTGCCAGTGCGTGGACCAGATAACCCAGCGTCGTCTCGCTCTGCCGGGACCGGGAGGATCGTTGCTTTCACGATAGCCGAGGGCGTAGAGTGCATTTATTTATTGAGTTTGTCCTTATTAATATTTATATTTATCATTTTGTATCTAATTAAATGACGGTTTGTTTATTTTAAACTTGTTGGGGCAGAGGTGAAAAGATTAAATCGACAGCGAGGAAATAAGGAACGAATTCGAAGATTTGTGGCCACGCTACACGGATGTGGATCGGGCGTGAAGGATGGCATATGGAATGCTTTTTTGGTAGAGTATTTAAATATAAAAGTTTTGTAATTTTTGGTGTGAAATTAGACTAGCAATTTGTATTTATTTCGGGATCGATGAGATTCGGGGAGGGCGTTTAAATATGCCGGGCGGCTTTGGGAGGCTTGAACAAGAAGAGGTGGCGAGATCTTAACTACGAAGGGAAACTGAAATGCGCTCGAGCGCGAGGGGTAAGAATCCCGCCGCTTATCGCAGGGGCTGTGCTGATTGGATCCGTGACCTGTGTGGGAGAAGTATGTTCGGTACTAGTGTCGAGGATGAGCAGTAGGTCGTCTCCCGGAAAAGAGCAGAAGCGAGAGCAAATCCCCGGGTTGGAGTGCAGTGGAGCTCCTTAGAAGCATTCCACAGGGAGCAAGGGGGAACTCACGAGCTCCGTGATGGTAAGTTTGGTTGGTTTTATTAAATTTTATTTTTTCAACATTGTGATTTATTAACTATGTATTTTAATAATTCCATTTGGTGTTGAGGGAGGCGGGAAGCGTCGCCGCGTTGAACGATCGTCTCGATACGAACAAGAAGAAGGACAAGGCGACCGACAGAACCCGACGAAATTAAACCAGTACAGGCTACTTTTGTATTTAAATTTTTATACATTAAATTTAAACATTTTTTTAATATGTTTTTTATATGTTATTCTTTATATTATTCGTTTTATGTTTGTATAACTAGGATAGATGCGAGGGGTCTTGTTCATGAGAAATGCAGGCGGACTTGGATCCATTAAAGGCTCCGTGGAGACAGCCTTTGTGGATGTGGGCTTCGGCCTGTCGGGTCGGGTTGGAGAAAGGCCGGGTGCTAAGGCCGGTTATACCCCCGGCCGGTTGAGATGTTGATGGATTACAGTGCGTCGGATCCAACTCCGGCCACAGAGATGTCAGCGTGGGTTAGCCGAGTCGAGGCCGAAAAACAGCGCTCGAGGAAGAGGTTGCGGGCCTCGAGGCTCAGTGGAGCCAAGCTGGCGCGATGTTCCGAGATCATGGGAGGCTGTTGCGGTGATTGCTACATTTCTTCCTCACTGCCCATTCATTAGTGACTTCGGCTAGAGCTTGCGACTCGGGATTCTGACACCACCATCGGCCAGCGTCCACTGCATTTGACCCCTTTGAGACCAATTAGCGGTACCGGCCCAGCGAGACCCAGCGTGGTGATTTGCGGCCCCAGCCAAAAATGGCAAAGTGTATAAGTGGTCAGTAGAGCAGCATTTGTTGTCTAATGGCTTTGTGGAAAGATATTACATCTGTGAGTACCACGCGAAGGCTATCATGTTCGTCATAATGTTTAGAGTTGGATTTGGGGGAACGATATATGCATATGGTTGAGGATGGTTTAAACTTGCGTAATGTGGACACACAATTTTGAATTTGGTGGGTACCTTTAATGATATGGCGGGATTAAAGAAGATCCAAATACAACAGCGAGAACATACTATGACTTGATGGAGGTAAACCAGCCGTTGTGGGATGGTTGCACTGAATTTACAAAGTTATCAATGACAACACAGTTGGTTAGTCTTAGAATGCAGATCACCAAATATCCAAACAATATTTCCAAATGTGGATTTCTTTAATCAAAAGCGTTCTTGTCCCTAATGAGGAGAGAACATTCCAAATGATTTCTATGAGGCAAAAAAATTATTGAGTCTTTGTTGCTTTACTTTAAGCAAAAAATTCATGCGTGTGTGAATAGTTGTGTTTACAAAGAGGATGAGCAGGTTGGAGGCATATCGTTTTGTGGAAAATACGAGAAAAGAAAGGGAGGAACAAGCCGTTGCAAGAAGGTTTTGATATATATGCCATTAGCCGTGGCTTCTAGCGATTGTATATGTCAGAAGGCATTTCGAGGACATGACGCGCCGCCGGGTCCGTCTACCGGATGATGGTTGAATGCGCCCGGTGGCAGGCGGCGTGAAACAATTTGATGCAACATATCTAGATTTTTGGAGGCGGAACAGAAATGTTAGCATCGGTTTGTATGCAGTGGTTTGCGCCTTTTGGGAGTTTGGGCCTTGATATTCCTGTTGGCCAGTTATTATCTGTGTGTACAATTTACCACCTGGATTGTGCATGAAGAACCATATACGTGCTTTATCACGATTATGCAGGACCTAAAATCAGGGAGAGATATAGATGTTTTTCTTGACCGCTTGGTTGATGAGTTGAAGAGGCGCTGGCATGCGGTGTCGGGCATTCGATGCGTCTAGGGGAGAAGCGAGAGGCTTCAGCTTATGCGGGTTGCTGATGTGGGCCGATTAGTGATTTTCACCGCATACGGAATGTTATACGGTTGGAGCACACATGGTAGATTGGCTTGTCCGTGTGTATGGAGCATACTAAACTTTTTGACTACGAGAGAGGTCGGAGGCCTCATAGTTTGATTGTCACCGTCCTTTTCTTCCCGTCGGACATCCGTTTAGGATGCAAAGAAGTGCGTTTGTCAAGGGGCCGAACTTATCGGTGTCTGGCAGGCGACTGCTTGGGTGAGGTATATAATCTCGTATCTTTATTGGATCCTGACGTGTTTGGGCAGGGCAGACATGCGGAACACAGAACTGTAGGGTATAATGTTGTCTTATGACTAGTCTGAAGGTATATTGCAGGATTTGAGTTATTGGTCTGAAACAAGATCGGATACAACATAAACTGTGCATACGAGAAGAACAATGGTGAGGAACCTGTACAAGCTGTAGTGGATGTTCGGGAAAATGAAGATAATGAGCAGGCGGATTGACCTTGAAACTCGTGTTCACGACCCAATTGCATATCATGGGAATTCGTAGGAGGAAGCGAAACCAAGGGCTTTGTATACTAACCCTGACACAGAGAAGAGTTTTGGGTTGGTTAGCACGCCTCAAATTACCCCAGATGGATGCGCTTCAAGCATTTTCGAGATATGCCGAAATGTGAACTGACGGGCCCGAAAAGATCACGATGTGCATATTGTGTGTCGCGAGAATTACTTCTGTCGGACTTCATACTCCCCGATAAGATGGAAACAGCCAACAAGTAATTGTTTTTCTTTCGCGACATTTCATCAACAACTCTTAATGGGACGTGAAGGAGCTCGCCACGTAATATTGTTAGAATAATTTGCAAGATGGAGACAATATTCCCTGACGTGCTGATGTGATGGAGGACCTACGATACATTTGCACTTATGAAAGCTTACTTGGAGGTCTGAGTATAGATGGATGTACCCGTTTGAGTCGTGAGTATTTGACTTTATTAATATATGTTGATTGTTGGGTTTTATCTATCTAATTATTTAACTAACCTTCTACATGTTTGCAGATTCTTGGGGGATTGAAGAAAATGGTAAGACAAAAGGCACGTGTTGAAGGGTCAATATGCGAGGCATATTTAGTCGAGGTTTGAACTTGTTCAATGTGCCGAGGCAGGTGAAATGGATTAAATCTGGGAGACAAATAAAACAGAAATCACGGCGTGGGCTTAGAATTTCGGTAAATGGTTTTAGCGATCATATACGGAATAATATGGAAACTGTTTGCCTTCATGACACTTGGTAGGACTCAATCAAGCAGTCTGAGGCTATTCGTCAATGGGTACTACTTTGACATTAGGCAGGGGTGATCGTAACAGGCAACACAATGGCGGGTGTGTTAAAGTTCTACTCGATGATGACCATGTTGATTATTATGGGATCATAGAAGAGATTTGGCGAATTGTCGTGCGACTCTTACATGATAAAGTTGTACTTTCTTGAGTGTTATTGGTTTGACCGCAAGCAGGTGGATGTAATACATCCGAGCGGAATGGTTCAAATCAAACACAAGAAGCGAGCCTCGAGGATGACCCACTTTATCCTAAAATCACCAGGCGCAACAAGTATCTTATCTTGGCCCACATCTCGGCCCAGGAAGTAGAGGCATATATGATGGTGTGTTGCAATGAAAGGCGAATGCTAGAAACCTAGTTGATTGGACTCATATGCAAAAAAATGTTGATGTGTCGACTTTAAATACATAAAGACATCTTTCAAGAGGAGCAACAACCCGTAGATGCTGTTCTTGTGGATCCCGTGAGCGATGGTGGCATTCGTTTATGAAGGATATTCAATTTGTTCTGCAGAAGATGATTCCCGGACACGGCGATAGTGATGTACCGATGCAGCGTCAACTACCCCGGTTGCATGATTTGGAGCTGAGGAGGAAGGCTATTTCGGGAACAATACTAGTGAGGCGAAGCCTCGGAAGAAGGAGTAGGATCATTGTTTTTTATTTGCAAGTTTTCGTGCCAATAATCGATACTAGTAAACTTCTAAATATTTCATTTCATGAGTTACAAATTTAAAGAAATACTATTTGTTTCGAGGGGATTATTTGTATGGTTTTCTTGGATTTGAAAAATGAAAGCCTATCGATATTATTTAGATCTTATTCCTTCATGCAAAAAGCGATTAAGTGTTTGTGTTTTAGAACAAAGTATATGATAATGAATTAATGAATGCTGCGGTGTTCGTTCCTTGTATTATTAGGGCTATTGAATGTTAGGTATTGTTCGTAAGCATAACATAAATCAATTGTGGCGAATGGTGTCGGTTGGAGTAATGGAATATGCGCAATTACATTATTGATATAGGCGTCGGTATAGTGTCGGTATCCAAAATTTTAGGATTCGCTTAAAATAAAGTCAAGTTTAAATATTTTACACATGGTGTGGGGTATGGCGTCGGTCGACTTAAATTTCAAAACTCAGCCCCTTGCTATATAAACACTTCTAATTTCATCTTTATATTTTTTACATTTTAACTTTCACAATTTCAACCTCAATTATAATTTACTTATTATTTGTTTAATTTTATAATAATGACTACTAACTTTCTTTAGTGTTTCTTTTTGTAGGAAATTTATTTGAGTAATTATTTTTGTTAGATACATAGTATTTATAGATCTCTTAACTTTCTTGTATATTGTTTAAATTTAGTAGAGGAAAATTGTTTGAGGTAGTGTTGTTACATTTTATGTCTATCTAAATTATTTTGTTTAATTTTGTTTACATTTCGTTTTTGTATCTCTCTATTTAATTTTTACATCTTCATAATAATGTTATTTACATTACGTTTTTATTGTAGGAAAAATTATCCAAAAGAAAAAAGTGGTAATTTTGATGTTTATGTTGATGATTTTTAGTTATTGTTGTGTTATTAATTTTGTTTGAATGCTATATTGTTGTTCATTTTTTGTTAGATAGTATTTTTGTGTTATTATTTTCTTTGTTTGATATTTATGTTGATATTTTTTGTTTGATGTTTATATTATTTTGATGTTTTTTTGTATGTTGTTTGCCCTGTTTTTTGGGTATTATTGTGAATTTTGCGGCACGGTTTGTTGCGGCTTATCAGTACATAAATTTTTGGAAAATTTACAGGTGGTGTCGGTATAGTGTCGGGTAGCGTCGGGTTTATGTCCAAATGTGGTGTCGGTAGGGTGTCGGTAATAAAATAAATCAAAAATAAAATTAATTACATATAGTGTCGGTAATAAAATAAATCAAAAATAAAAATAATTGATGCATTGTCGGTATGGTGTCGGTAATAAAATAATAATTCAAAAAATGAAATTATAACCACAAAGGAGTATTAGGTAGTATGGGTAATAATAAATCAAAGAAATTAAAATGTTATATAGCGTCGATTGTGGTGTCGGGGTATAGCGAAGCCAATGGGCCAAATAGTTATCTACATGTAGTGTCGGTTTTTCGTGTCGGTATGAGATTTAATTGTAATTAGCGCGATGCGTATACGACACTAAACTTCAACAGCTTCGTAAGCGTCGGTAGGGTGTCGGTATCGGACGACACATTTGCCTGTTTTTCTAGTAGTATTGTTTTAATCGCTTAAAGCACAGCAACTGACGGTGTATTTCATCGAATTATATTTTATGAAGCCTCTATTTGTTGTTTTGTGCATTAATTCAAAAATCAGTTTGTTTTTGTTTTGTTTTGCTTCCAGTTTTAATATCATATTCCTAACGCTTATCATATTAAATTAGTATGAAGGAAGCGGACAACCTAGATTATTTTAATAAAAAATCTACAATATAACAAAAAATAATATAATCGGAGAGCGAAGCTTGTAGCCTAGATTATTTAATAAAATCCCACCATATAATAAATACCATATTATAATCGGAGCGTGAAATTATTTTTAGAACAATTCCTTTAAATGTCCATATCAAACCTTGTTGGATTTACTTGACGTGAATTATGGGTTGAAGTGTTGAACAGGTTAGACTCGACTAGATCTTATAGTATACTTGATTTGATTCTGCCGATTTCAAAAAAGAAAAAGAAAAAGAAAAATAGGGAGGATTGTATTTGATTTGAACGTTTGTTTTAAGAAAAAGTTAGATATTCCATGTACTTATATAAATTATTATATACATCCTTAATTTAATATTTATATGATATAAATTGAGTCAAGTTTTGTACCCACATTAATTGAACTTAAATGTAACATTGAAGTAATGTGAATCAAGATTTCGATTGACTTAGAGTTCTTGAGTTTAGGAAGGAACTCTTTCTACACCAAAAAAAACTCTCCACACCAATTTGGATATTTTTATCCTTCATATAAATACTTATAATCAAGATTATTTTCACTCATTAGTGTTATTCCTCTCTCTCATCAATTTTTTCTCTCATAATTCTCCCAAAACAACACTAACTAATATGCCGTTAGAGAAATCGAGCAATTCATTATATATCACTTTGTTGTTCATCACTTTATTCTATATTGTATATCAATTGAATAAAATGACTAGTACTTTGTTAATTAACATGCATCTTGTGATCACTTTGTTTATTTATTTTCCACGATCACATTTTATTTCTTTATATGTCACTAGTGATAATGTTCACATAGCAACATATGTTCGACATGCCATAATGTCAAATGAGCATACATGATATATGCCGATATCTAAACACTGACATTTGGATCGTCATAAGCCACCGGATTTTTGACAATACAGCTTTTCAGAGAAAAACCCTTTAAAATTTACAAAAAAAAAAAAAATCTGTAAAAAAAAGCTTATTTATCAATAATTGAAAACCCAATGTTGTATGATATCAATACTAACTATTCACATCAAACATAGATTATAATCACACACAAACGTGATTCATCAATAGATTTTAATGTCTTAAAAAATAAAATAAAAAATAGTTTAACAAATTATCAAAATTAATATCTTGATCTTGTATCGTACTTCCGTTGTACTCATTGAGCAAAGTTCATCAACACTCATTTTAATTGTTTTGAGAGCCATATAAGATTTAAGATTTATGGAGTTGAATAAAATTATATAGGAGTTAGGTTTGTCTAGAAAGAATTATGAGAGAAAATCTTTAAGATAGAAATTGAAATTATAATAATGAGTGATCATATTCTTCCTTAGAATTATTTATATGCAATGGAATTATTGTATATTTACCATATTTCTTGGTGTAGGAGAGTTTTTTTTCGGTGCGTAAAGTAATTCCCTTTAGTACTACTACGAATTTCTAGCATAATGACAATGTAAACCCTATTTTCTATGAAGAAATCCATCGAGAAGCTCTCAGTTACTATTTTTTTCTCTAATGATCTGTTTTTTTAATCAATTTCATATTACATGTTTGTATGTTTTTCTACTATTCTTCTTTTAAATTGGGCTCATGTCAATGTAAGTATTCGAATTCGAATATCGTTATCGGAGTAACATTTCGTTGCCATTAGGCTAATATTAATAGTTTTTTCTTCTAATTATCTTTTTTTTTTATCGATTTGATATTACATGTTTCATATTTTAATGTACTTCAGTTTTTTGTAGTCAATATATTGCTTCTGAAATCTATATATTGAAATGATTATACAGAAACAAACTTTGGGTATATTTGATAAGAAATTTATAAGAATAACATGGTTAATGGAATGAAAAAGGTTGAGAAAATAACATCATTTTTTTGTTAAAATAACACACCCTCCTTGTAAAAGTATTAAATTATCCATTTCTTCTTCCTCTTCATCATCTTCTTCTTCTTCTCAAATAATATCCTCCATTCTGGCATCATCAACGCCGCATCTTCGTCGCCAGCATCCACGTCACTTGATTTCCTCCCCCGCCGGAAAAATGGAATTGCGCCTCCTGCTTGCCCCCCAAAAATCCTCCTCAACTAAAAATGGGTGCCCCCTCACCGCCCCACAATCGCTCCCAGCACTTTAGAATCGCCCCCATATTCTTACGAAAAATCGTGCCACTCCCCCGCCCCTCCGAAAGTCTTGACCCCTCCACCCCCACCGAGACCCTTGACTCCTATTCCCTTCCTATTTTTTCTAACTTCAATTTTAATTAAAGAATATTGGAGGTAGGGTTTCTATGAATTTTAATTGGGAGTGGGGGTTATTTTGTGGTGGTGGTGTTTGGTGGTGGTTGGTAAAATACACCAAAAACACCAATATACATCACTAGACGTATATTGGTGTATTTTGGTGTATAGTGGTGTTTTGCTCATTGTTATGGTTTTGGTGGTGTATGGGTGAAGTGCTTTGGTGATGGTTTTGGTTATTTAGTATTGGCTAGTTGTTATGGTGGGATTGTGGTCTCGTTGATGGTGTTGGGTTATTGGGGTGGGTAGGGTGGGGCTGTTTTTGGGGGTGGGGTGAGGTGGGATAGGTGTTTTGGGGGGGATTGATAGGAGGAGGGTGGTGGTGGTGGTGTTTTGGATGAAGAAGAAGATGTGTTATTTTAGCAAAAAAAAGGATGTTATTTTTGCAATATTTTCCTTAACTAGTGTTATTCTTCCAAATTTTTCTATATTTCACTATTACAAATGTCAGCTTTTGCAGCTTCAAATTACCGAGATAATTGTACAAATGGTCCCTCGAATTTGTCAAAAGTCAAGACTTAGTCTCTACAGTTTGAATTGCTGCACTAACAATCCTTGAAGTTACGTAATTGTTACACACATTCCTTATCTTTGTGATTAAGCTTAGTTAAATAATTCTTAAAGCATAATTAAATTATTCTTATAGCTTGATTAATTACTCTTAAAGCTTCAGTTTATTCTAAAGAAAAAAAAAATGAAAAAGACACATTATGTTAAATTGTTATATATAACAGTTCTCACAAAGATAAAAACTGTTTGTGCAACAATTAAGTAACTTCAAGGATTTCTAGTGCACCTAATCAAACTTTAAGGACTAAATATTGACTTTTGACTAACTGGAAGGACTATTTGTGCAATTATCTCTCTAGTTACCTTAACCATTGGGTTAGGCACTTAGGCAAGCGATGAAGTATTACTCATATTGATGAACGGGATTAAGTCCTTATAACGACAATTGTGAGTATAATTTTAGAAAAATTAGTACTTCTTTAGCTCGATATGGGTAATGTTACTGAGTTCATAAGTTACTGCAACTTGTTAAGTTGATCAACAATGACTCCTTTTATCATTCTTCAAAACATCTCCATTGCATCACCCTATTTCCATTCAATGCATATATCATTTGGGAGATAAGTCTATGGCGACCATGTCGAAGATAAAAACATGCCTTTGAGTGAGACATGAAGATGAGCTAAAAGAAAAAATGGCTACCCATCAAATCATTTTGTAAACGAACCATACACAATACTCGAATCAAATTTCTGCAAGCTTAAAAGGTACTCCTACAAGAATGGCATTATATTATTCTCTGACAGATTCTGCCTCACATAATAATAATAATAATAAAAAGTTATACATGTGTGTACATTATATCAACCAATGGCGATAGCTTGTTCATTGGCGTCAACTCTAGGTGGTGAAGCCATCTGAGACGCGTTTGCTACTCTCGAAGAGAAGCATTTCCTAGACACCGCCATTCTCGCCTTTGTAAACACTTTGTAAAGATGGTCCAGGCTTTTTCTTTTCCGAAGAAATAAAAGCATAATGACGAACAGAGCTATGACCTTGGAGATGCCACTAATGAAGAATAGATAAATGAAATTGTCCAAGTTTAATGTCTTCGGTTCCCTCTGGTCGTTGTCACTAGGGAGGAGACGCGACTTCTGATTGCCTCCGTAATACCATTTCTGCTCTAATTCCAGAAGCTTTCCACTTTCTCGGAGTTTCACTATCGCTCTTGATAGCTCAGGTACCAATGCTGAACCCTTTTGAAAAACCTGCAAGTGTATGACATATGAACTCGATCACACAATCTATTATTAGGAAGATGTAATAAATTAGCATGTCTTAACTATTAAAAAGTCTTCTGTCACAACTAAATTGTAGCTCATTGCATGAATACTCCCCAACTATACAGGGATTGTGCTTGTCATTAAAATGATCAATTATGCGTAGCCTAATCTTGTTTTATATAAATGTTATTGTCCTTTTGGAAATAGCAGTGCAAGAACTTACAAACCCAAAGCCGTTATTGGTGAGAGATGTTTCAAGCAGGGCATAGCCAGATGGATAATTTGCAAGGAATATCTTGATATACGGTATTTCATCGATTATAGCTCCAACGCCGCCATTTTTATTCCCTTTAGAAAGTGCCTGGGCGTACTGGCCTGCTGTAAGATAGCGATTCCATGTACCATCTGTTGCTGAAAAATTAAAATTGTCAGCTGCATACCTTGTATTTAATGAACCATATTGGTACCCAATGTTTTCCCCCTTCGTTAACTGGATTTGCTGAACTGTCAAAATTGAACTGAGAATAGCAGTGTAGCTTGCTGTCAATATAAACACCACAAACAACCAGATGCCGACAACAAATTTCGATAGGTTACTCCGTAACCTTTCCCCTGGAACACAAAAAACACTTATAGTAGGATGCATAAGATTATTGGACAGTTTCGATAGATATATCTGCCTATTAGACAGAGGGCTTACTGTGAGCATAGACAAGAGTCGAGACTGAGAACCATAAAATTGTTCCAATTTGCTTAACAACGGAACCTTGGAATTCTTCATTTATGGGATGTTCAATTATCCAGACAACAACGCCCAGCCCAACGAAAAAACACGCACCCATAGTCCATAGATCTGAATCAAATGGCTTGAAGAAAAACCATCTATTTTCCTTATCCAACTTCACAAGTGTTCCAAGTCCTAACTCTGTGAAGGGCATCGTAAAGTCTACATATAAAGATCTATTGGATGTGATGGTGAAGTCACCAATAGCAGCATCATAATGCTAGCCCAACCAAAAACAAAAAGGAAGTACAGTAAGCAAGGAGTTAACTTCCATCACGGAAATATCAAATATGTATTATATCCAGACTCCAAAAGAAAAGTAAAAAAAAAAGTTGCTAGAAATTTTGCATGCACATTATTTAAGGATTAATACAGTTTTTCTATAACCATCCAAAAAACACATGGTCGAGGATGACTGTTAAAATGAAGCCTCTATGGTTTAGCTTCAAAAATACCAATCTTCTAAGATGTTGATTGGTAAAAGGATTGGAGTTGGCTGAATGTATTTTCCGAAATAACTCAATCCCTTTTTGCAATAACAAATATGGAGATTATAGTTTGGCTTGGCAACGAGCTTATAAGAAGAAATATTTTATTAAAGTTTGAAGTTGGACTATTTTTTGGTACACAAGTAGCTAAAAAATGCTCCAGAAAAGGCACAGTCAACCTCCCTCACTGCCTCAGAAAACTATTCGTGGTATCAAGAAAAAAAACTGTATATGAGTTACAATACCCCAAATGAGAAGCTATTAAAGAAAAACAAGAAAGGTAGGAACGAATGATAATTACGTTGAATTTTACCTTAAGGTACACAGACTCTACAATTTGATCATAGGATTTATAAGTCTCTCCATTTGCATCCTTATAGGGGACCAAGTCATATTGTACATTGAAACTTAGGCCATCAATAGCGGCTTCAAATACCTCTTTGGCGAATCCAGTTACAGTTGTTACAGTATTTTGTGTGAATCCGATTTTCACAGGACAGGCAATTTGTAGTCTTCTTCCACTTGAGTTAAACAACCTATCTTTAGGTGTACTCAAGGATGGTCCTGGCCAGATAACAGTCTTCACCCCATATGGAAGAGAGTGAACCCTACCATCAGATGACTGAATTTCTCCTGAGTTAATCCATCAGTAGGGTCAATATCCTACTGTTCCCCCTCCTTTGCCGACAACATTAGCAAGCCATAGCCCTCCATTACTAATTTTCCATTTTGAAATTGATAGTCACCACTCAATCCTCTGAATTGGCTACTCAATAGTTGAGATAGAATTTCTGAATTGTAACTGGAAATTCTTGAATTAGCTGAACCTGTCATGTTATACTTGTCATGACTCTTATTGTAAGTCCCAATTCTTTTAGTTATCATATTTCTAGTCACATTTGCTACAGCCCATATGGTATCATATGCCCTTACACCGAATAAATAGAAATCTGTCAGGTCCAGATCTTGTTCTGCATATTGAATTTCCCTCTTCCACCTTTTAGAGACATTCTGAAGCTTTTCTGAGGATGGTATATAAGACTTCAAACCTAAGGCACCTCTCATTGCATCTATAACCGAAGGATGTAACGAATCCTCAAAATCCATAGTATTGCTAGTTACTATCCAAGCATATCCTGTAGACATCATGCTTAACCTTTTTGAATTTATTAAAACCTTAGATGTAAGAGAAGGCGATCCGTGCATAACAAATACAGATGTTTGCATCGCCTTCAGTATTAATAGTTCATCAATCATTTCACTATCATTAACCAATGGGTCAAAACTTTTGTAAAAGACACTAATGTTTTTCTCTTGAAACATATCGACTATATGCTGTAGATGGTTCCTGCCATCACTGGTCTCCTCATAGACAAGTACAATGTTTTTCCAATTGAACTCTTCCAAGAGGGCAATAACAGGACCAAATTGAGCAGCTTCATCTTCTTTGATTCTCAAGAAATATGAGTGATCCGGGGATGATGGAATTGAAGCAAAAGAGAAAATGGGAACTTCAGCATTCTCACCTAATGAGGCCAGCATGGATGCTTCAATTGTCATCTCTGGAACAATGATTGCTTGCACCCTACCATTGTTCAAGAGATCAACACCTGCAGTAACAAATTATGAATCACATAAATAAGAGTTTCTAATTTGTCAATCATTAGCTATACAAGGACGTAATATGTCAGAGGTGCCTTGCTAAGTTAAAGATGTCGGCTCTCAAACCTCATCCGGGTTCAATAGTTCTATATTCCCTCAAAATAATTTCTTACTACGCACTGGTGCGGTTATCACTACTTTGGATGAGTGTTGCAATCTTACCTTGCTTAAAGAGTAAACATATAAATAAACAAAGAAAATTCTCTTAGGAATTGATCAGCTGCATAAGAACTCACCAGCCAAACTCCAACACACTCCCACCTCCCTCTATTCATCCTATTTAGAATCAAGAAAAAGTATGGTTCAACAATTCAACTTATTTTTTTGCACATAAAAATATGTTTAAATTGTTTTAAAAACTCCAAATTTATTTATTATCTCCTACTAAGTTGTCCATATATATATATATAATGTAAAGATAGTAAAGATAAGCTAACACTTCACTTTCTTTCTTTTTTCTTCTTTCCATGGACAAAAGAAGCTCACCTGATGTTATAGCACTCAGGGAATCCCCCTTTGAATCCTTAATATGAAGCTCAATTCTGGTCCCATTAGCAGAATGGATATCTGAAATAGCCATATTAATGCAGCTCAACACAGTTCGCCCCACAGGCGAACCGATATCAATAATAAGTCCAATGTCTACAGGATTATTTGGGTCTCCCCATAATGAAACAAAAAGCCCTGAAAACACCAAAAAAAGTATGCTGTTCTGAATCTTCAACCTCATTTCTCTCTACTTCTGATTGCATAACATTAGGTGCTTGTTATATTGGGACCAAAAATAGTTTATTGTTCAAATTCTTTTGTAACGGTACCCACAGGCGCTATTCATCGACTGCGCAGTATCGAGCTGACGCCCGCAAACCACGCCATCGGTTAATTACACTAGGCAAGCCCCATGTGACATAGTGTTGGCCACCCTTGTGGTTGGTTTATTGTCAAATTCTTGATTTCATTTCTTATCAACATGAGTTGACCTTGACCGATTATTTTATACTCCGTATTCAACAATGTGACTTTCTTGTAAGAATTCTTCTCCCAACTAAGCATCAGATGTTATATTAGACTAAAGATGATAATGTGGAAAAATGTTTAGAATTCTATTTGTTCTAACTTCAGTCGTTTTCAATGCTTAATGTTGATCAGTCAAATTACAAAGACATCAAGGCTTATTAGTGCTGAATGATTCTCAAATTATTGTGTCGCTGGAGCTAATGCGAACAAAGTTTTCAACACATTTAGTTGATGTGTTACAAATGTATGAAATGATTATTTTGCCGCTAAATGAAACTTCTTCAAACACTACATTTACAAATAGGGGGCTAAAATAGTAATTTCATATAGCACCCCGTGTGTATAGTGTTTCCTCTATATTATCCCGAATTTTCAAATTGTCCCACAATGCTTTTATTTTGTTGAGTTGTCTATCAACTCTTTCATCCTGTCAAATTGCCCCCTATCATCTGTTTTTGGTATTAAAATAAACAACACCAAAATTTAGCAGGAGGACAAAATCAAAATAACGCATAAATGAGATTTTTTAGACATATTTTGAAATATATTAATATGTTATCATCTTCAATGATACTTATCTTCAATGATACTTAAAACCTTAGTGAAAAATAAAATAACCCTAAACATTTTCAATTCATCTTCTCCAATCAACAATCCCCATTCCATTTTTAAATATTCAATCAACAATTACCCTACTTTTTTAAATGTCATTTCCCTCTCCTTATTCGCTTTTCTCTTCAACCTGTTTTTTTCTTAAAAAAACCACCACCGCGTCACTCCCTTTATAAATCCACCTTAACAACCCACTTTCTCCCAAGTATTAACCCAATTACACTTTTAGCGACCTCCTGCTTCATTCGGTTTTAAAAAGTAAAAAAATTGGGTTCTAAAACCTTCATTATTTATCCAATTTTCAAACATTGAAGCTATATATATATTCTTTATATGGATAAGAATCAAATTCAATCGATTTTCTATGTCTTTTTTCCGTATTTAGGGATGATATAAAAAAGTATTTAGTGGGTTTATTAAATTTGTGCATGTGACCCGCCTGGTGGGCCCCCGAGGTTGGGACCGTGACGACACAGCCTATGTCAGTCGCAGCGATGGATAACAATAAAATGACCTTTACATGTAAATAAAACAATATAACTTCGTCCGTCGAATTGAACTAACCAATAGTACAACGACATTGAAACTTCATAATATAAATACACATCAAACAATTTGTTATACCTTCAGTCAATAATAATTATAAACAACGAAACTTCAAAGAAGATAAAAAGTATATTTGAGGTCTTGACCACCATATCGCCATCTTGGCCAGTGCGCGGCTACTCGGCTGATGCATGTCGGTCATTCATGGCAACCTAGGCATGAAAGCAGCCGCCCGTAGGAAAATAGGAAGTCAACTAAAGCGGTGAGTGAAATAAATATACAGTTAACCTACGTCGCGAATAAAAAGAATTTAGATTCTCGCTTTATTTAGAACTATATACCCCAAGTATTATTTTATAGGTTACGCCACAAAATAAAACTTTCCTTATTGTCTTTCTAACTAACACGATAACCCACCTTCGTCAACAACTTACTCAAATTACACCTTAATTACAAGAGGTATTTCTCTGTCACATTACATCTTTACGAGTATAGCTAATTCCCCGATATAATATACACACCGAACACCTGATAACTTAAACATATATCTTAACCTCATAACTTCATTACATACTCATTTCAATCACTTATCTTTGAGTTCTTTAAAGTACTACTCCCCATTTTACAATCATACTCCTCCTATGACAACTAATGTTCCTCGTAAGACTTCAAATATATGCATTTCTTAATATGGTGAGTAATATATCTTGAATCCGGATAACCTAAGTACAGTTATCTTCCCAGTTTTCCATTTAGTATCTGAACATTTACCTCCATGGTATCGAATTAGAGTAGTTAGATCGGTACTTATATTCTAGCACATTTTGAATCCATTTTCCACCATATATATATATAAAAATATCATCAACATCATCGGCGATTAGCATAAACTTAGGTTTATAATTTACGCTCTAATGTTCTCATTCAAGGTATCTGTCCAGCCACTTAAGATATATAGAACATATCTAACAAAAGACGGTAATGCGGTAAGGCTACAAGCGAAAATAAATACATTATCTGAGAAGAAAAATAGTTGCGACAAAGGCCTTAAAAATGAAATATAACCATCAAGCTGACATTCTTGTACGACAATGAATTAGGAATAGTCATAAGTAGTCAAATATGAATAAAATACATGTATACGAGTTATCGGATAAGTCATCTGACATAATTCCACATGAAGTCTGAGACACCCAACACATGAATATATAATAGAGGGTTCCGATAAGCACCTGTCCTTTAAATGAAATCAGACTCGCGACTAAAACTACAGTCGTAACCTCACATCTACCGTATCGCGTTATACCATCTACAATGCGCATATACTCAATCCGTCTACACAGGGAATGGACAAATCAACAATCACCTCGCATATACCGCGATGTAAGGCCAAAACCACTTATACACACAAAGTATAAGGCACACCGCACTTATACACAAAGTATAAGGCACGCTTATACACAAAGTATAAGGCACATGTATATACGTAGTATAGGGCCAAACCGCCGCGCTATACCGTAGTATAGGGCCACCTCGACAATACACCTTGGCAAAGCGTCAAAGAGAATCATACCGCCTGCTATACCGTAGTATAGGGCCACCTCGGCAATGCCGCGTGAAAGATCAAAGAGAATCATACCCCATGTATTTATCCGTAGTATAGGGCTAAACCGCCTGTATATACCGTAGTATAGGGCCACCTCGACAATGCACCTGACCAAAGCGATCAAAGAGAATCATACCCCACTTAGCTATACCGTAGTATAGGGCCAAACATACGCTATACAGGTAGTATGGGCCACCTGTTTCAATGCACACGACAAAAGCGATCAAAGAGAATCATACCTTGTATTTATACCGTAGTATAGGGCCACCTCGACAATGCAACGGCCAAAGCGATCAAAGAGAATCATACCCATACGCTATACCGTAGTATAGGGCCAATAGTGTCACATATCACGCAAGGAAGGAGAATTCGCTAATCCCCCAGTAGTCCAACTATGAATTCGTATCCTAATACTAGTCACCTCAATCATACATAACTCCATCGAAACGCCTCGATAACAACTACTTTGCTTCGACAATAGCAAAAGCATACATTGTCGTCACACAATCGTAAATCAATCTGGCAGCCACGAGGCCACATAAATACCCTGAAGTGCCGACAAAGCCACATAAATACCACAAGTGCCCGACAAGGCCACATAATACCCGCAAAGTGCGACAAAGCCACGTAAATACCACAAAGTCTTTGTCAAGGCCATAAATACCACAAGTGCCGACAAAGCCACATAAATACCACAGAAAGTGAAACAAAGCCACATAATCTGAAATATAAGTTGGGGTTCAGGGCCATCACTTTACCTCGGAAACCCGGCCCTTGTCTTTGCGGGAATAGAGTCACGTAATCATATTAGGCTCATGTCATTACAACCGTCCATGTATACCAATTTCCCCGTAATCATATCACAAGGTTGCCCACCATTCACACATAATTATATTACAAAGACACATTACACCTTTACACATAATTATAATACAAGGGCAGGTACCATTTGAAAAGTACACAAGGTAATACGTGAGATAAGTACCGCCTCTGTAGCTACATAAAGCCTTCACGAAGACAATCAGGTAAGCGCCCTTTTACACGATCAACGCCTCATGACACGGAAAGTATAATCGAGACCTACTACTATATACGGTTCTAGAAGATACATAACCAACTCTTAGGGGAGCCCATCTACAAATATGAATAACTTGGCCAGTTAAACTATCGAATTATAATCCTACTCGGACACAACCCAATCGATTCCCGCTAAATTCCATCTTATCACTTTCATTACAAATTGACTTATAAGTTATTCTAACTAATCATCAAGTCCATAATTAACAATACATACTCCAAAATATCAATTATAACTCGACACAGGAATTTACACTTTTGACATAACACCCTTTAATCAATTTTACAAATCACCAATTTAACATCATAACAACTATAATAAGGTCCCAATATAACCTCTACACATTTAAAGTCTTATAAAAATATCCATATAAAAAGTCAACCGAAAACCTAAAGTCAACTCGACCATAACGTCCTCAAGCGATCCTAAATCCGCAGATTCCTCGCTCCAAATCGTCTGGAGACCCATAACCAACTAAGATTTATCATAAAATTCAATTATGGAAAAGTCAACTAAAGTCAACTATGTCAAAACCCAAAAGAAATATCTCGAAGACTTGAAATTTCTTACCTTAACTCGAAGAGAATGATGGGAAATGATATTCTGGCCGTCGCGAGTTTGGCGACAATCGAAGAAATGGAAAAATGAAATTTTTTTAAGGGGGAGAGCTTAATTTCGGCTGAGGAAATGAGGAAGAAGATGAAGTTGTGATGATGATTGTGATGTGGAGGATATGTATGAATGATTTAAAAAACTCGGTCAGTTAGGTTTCGGTAAATTCTCCGCTTATCGTACTTAAACCTCCACGAACTTAGATTTCAAAGATAAAAATTCTTCCATGGCCGAGCACTACTAAATTATAAATGAAATTGGCTCACAAATTTTCACGAAATAATATTATCATCGAAAAAAAAAATTATACTATTCCGGGTCCGCATGAGCCGAAAAAATTTAAAAATTTTTTTTTTTTTTTTTTGTAGCAGGTTATTACATGTTCATTTTTGAGTTATTTTGATGATAATGTTCATAGTTTTTCAGTTGTAAGGTTCTATATGAATTTGTTGAAAAATTGTGAAATTTCGTAATTGTGTATTTTTTTCTGTAATTTTGTGTTGTTGTTTTCTTCATAAAATTATAATTTACATTTTAGGTTTTGTTATGAGTAGTTGGACAACATCATAATAACTCATATACACCAGTATACACTAATATATTCCATTATACATATGTTTTGGTGTATACGGATGTCTAATTGTGTGTAGTAGAGTATATTGTGTTGGTGCGTAGATTGTTGGATCAGGTTTTTCTTAAGAGACGTGATGTCATAACAGTTGGCCTTTATTTGTTGTACGGAGAGCCATTTGTTGTAGCAGAATGTTGGAGTCGGTTGGGACTCGTATGTATTTTATGGAAAGGTTTGATCTACATTATCAAATACATACCTTATTGAAGGCAAGCCACAGAGTCACCTGTATATAAAGACATGAGAATCAACAATCAAAGGGCGCCTCAGCGTATTGTTTTCTTACGCAAAGAGATTCCAACAATCTTGAGAGCAAAAACAGCAGTGTTTCGTGTGAGGCATTTTGGTAGAAGAACTCTACAAGCTTAACTATTATACAATTGATTATGACACTATGTTGTAACAATCCTTGAGAGCTTTTACCTAGATATTTATTGTAAATTAGAACGCGTGAGTGTCGGCGTGAAGATAGAAGATAGGGGAGCCTAGTATCAAAATAGATTGGGTAAATTGGAGAAGGAGAATGTGTATTAGGTGTAGGCCCAGGTACATGTAATTTCTTCATTAAATGTAGTGGAATCCTTCGCTTGAACAAAGGCTGCCCGAGACCTAGGTGCTACATTGGCACCGAACTGGGTTACCACATCGTGTGTTATTTCTTTTAAAGTCTTTTCTTTATTGTTAGTTTATTATTCTGTCAACTGTTAGTGATTGTTGGTTTGACAACTGGTTGGATAGTCGGAGTTCACACTTTCAAGTGGTATCGGAGAAAGCGGACGCTCGACACTCTGAGTGAGATCCTTAGCCGTCTGCTTTTGGAGATGGATATGGTTTTCAAAAAAGAGTGCAAAGCGCGTGAACCCGCGTTGAACTTTTCATAGCTAGAGTAGATGGTTAGTCAGTTACGGGATGTTAAGTACTAAATCATAAGCGATGGCGAGATCACGATGATTGTTTTCCTAGTTTTACGCTTGATGTGGATGACTCTGTCTGGCCTCTTTTTGAGGCAAAAAGGGGGAGAAGAAAAACAATGAAGAAAGACAAATTTGGAGTGGATGTTTTTGGAGCGGTATTTTACCTTCAAAAATATTAGCCAAAAGGCGAGTTTGTTAGTGTTAGGTTAGTGGCTATTTTGAAGTTTGGCAAAGCGCTGACAAGTAATCATACCGGATATTTACAACGATTAGTTGACAAGCGCTGCGGACATATCGAGACTGTGCTTAGATATTTTGGGATACGATGAATTTGATCATATTTGGAAGAAATATTTTCGTCCTATAAGATATGGTAATGACTTGGACTGTTCCCCAAGCATGAAGACTATATGGTAATGACTTGGAGTATTCCCCAAGCATAAATATTGAAGATTTTTTCTTATATATTCCAATTAAAGTTGTCTTGAAAAACAAGTTCTGACTATCTATATAAAAGACCTTTTCATCTATTCAAGGTATGCGTTTGGTGAGAGCATACGTCCATGGAGTGTGAAGATAGGTCATATTATTTGTATTTATAGTTTCTTTATATGTCAAACTATATCCTGAGTGTCATACAGAAAATATTAGTGATGTAGTTTGTATAGTTTGTAGTCGTGAATATGATTTCACAAACAAGTTGTAGTACATTTGTGAATCAACCAAGGGGATCTTCTGTTAAGTGAAGGTGAGGGGATCTCATATTCAAGGGGGGTCTGAATAGAAGTTCATAGGTAGTAGTAGGATAGACGTATTCATGGGAGCACGAGTGTAATTCTTATACGTAGCCTTATCTATTATAGTGGATTTCCTTTCACAGGAGGGTGGAACCACCACCCAGATGTAGGTGACGTTGCACCCAGGTGGGCCAAGCAATCTTTATGTCTTTTTTACTTCTGTCTTTGTTTATTTCTATCAATTTTTATCGCATCGGTCAAATTGATGACGGTTGGCACTTGATGTGTTTCAACATATCTATCTCGCGTGAGAACACTGACATATTGTATTCAACCGATTGTGATACATTTATCGTCGACGCGAGCTATTGTATATTGTTATTTATTTGTAGATTACTCCAGAAGATGCTCGATAGTAGATGAACACATGTATAGAAGGATAAGCGATTACTCCGCCGTCAGCGAATTGTCCACTTTTTATAGTTGTAACTTTCAAATTTGACATAAATATATTTATTTGTGTTGTATAATATTTTATAAAAAATATATCAATGGAAAGAGTTTGAAATGTAGTTTTCATTTTTATAGTTTTCATCTAGTATTATATAATATAAACAAAAATATCTATAATCAAAGTTCAAGAGATGAACAAAAAGTCAAAAGTGGATAATTTTTGTGGGATGGAGGGAGTATTAGAATTAAATATGTATAATGGAGTATAATTTTTATTAATATGTAATATATTTTCTTGATGAATATATTTACAATATAATATTGGCATTATCAATGTATTATTTCTACTCAATTTGAAATATAAATCAAATGAATTACATTCTTAAAAATCAAGTTTCAAATACATAATTGTTTCGTTTCTAAATGACTTGAGCTTCAATCCCTTGATTTATTCTTCAAATCGTGTCATACTTTATTTGTCAATATTTTATATTCTTCTATGCATTGTGCTTCTATTTTCGAGCATCTTTGAATTAATCTACTCATAGAAAGGTATATACATGAGCTGATGTTGAATGATAATGTATTACACTGGATTGAAATACAAATACATTCTATTAAACACTATTATTCGTTATACGCCATTTTTTGGTGTATACATATGTGTAATGGAGTATACTGAAGTTAGGGTGTATATGAGGTATTTCGATGTTTGCTAATTACTCATAACAAAGCATAGAATTACTCATAACAAAGCATAGAACATAAATTATAATTTTAACATGAAAACATCAATGTAAAATCATAGAAAATGCACAACCAAAGCAAGTATAATCAACTTGATAGACAATTCACAATTTATCAACAAATCCATATATAAATCAAACAAAAACTTGAAAAATTAACAAATAATTAAAAAAGTATGAACAATATCATCAAAATAACAAAAAAATGAACAAATTTAACAAACCCATGAGATATTTTTTTTTACATAATCTCTAAATTCAAAAAATAAACATAGAGAATTGATTGAATTCGATTCTTATCCATACATAGAACATATATAGCTTCGATTTCAAGAAAATCGGACGAAAAATAAAGGTTTTAGAACCCAATTTTTTCTTTTTTTGAAAAATTGCGAAAATGAAAAAGAGAGGGAGGGGCTCGCGTAAGGGGTGAGGATGAAAGAGGTCGCAAATATGGGGGGAGAGGGATTGTTGGAGGTGGATGATGGAGGGAGTGATAGTGGGGATGGTTTTCGAAGAAGAAAAGAAGTTGAAGAAGAAGAAGAAAAATGAGAAGGAGGAGGATGAGGATTTACAAATGAGGGGCAAGTTTGAAATCGAAGCTATATATATGTTCTTCATATGGATAATAACATAAATAAATTGATTCTCTATGCTTTTTCTCTCGAATTTTTGGGATTATGTCAAAAAAAATTGTGGGTAATGCTTAAGACTATCTCCAATAGGAGGGCATGCTAAAAACAATAATCCTACGACGTAGTTATTAAACAAATCACATCATCAAATATCCTCACTATCTTTTAACACGCCACAGTAAGGGGCATCTCAAAAATTATTTACTAAACATTGATAATAATTAAGAAAATGCTAAATTTTGGTCTCTGTTTATAGAGGACAAAAAATGTGAAATAATGATATAGTTTATTTTATACTCATAAATCATAGTTATTGACTTTTTGAGCTTTTGTTATCACTCTCCAGGCTTTAGCGTAGATATTTTGTTTGTATTGTATAATCTTGATGAAAATATATCGATAGAAAAATCATTTCAAACTTTCATTGATATATTTTTATAAAATATTATACAACACAAATAAATATATATTCCCAGGTCGCGGTTTAAAAAGTTACATTATAAAATGGACGATCTTTTTATTGGGATGGGCAGTATTTTGTCATATTAATTTTCACCAAAATTAATTTAATTTGAGATAAAAGGGAAACAACCACCTAGTGCCAAGTGGCAAGTTGTCAGTATGCCTCTTCAAGTTTCCTGTAGAGTTTTCCAATGCCACGTGAAGATATTGCTTTTTGGCTTAGATTTGGCAAACTATTACCGATTTATTAAATATTACTTAAAAACATCCAACTCAATTTGCCCTCTACAATAACTCCCTATTGGAGCAATGAATTAATGACATCTTTGCATAAAAAGAAGAGTTGGGGGTTTAGAAGGTGTGAAATGTGAGTTGACAAAAATATCCCGATAATTTGGACTTAAACTAACAGATCGAGCTGGTTGACAGAAAATTGGGACGAAAATAGTCATCCAGCACGTTTTTTTAACATTAATGATCGAAAGTGTACAATAATATGTATCAAACGCAAGTTGTCAGTTTAAACTAGAGTAATCCAATCGCTATCTTTTAACCAACTTGTGTTTCGTTTGATGGATGAAAAATGTTACACATTCAAATTTTAAAAAGTATAAGATAATAGCAGGTATATTTATATTTTTTAATACGTTGAAAAATCATAACTTTTGATATTGTGATTTGGTATATTTATATAATTTTATGTTTGTTTAAGATTTGTGAATTTATAACGATTTGAGAATGTTTGAGTTAGTAATTATAAATAACTATATGTTAAACTTATTGTTTATATGAATGTAGAAGAATTGTTATTAGTCAAAAATGTTAAAGCTTCTGTTATTATTTTATTTTTGTTTATAATATGTATCATGAAGTCCATTTTATGTTAATATATCATAATGAATCTTAAATTAATTAAGTATATTAATTATATTTAATTGTTATTATAAAATAATAGCCTCAATAATTAAAAATACCGACACCATAATTTTATGGGTTCAAAAATTAAGCATTCGTAGGACGTGTGGTTGGGTTATAATACCGACCATACGGGAGTGTGATGTGGGAAGCATTTTCAATCCCACCTTCCATCTGATCGGTTCAGTATAAAATATTAATGTCTTATAAATACTAAATAGTATAAGTGTGAGGTAAAAGTGATTCCATTCATCTTTCAGCGTCTTGTGGTAGAATAAAATGGTCAAAATTTTGTGCATTGTTAGGAATTAGTTTTTACCGAATCTACCGAGTATCATAAAATAGTTTAGGGGTTTACACAAATCACTCTTTATATTAAAGAATCGTTGACTTCTCCAAAAATAATATCAGAAGTCAACGATGGCTACACTTGTACCACCACCACCAACCACCGCAGCGCCGCCAGCTCCCGCCGCAGCGTCACCAGTTAACTACATGGACCTCCCTTGCCCTATTCCCTATGAAGAAATCCATCGAGAAGCTCTCAGTTACTATTTTATTCCCTAATTATTTACTTTTTTTATTTATCAATTTTATATTAATTGTTTGTTGTAGTTTAATTTTTTTTATACAGTATTCTGCTTCTGAAATCTAAATATTGAAATTATTATACAGAAACTAAATTTATGTATATTTTAAGTACTGCTCCTACTTTAATGACATGTTTCATTTAATAAAAAATCAACCTATTTTTAAAGTTGTAATTCATTCGTTTAAATTTATGTATTGTAGTAATAAAAAAATTGATTTTTTTTTAGTATATTTCATTATCTTTAGCATAAAAGGATCCTAAGAAAAAATGTGGGCTTTTTTGCTGTTTCAAGTTCCCCTTAACGGTAACCACTAGGGTTGGGCTAGTGGCGATGGTATTACTCGTAATGATGAATGTCGGGGGAACTGGTCCTTGCAATGACAAGGGCCGAATATTTTAAAATGAAACATCTCTACTTTTTTAGGTTGAATATGGGTAATGTTAGTGAGTTCATCAGTTACTGTAATTGTTTCCTAAGTTGTTGATTCGGAGAGCAATATATTCACAATGTGGGCCTCTGTTTCAGGTTTGATTGAGCATATGCAGTGTTGTTTAATCATGTAGTATATCTATGGTGATAGGGAGTTGGGGGATTGAGTAAGTGTTTTCATGACGGACATAGGCCATTGAATTAAGTATTGTAATAAATCATGGCTTTCTCGACAAAATGATGTCAGTGAATATTATATTATGAGAAAAAAGGATCCATTCTTTCCTTCGGGCGCATAAATTGGTATTCAATGGTGTAAACTTTTGATAAGCTTGGAGATGGAGTCTGTTACTATTTCCAACTCAGAAAATGAGTTATGCTTTTTAGTCGTAAGATTTGTATTCAGTAATGTAACATCTTCTAATGAGTTTAGAGACAAAATCTGGTTCTGGTTCTGGTTCGTTTTTTCCCTCCAGGGACATAAGATAGCTATTTGATGATGCAACAGTTATACTCTTAGCTGAGGATTATATTTTTCATTTGTTGACATAAGATAGGTCGCCATGTCATAAAGTTCGATGCCACTTCTATTTAACATAGGGTGGGTTTCTTTCTGTTGGGACTTGGGACATATGTATGGCGTTGAAAGATATATTTGATTTCAATGGTCAATCTTAAAAAACTTTGTAGCCTTAATTGCCGCACATAACTGATTTGAATCAAAATTATCATGTTAATTGTAAAGCAAGTTGAAAATACTATCTTTTGATACATCTTTCACTAAATATCATACAACATGTACAAAATTATTTTTAGTTCAAAATTTGAAAAGTCAACTGCCTAACTCTAAATTGGACAATCTTTTTTGTAATGGAGGGTGTAAAAGATTTAAGAGCTAGGAGATCCGGATCGGATGAGTTTGTGTTCTCATTGATGTATGCAGATATCAAATAATGTAATAGCTTTTGATGAGCTCAGACATTCAATCTGATATTACTTACAACACAGAGAATCAGTTTTTTCCTAATAATGTGAGATAGATATTCAATTGCATAATTTTTAATGTTCTTTGGAAGCTCCTTGGGGATGCTATAATGTTTCATCCTTAATTTGTTGAGCTTTTTGGCCTAACATTGTAACTTTTTAGCAGATTTGAGAAAATATGATTGAATATTACCATATTACCTTTTCTTGGGATTGTCATGAAGTCTTTGTTGGTGTTTGGCTAGCCTTTTTTTATTTGTCTTTTCTTCATTAAAGAAAAAAGAAAGAAAAAAACTACTAGTGATTTTTTCCACCACAAAAATAATAAATTTCAACCATTGTACTTTTGAGCAGTGTCCTTGAAGCCCGAACTTTTTGAGGGGATGCGCTTTGATTTCACTAAAGGGCTCAATCAAAGATTTTGTCTCAGTCACAGGTGTTTTGATTTTTCATCTGAATTTAACATGCATTGGCTGTGAGGCCCATATTACGCTCTTAAATGACAGAGAATGTACATCTTTCTTGCTCCAGTGTCTTCATGGGACCTACTGAGATTCCTTCCCAATCTTCTGAAACGATCAAAATTCCCACTGCCAACTATGAGTTTGGCGCTAATTTCTTAGACCCAAAGGTAAGACCTTGATAACCCTATTGGAGTTATTTAAAGTTTAAACCATGCGAAGATGATATAATATAATGTTTCTGATTGTTTCGTTCCAGTTGATGCTGTTTGGAAGACTAATGACTGATGGGAGACTTAGTGCTAGATTGAAGTGTGATTTGTCTGAAAATCTAACTATGAAGGCCAATGCTCAAGTAAATTTACCAACTCATTTTTATTCTAATTGGTTTTGATGATTTAAAAGATTTTTATAGTACACTTAGAAAGTTTACTAATTTTCCATTTAACACTTTTTCAGCTTACGAGTGAACCACATATGTCACAGGGTATATTTCATTTTGATTATAAGGTAAGTCTATTTCTTGCAACATTTACTAACATTCTTTCTGACACGGTTCGTATTTGTGAAATTCATTTCATACATTAGAAATCCTAGACAAAGAGAATACAAATTTGTTGAACTATGTATTGTTGGAAGACAAGTACTCCTCAAATTAGCAATTTGCAACTCAACTTGTTTCTTGGAATTTATTTAATTTGTTTCACAAGATTGATTCTGTGAGTAAGTGCTATTGTTCTGTTGACGTTTCTCCAACAATTACGCAGGGAACAGATTATAGGTCTCAGTTTCAACTTGGAAATGGTACTCTATTAGGTGCCAGTTACATTCAGGTAAGTTTTCCTGTTATTTTTATCCCTGGTAATGCCTAATATGTTAATCTCTGAATATTCACAGTGCACCATAAATCTGATTTTAGGTTGCATTAATTACTATTTTCAAAACCCTTTCAGACTATGTTCTACATTTGTCAAGGCTTAGTGATTTATGATATCTTCTTTTATCCACACAAATTATACTATTAAAATTGATATTCAGTTATTGTGTAATTTTGTGGGAATTTTTTTTAGCTTTAACTTGTATATGTGTACGGTTGCTCTCAAATTCTTTTCCCAACTAGATAAATCTTGAACATTTGTTCCAGCTTGACTTTAACTCTCTCCCATCTTTTTGTGTAAATCTTGCTCTTATGAGATCAACTCATGTAGTAGAAGTTGGTCTTCATACGTCATATGGTTGACTTACTTACAGGGCATCTCTGATCATATGGATGCATCTTATTTACTTAACCAGCTTGCAATTAAGAAATGACATGCACTACACCCACTAGACCCCCAAATAATTATCTTTATAATGTGAACGCGAATGCATGACTGCAGAGCGTGACACCTAATTTATCCTTGGGTGGTGAAGTATTTTGGACTGGTCAACATCGTAAATCAGGGATAGGGTATGCTGCACGGTACAACACAGATAAGATGGTATTGTTACTTTGTCTCGTATTTATGTCAAAATTATCCCTCACTTCTGAATGTTTATGTTGGTTAGAGATGGTTCACATCTTGGTTTCTTCTTGTATAGGAATAATTCATTCAGATCTGAAAAGTTATACTGTTTTTTTCCATAATTATCCAGCCCTCTGCATGTACATTATTCCATTCTGAATTTTAGTTCATCAATAGTTGGCCCTATGTCTTCACAATGTCTCACTTTTATTGGTATTTTGAAATTTGAATTGAAGAATTGTCAGAGCGTTGTTTCCAGTTTCATTTGATTACATGAGGTATATAAGGCTTTGCCTAAAGGGAGTGTGTCCTACTTTTAGTGAGCAATTAATAAGTTAGTTTTATTCAGTTTACGATAGTTGCATTTGTTGTATATATAATATATAACCCATTTGGTTTTTCTAACCATTTGTGATTTATACTTTCATGAGTTAAGATGTGGAATGATTTGTTTTTTTCCTTTCCAACAGATTTTAATTACCATGAGTTACTTTGGCACTTCGCCACTAGAAGTAATAGTGACTTTTTCCATTTTCAATTTAAATTTTGATTATGCGTAAGGAAGTGTAGAGACATGACAGTGGAGAAAAATATATTTGTTCTCATTTATTTTTGGCACTTCATCTCACTGGAAGTAATTGCACTCTATGACGATGGAAGTTATAGTTTGCACTTTTGGTCCAAATATATAGGTCTTCTAGGTACTACGGGTTACCTAAGGACGTGCTTTACCATTGACTCATTTTTCATCTGGTGAAATCTAATTACTCATATTATTTAACTTCTTGTTAAAATGATTAATTAAACATCTCTGTCTTTATTTCAGGTTGCCACAGGGCAAGTTGCTAGTACCGGAATGGTTGCTTTAAGCTATGTTCAGAAAATATCTGAAAAGGTGCGTATGTGTTTCTACACAAATGGATTTGTTTTGAATACTTCATATGGATGGATATTAATGCTAAGAAGAAAACACAAACTCAGGCACTAATTTATTTTTACAGGTTTCTCTGGCATCAGACTTCATGTATAATTACATGTCTAAAGATGTCACAGCAAGTTTTGGTTATGATTACATTCTGCGCCAGGTAAGGCAACCGTTGCAATTACTTTTGATGGATTTGGCCTAATTCCTTCTGCTGCCATGACTTGTCATCTTCTTACTTTTTTTTGGATTGTTCTTTATTTTTATACTCCATCCTAATTTGATTCGGATTCAACCTGTTTTTTTAAGCAATAGTATCATTCACTGAACTTTGAGTGTATATCATAAGATTCATACTATTAGATACTAAACACAAAGCAAAGTTTGCACATCGAACAATTTATCTGAATAAGATAAATTGGGATCAGAGTTGGGTCTCCTAAAACTGATTAGTTTTATTTCCTAATTAATTTGTTATGGAGGGAATCTGTTGTTGTGATGCTATGGTGTGTGGATTGTTTTCCATGTCCTATGGAGTACAAAATACTTTTTAACTCTTGGATATCATGGAATTTATCAAAATGGCTCATAACAGGCCTCATATTCTTGAGGGATAAGATTCTTTCTTATCGGCCCCATACCCTTAAAGTGCCTCTTGAAACATCGGGCATGTGTGGATTGGTTGATGAAGTCATGAAGTAATAGGATACATTATCGAGTATCTCCTTAGATAAATAATCTTACGAGTTTGGGAAACTTTCATTTGGTGAACTAATACGATAGATGCTATAATAACACTGAATGTAAAAGAAGGTATTTATGGGTCTTGTTGAACAATTTAACGTTCTATGGTTGCATCTTTTGCTTTTATTCATGTGAATGCTGAAGAAGTTCCATATAGCTCTAATTGAAGCAATGCCAGTTTGTAGTCTGTTTATATGAATTGCTTAGTTAAAATAAGTGAATCTTTATTCTATATGAATACAAAATATGTGTACTGTGTTTAAGAATTAGATAGATATGATTTGTATTTCTAGAATTAGATAGATATAATTTGTATTTTCTGCTTTATAATGACTCTTTATGTATAAGCTGAATATACATAGTAGGTTGCATCTTCCATCATTCCAGGCCATGTTTCAATAGTAGGCTGATTACTTGCATTCAGTGTGGAACTTTTAATTCATTGCCTATTTATCATCCTCACTGCCTCATTCTTCTTTGGCAGTGTCGTCTGAGGGGCAAAATGGATTCCAATGGTTGCGTGGCTGCTTTCCTTGAAGAGCGATTAAACATGGGTCTAAATTTTATTATTTCAGCCGAGGTAATAATAAGGATCATATATATTTCCTGAAATGATTCTACGTCTCAATCTCGATTCTCAACAAGTATGCTAAAAATCCATGCTAAATTTACGATTACTGATGAATAACTCTAGTTTTCCTGCTCAACATAATCTCATTGCGATGATCTTCCTCGGCTCCAATGTTTTTTATAATCTGTTTTAACGTCATGTGTTGCAGGTAGATCATCTGAAGAAAGATTACAAGTTCGGGTTCGGGCTGACAGTGGGAGAATAAGAATCCAGAGGAGGATCCGTTTCTTCTTATACTACATTACTACATTCTTGCTGGCTTCTCCTCATAAAAATTGTTTTTGTTCGCTTGAGTATAAGACAGCTAGTTTTTGTACTTTACTGAGTGAGTAGAATATTAAGCTCCCTTCATGGCTCCATTGTTGTAGAATTCATTATAATGGGAGATTAATTGAGGATTCCTTTTATCTTATGTTCTTCAATAGTACCTCTACTCAATCAACCGGCCATAATCTTGTGTATCGTGTCACCTACAAAAACAAAATTAGGAAGAAAGTAATTTGACATAAAGTAGTGGATGTTTCAATTGAATGAGATGTTATGAATCTTAGACTGTTATTGATAATTCATAATTGTGATGAATTAGAATCGTTCGAGGATCTGTGATAATATGATCTTAATTTGTAATTAAGGATAATTGTGATATTATCAATTATACTAATTATTAATATCCATCAGGATTGATATTTACTTATTTAGATATGACAATAATAGAAAGAATAAATTATGGAAATAAATACACATAAGATTTGATACAGTTATGCTTAATGTGAGTATTGTCAGGTCTCTTGTAGATCATTAATAATCATGGAAAATGTTAGAAAACTTTAAGAATCCTATTTCCATCTAGCAATTGATGTGTTAATATCTTTCGAATCTACATAAGCAAAATCTGCCGATTGAATGTTTTCGTAGGCATGAAAGCGCCGATTCTGATATCTACATATGAAGCTCTCTTGAATCTCATGAATTCTCTATCTTTGATCACCGCGTTTGAGGTGGTGTTTATGTATTTCTAAAAGACCATGTATTCGTATATATAGAATTTCTAAGATGCAGGTGCAAACTAAAATGTGTTTAATTGATGTAGTGGTGGAGTATCAATGTGTGTTGAATGATTTGTTCAAAATAATTAATCCTTTGAAAATTTTGAAAATGGAGAAACATGTCAGATATGTGACGAGTGAGCTTCTACTTACAGGTTTACATAATTTCTCTTAGCAGCCTCTTTACATAGTTATACAGGTCGAGTCGTTACATAAGTAAGATATATTCGAGCGATTGTAATGTAAGAATTTTTATTATTTATGAAAGTAGTCTGATAAAATTATTTATGGAAAATTTCTCAGTATACGGGGTTTTTATCGAATCGAAGGATCATTGTCAAAGAAATAATATTTTGACATCAATTAAAATCATTTTAAAATTAATTTCAAGTTGGAAATTAGTTTAATTAAGTTAATTTAACTACTTTTAATAGTTCTAATTTGATTAGAAGTTATTTTGATTGATATTTGATATCCAATTAAAATAAAGACTGTTAATTAATTAATTAATTCTAATTTGATTAGATTTAATAATTTGAAATGATTTAATTAAATTAGAAATCCATGATTATTTGATAATTGGAGTCTTTTAGTAACATATAATCTGAAATAAAATTTTATAATAATAATAAATTAAATAAACTGTATTTTAGAAATACTCATTATTTAATATTAATGGTTAATATACTTAAAATAGTTTAAGTGGATATTTCATTATATATTCATGAAATGAAATATATTTATTTTGATTAATTGTGTGCCTTTAGAATATTATTCTTGTCCATTATAATAACATGCCTTAATATTGCTATTATTGGATAATGAGAATTGGATGCTTCTAAATTTGATAATGGATAGGAAAGAGATAAATGGTGACTTATATGTATTTTTGAAAAATACTCTTAAATCTATTGTTGGAAAATATGGCCTGTTAGTTTTTGCCTAAAATGAATTAGTATTGTATTACGTTTCAATTTATTATCATTTAATGTAAATATAATTAATTAAAAATTAGAGACCCACCGGAGGAGCCAGGCGGATGATAGAGATCATCAGTACACTAGGCGTAGTTTAGAACTAGTCTAGATTTTATAGGTCATATCACGAGTCTTTTCTAGTGTTATATTTTATGCTTATGTCTACTCATCTCATGATGTTTGATCATCCCCAGGCTTTTTTGTCGCCTTATTAAAATATTTAATTTTTTACATTTCTAATGCTATTTTTTTCCTTGATATCCCTACTTTTTTCATTTCTCTTTCTCATTGATTATTACACTATTTCTTTTTCATTTTCTCTTTACGTCGTTAATTACTTTTTAGATAATCGAAATTCACTTGTGATAAAATTCATCCCACCTTAATTTATGTGCATTAGCGAATGATCAAATATTGTGAGACGAAGGGAGTATGTTATATATAGCCTTGTGTGTATATGCTTAACTTAATTCTGAGATTGATTGAAATATAAATAATCCTTAGAATTAGAAGTAGTATTGTGCACACCGGCTAAGTTGGATTGAGCACTTGTTTATGTGCTTGATTTTCTGGGATTGGCGGACGTATCGTAATTAAGTCACTCTTCGATCAGTGTCACGATCTCGATTGATCGGGCTTGGGGTATAAGCGTCCAACCCGATTCTGCGATACATTGAAGCTTGATTCTTGATGATTTCGGTGTTGATCGGGGCGGGGCCAGATTGACAAAAGGGGAGTCATTATACGATCTAAGATGAGCTTTAGTGATGCAAAGTCATGATGGTGCATGATTGGTGATGAATGCAGCTGCACATGTGATTGAGGATTGAAATGTGATGCGTGCTCGTTCAATTCTCGGAGTTATGTAGGATCTTTATATCTTGAGTAGTTCGGTGGGATAGTAAGCACAAGTATTAATTCTATTATGTGATTTTTAGAATTATTTATTATGAGATGATTAACTAAAGCTATATTATTTATACATATTTTCAGTTTAAAGTTAGATGGCCCCTATGAATAGTAACTCTGAAATGCTCCACTCCACTTTGGAGAAATACAATATGCATGTCACTTCTTCTGTTCTGATAATATAGTAGAAATCATGGAATGCCAATAGATACATGTCATATGAGTTGAGTAAATGCGACTACCGCTCCCAGTGCATGGGCATATTTATGTTGGATGCAAGCTACTTGACTTTCCCAACACGTGGGTCTTGTGTAGGGTGTGTATCATTCCATTGTAAAATGTGAGGGATCTACAGAGAATAAGAAGAAGGTAATGCAAGAGATGAGAATGAACACACTTGGAAATTGGCTGGGGATCGGGTTGTTTAAGTTTGCAACGTGTATGGTACTTAAACTAAACAATGTCACTTGACCGACAGAAGAAAGCGTCATTTTCAATTACCACGGTGGAAAATGATGGCTATGCAATTCGATTAGTGAAAGTGAGTGGATTCGTTACTCGAAATAGCATAGTTTATGAATGCGACATCTCGTCGAGGAATGACCTCCCATGTATTGGATACAAATACTAAGACATACGACATAAATAATAAAAGAAAGCCAAAATGACTTGAGATCCTTTCTATACGTAGTATTTAGACTTGGTGTGATGATAAACACATTAAGAAATTGCGTGCGATGAAATTTTGACATAAATCTAATTTTTGAATCATATGATCAATCTACGAATGATGTTTCTTGAAGCGAGAGACCAAATGCGCTTTCATTTGAGTGCAGTGAGACATCGATTTGTTGGAATCGTACATATCGATGTATGTGGCCCAATGAATACTCCCGCTAGAGGAGGTTATTTATATTTTGTCTTTCATTTTATTGACTGAGTAGATATGGTTACATATTAATGATTTGTTCATTTAATTGGCTTGATAAGACTAATTAAATAAATAGGATTTTGCTTAACGAGCTTGTCTCATTTGTTAACGGGTTAGGTTTTATATCCGAGCTCTATAAATATAAGGCTTCACATGAAAAAATACTAAGCAACAAAAACCTCAAAAGCCCTAGGCTCCCTTATGAGAATTTCGGCCTCTTCCTTCTCCATGGAAGAGCCGGGTATTCCATGAAATAAATCGAGACTTTGGTTATTCTCTTCATCAATTGATATCGGTTCTAGCAAACTCGAGTGTGGGACTCAAACCCTCACGGTGTGGGTATTTAACTAGAATGCTTACCGATTGAAGTCTTTGCGATGGATTTGGATTCTTTGATACAGAGCTTTGGAAATAATTATTCTTTGAGACTTCCGGTAGTTCTTTGTAAGTGTTTAAATTGTCGTATGTTGTAGATCACAAATATAAATTAAGTGATCTGTTGTTAGAAATCGAGGAATATTTTGATTTTCACGTAATTATACTGTTGCGATAATTGTTGTAACGGTCGTTCTTAGTTACTAAAAATTTCATAATTTTTTGATATGTTTAAGGCCTTCAAATCGTTGTTTTCTAAACATTTGAATTAAATCGAAAAACTGAATTTTTTTGTGAAATGGAGGCGCGACCTTGCGGTGGCCCTCCAGGGCGCGTCAGGTGGCTAAACGGGACATTCCGGCCACCGTTGGGCCAGCGTCTGCAGACTGATACCCGACCCGGTGGTCGAGGCGTTCGACAACCCGACGCCCCATTAGGATTTTGTTTACAAAATCCTAATCCGTTTTAAAAATTCTTAATTTTGATTTTTTGTATATTTATTATCATTTATTGCTATGATAATTGTAATTATTAATTTTAATAATAATAAGTTTAATTCAATAATTCCTTTCATTATTTATCCTTTTATAAATATATTTATTTGAGGATATAATCATGGTAACAATGTCTAGTTAAAATATAAATATGTTTAGATAAAAACTTGCTAGTTTTATCTTATTATATTTATGAGAGAAATGATTATTGTAATAATTTTTTATTGTACTATAAATGAAATAGTTATTGTAATAACTATTGAACAAATATATATATGTTTATTAATGCATTTTAATAATATATATATTTAAATGAACATATAATTATGAGAATCAATTTTGAGATTAATTTCCCTGTCAGCGTTTAAATTGTATATTTATGTGATTGATTTTTTATTTGTATAATAAAAAATGGAAAGTATCTATATGATTATTAATCATGTATTTGAAATTTGAATTGGTTGAGAGTATTTATCTTAACCTCATAATTAGTGTTTATTACATTTTATTATATAATTAATTGCATATTTATTGTAGTATTGAGTACATGTTATTATGTATTAATAGCGTGTCTATTTCATATAATAACATTAAATTTGCTTGATGATTTTTAAGTGAGAGTCGTTATTTTCGTACCATTTAATATATTAAATCTCGCATGGATTAATGTGTTTCAATTTATTATATATTATGTGAGAATGGAAAGGGGTATATATTGATATGACTTTAGTTGTATTTTTGAAATACGGTATGTGATCGTTTATCTATTTGTACCACGACCTATTTGAGTCGTTTTATTTATTTATTTTTATTTTACCCACAAGCCTGCGTGCTGTCTTAGTTGGGTTAGTAAATAAATGTACAACCGTGGAGGCATTGAAGATGGCGTTCCACCATGTCAGCCTGGAAGTTTCCAAAAGCTGAAGAATACAAGATTGCACTTGATAAGTGTTGTAATAGGTTTATTATTTATTATTTTTAGGGTCATATCATATATCTCCTAAATGTGTATTATTTGTTTTATTTTTCATGATGTGCATATTACTTGAATATGTGCTGCATAACATGTTAAATAATTAATCAAATAATATGAATCTCACCATAAAATTTAAGCACTCGTATCAAACCAATTTTAAAGTTGTGAAACTTATCACGATCACCGGGCACACTGTGATGGCAGGTGTACTGGTATCGTGACGAGTATGGCAATGGATCATGTTGAAGTGATTTCCACTAACGTTGTGGGCTTTTCGGATGATAGATTTCAGTAATAGGATTGGTTTAATTGGTGTTTTAACCGGTGATTTCCACTAACGTTGTGGGCAGGATGATCGTTCCAAGTAATAAGTTGGTTTAATTGGTGCAAACAACGATTGATTTCTACTAACGTTGTGGGCTCACGTTGTTGCTGTTAGGTAGCATCACAGCAGGCATGCTAGTAACCGCAGAGAGTTATGTCATGTTTACATAATTGGTTAGTTAACCTACTGATGTTGATGTGCTTTGAAATGTGTTCTGAGTGTTGCCGTTTGAAATTTCAATATAGTAGGTCTTGCATACTAATACATTTTGTGAGATTTTTGAGTATTGGTATTACTTTACAATTTATTTTGTAAGTGTTTGATATGATAGATTGCTAAACTGTTGTCATTTACATACTTATTCTTGTAGAATTGAAATGATGCCCCTAACCCACCTAGAAACTCGCTTGAGTTTGCACTTGAAGTCTTGGCTTCTAATAACTCAAACTTTGATGGTGGTCTTGAAACTTGGGGATTGTTCTCGAGGAGGAAGAACATGGTAATATGTGTTGAACACTAGGGTCCCTTGAACCAAATGGCCTTATTTGCCAACTAATAGGGAAAGGAAATGCAGGAAAGAAGAACAAGTCGTCTTTGTAGATGTCCGATGTCTTATCTGACGATATGGAACCTGCGTTCCAAACTCAGTATGAGAAGGTGAAAGCATATGACATGTACCAGCAACTCGATGAGTTATTTCAAAAGGAAGGTAGAAATGAGAATGTAACTTCTTTATGCGTACTCTTATTATTGTGGTTGGGAAATGGGCGAACTCTGAAGAAACCCGCGTGTCATTAAAATGATAGGCTTGAATTGAGCGACTCAATGTCTTGGGCTCGGTGTTTCGAAAAGAACTAGTATGAACACTTATCCTAAAGTCCACTCGAGAGAAGTTCTCTCGATTTATGATGTGCTTTAACAGTATAAGTTTTGAGTTATCTACAAGCAAGATTGCATAAGATGATCACGAATCTTTGAGACAAATGCAGGGAGGACTAGGAACTAAATACTATTACGGTCCAAAACAAAAATAAATTTAAGAAGAAGTACAATGGTAAGGCTAAAGGTTTGAAGAAACCTAGGTTACCAAGGCTATTTGAGTAAGAAAATAGCGAGAAAAGGAGGACAAGTGTCGCTCTTTGTGGGAACTGGGTCACTTCCGGAAGTCGACTGTGAAAGTTCTTGGAAGATAGGAAGAATGGTCTAACGACCACTCAGCCTACAGGTATATATGTATATATATGTTATTGAAGTTTGTATAACTTCTAAATTCTACTTCATGGGTGCTTGTCACTGATTGTGGTTCTCATATTTGTCGCAATGTGCAGGAACTACAGGCAAGTAGAAATGACTCGAAAGAGGAGAGATGGATCGACGTAAAAGGGGCGATCACGAGAGAGGTTGGAGCCACAGCGGTAGATCCATCAGTTTGAATTTGCCTCCGGGCCGTATTTCTAAATTTAAACAATGTTTCTTTGTACCCAGCTACTTGAGGTATTTACTATTTTCTTTTGGTATTTTGAATAATGAAGGTTTTTCTTCCGTTTCAAGCGTCCAATGCATTTAGGATCTACATAAAAGAAATGTGTGATATAAAGTAATACATTTCTCAGATAATGTCTAGACTCTGAACACGTCAATTGAGAACATAGCATTGATGAGAGAGGCCTTGAAGCCCTAACGGCTTAAAGCCTATATACCTATGACATTGCGGAATAGGTCATATAAACGAGTACCGTATCAAGTAACTTCACTTTGGTGGAATACTTGAAGGTTTCGATTATGAATCATCTGACAGTATGAATCTTTCTTGGAAAAATAACCAAATTGCCGCCGTTGGATCTGATGAATGGCAAATATTTGTTAATTAACGGCCCATGCAGTGAAATTTGTCACTGAGTTAAGATCATCCTGACGTACACTAGAGTTACCAATCGATGGATAACAACAAAAATGACCTCGTTTGATACTAATAATAATAGCATTCTTTTTGGAAAGGTAAAGTCGTCTTTGGAGCAGGCAACTTAGCGTCAAAAAACACTAAATCCCGACCTGATCGTACATCGACTGAATAATCTGACCAACAAAACATAACATATTCTTTGTTGGAAATCAATGTCAAGGATTGATTCCATTTATTATGCGGATTGCGACAATTGTGTATCAATTCATTTGATTGGAGTTAATGTGATTACTTCGAGCAGAGTTCAACTTAGTAATTGTATATTACTAGTGTGGGTTCTCGTGATAATTTAAGGGGTTATGGCGATTGCTAAGATCTTACTCATTGTCGTTATAATAATAGTAATTGGTCAATTATTATTATTATACAACTTACTATTATCTGAGCCTAGAAGGTCACGCCGCATCGGTGGCGGATTGAGTTATATTTAAAGTATGAAATTAAGAAGAGCTGTATAATTGAGAATGTATTTTACAAATTCTGAGGGTTACATGTAGGAATATCGATTGAACAAATAGAATCAATTAAATAGTTATTTAATTGGTTAGAGTAATTTAGTATTTATCGATAACTTGAAAGATTATTGATATTGACTCGTCTTATTTAATTAAGCTAATTAATAGTTCGGCTTCGATGCTTGACTTCATTAGTGTCTTAACGAGAACTAATAGGGGATTATGAAATTAACTAATCTTGCCGGGTTGCTATCGGTTTGTTTAACTAGCCACATATAATGACTTTAGGGTTTCGTGACATAATTAAGTGAAAAATATTTTCATGAAACCCTAAAGTAACCATTACACTTTGAATTTGGCGAGAAATTCTCCAAGAATTTTTCTTGAGGTTTTTGGTTTTTGTTCAACCTTGTTTACTAGCATAAATCAGTTCTTGATTCAACCTCTCCTGGTGTGGACCAACTAGAGATATCATACGATTGATATTCTGATAGGAGAGTGAAGGGAAGTGAATTCACGTTGAATTTGAGGCGATGGAAATTTTGATGGAATTTGCTCGGCTATGATGTAAGTACTTTCTGTTTATACTTATTGTAATCATGTGTATTTTTTAGAATAATGTAGTAAGCACTTTATGGTCATACATGTGACCCTTTCGATGTACAATATAAAAGTTCTATAAACATAACAAGAGGAAAGATATGAGGATGACTGTCGATGACTACATGCACTTGCTTTCCTTTCACGTCTTGTCTACAACCGAGACAGCCCTTGACTCCTACTTGACCTCGACGATCGACTCCTAGCAACCTAGGCACAAAAGCAGCCCTCCATAGAGAATAGAGAATAGGCGTGAAGCTTAGTGAATACAAATACCGATTGGTATCCCGACCCACGTATGTCATCTTTATATATAAAACATATGTATGAGCGTTAGTAGGGCCCCACTCGATGAACAACTACGCCCCAATCCATGACCTCTAATTAAATCATTACAACAAGATACGACATAACATTCCACACACATATTCATAACCGTCAACGGCGCATAATCAAATATTCATTCAAATAAAACAACCTGACAAATAATGGTTAGTCGACAAAATGCATAACATGAAACCTCATTAAGCGCGTAGTCCGCGATACGCATCCGCTGATACACATGTCTCCCGACCTGTGGATATGTATACATTCTGATCCTCCCGACCGAAATTTACCCACAGATAATGCATATCGCGCGAACCTCGAATGCCTAAGGTACCCGCCGATATGCGTATCGCGCATGCCTCGATTCATTTACCCCCACCGATGTATATATATCGTTTAAAATCAACTGCCAAAAGAGCTACCTTTCCAACCACATAATCCAAGCTTAGATGATGCCTACATACCGTTTAAAAGTCTCGAGAGTTCAAAACCATAATAGTCGACAAAAGTCAAACTTTGAAATCTTTGAAAATACTACCCGAATTTTCAACTTCTTTTTAAAATGTAGAGAGGATGATGAGGGAAGATAAACTAACTTTTGTATCTTGAGCAACAAAGGAATGGGGAAAGAAAAAAATTTCACGGAGGAGATGGGAATCTCGGTCGAAAAGGAGGAAGAAGGGGGGTTGGTGGGGAGTTTGATAACTATGAAATGATGATGAGGTTGGTGGAATATTTAGAGAATAAGTTAAAGAATTAAAGTTTGGTTGCGGTTTTATTTTTGCAAAACTACAAATGTTTAAATCTTAGTAACGAATCCAAATATATTATTTCCGTTACTTGTAAATTCTGCCACGTCTAATCTTAGTCTCGGTATATCGATTTTATTAAACGAAGTATTTAGACTATTTCAGATTCACCACTTAGAGCCGATATCACATTAATTGATTTGATCGACTTGGCGTAACAAAGTTATTTCATGTAGGGATCGTACAAACCAATGTATGTGGGCCGATGAACACATGCGCAAGGGCATTGATTCTGATTCTTACGTTCTTACGATGATTCTGATAGAAGTAATGTGTTTATGTGTATATATAATGAAACATGAGCATTGAAATCTTTTTGAGAAATCTAGGGAATTTCATAATGAAGTAAAAAACCAATTGAACAAGACTATAAAGATTCTTCGGTCTGGTAGAGGAGGAGAATATTTAAGTCAAGGGTTCAATATTTATCTTAAAGAGTGTGGTATTGTTTTAGCGGCTTCGGCTCCTGCGGGAGCGTCCTGACAATGCGGCGTATACGAAAGGAGAAATCGAACCTTGTTGGACATGATTTGATATAAGATGAGCCAATCAAATACGCCGATTAATTATGGAAATATATACAATACAAAAGCTAGCATCCATTTCGCATTAAATAAATGTCTAACTTCATCCGAGAAAACTCCCGTGAGCTGGCCAGTTTGGAGAAACCACAGTTAGGTTGTCACCGGGATGTGGGCACGTAAAGCTGATGTCAAGAAGTTGACAAAAGATAAAATAGCGCCCATGTCTAATAGATGCTACTTTGGTTATCCGAAGGGTACCGTTTGTTACTATTTCTACGTGAAGCACGAAAATAAAATTTTGGATTTAACTAGATCGAGGCGTTAGCAAAAAGGAATATCTCTCCAGAAGGGCTAGGAGTGAAGGTGTTCATATTGAGAAAACTTAAGATGATGAAATATTTGTCGATACCGCAGAGTGTGAGGCAGTGACATGAGAATTAGTGCGCCCATTACATAGAAGATCGATTAGCGATCCACGAGGAGATTGTGAAGGACCCCGATCGCCCAGGAGATCGATAGAGATGCAAATCGGGAACCAGACCGTTGGTATGGTGAAGCTTTCATGACTAAAAGTGACGAGCCTACCTCTTAAGAGGAGGCAATGAGTAGCAAAGATGCTGATAAATGGTATTAGCCATGAAGTCGAGATAGATTTGATGTGCGAAGCCAAAAGGTTTGGTCGCATTGGGTACCCAGTAGAGGTTACCGTCGATTTGAGTGTAAGGAGAATATAGGTATTTAAGAAGAAATATGACAAAGACAGGAACGTCCATGTTTTCAAAGCTAGACTCGTGGCGAAAGGTTTCAAACAAGTTCATGACATGAACTATGATGAAACTCGTTCACCAGTGACTATGCTTGAGTCATTCGAGATAATCTTAGCCGTTGCGGCGTTCCGTGATGAAAGCGAGGCAAATGGATGTAAACTCCTTTAACATATAAATGGCACATTATGTGAACAATAATTGAATAAACCTTTATATATCAATTTGTTTGTTCTAAATTATGTCTATGTGTTTATGTGTCTTAATTTACATATAACTTTATTGTTCCTAAATCAGTGAAAATGAAGTCTCCTGAGCTACCATACAATTTCTAGAGGACAGCACGAAGTGTTGACAGAGAGATCCTATTCAAGTATAGAAATATAAAGGTAGCCGTTAAGCACAGTGGAATCTTTGGCAGTGCAGGCGACAAGCGTTTGATGACGGCAGCATAGTGATTGATGATCGATTCTTTTGGATCGTAAGAGCTTGCGAAGCTTGATCGATATTATGGGCTATCGGTTGCATGGCCCCGAGGCTAGATTGACATTGCAAAATCATAGAAGATATGTATATTTATTGTCACATGATGTTTGCTTAGAAGCTGTTAAAGTTTAACAATTCTTAGACACGTATATAGCTACTTATGTTATTTGAGTTGTGTCTTTTGGTATGTCAGCTTGTCGGCCTTAAGCGGGGATTGTTCGGCGTATGTTGGGTGGCCAGCAGGTAAGTATAGCGATGAGTGTTGATATATTATAAAGGGGATTTATCCGTCCTTGATATAGAGGTAGATACCGGGCCTCTCGGTAGTATTATTGAGGCGGTTGGTTTATGGGGCCGCCATAGTACGGTCCGATTCAACTCGAGTAAAGAAAGTCATGGGTGTTTCATGACACACTTCTTATGGTTAGCCTATGACTAGAGATCACGTGATAAATGAATTGTAAAGTAATCGTTCAACGGCAAGTGTGAGTGTTGGAAATCAGAGTATTTGTATTTCTATAATAATGTTTATTGCGACAATTGTTGTAACAATTCATTTACTAGTTTTAATTAAATGAGATTCTTCAGTAAGTGTTCGATAAATAGTAATTGTAAATTATTAAAGTGGAACTCACGATAATATGGGGTTATGCGGATTGCTAGATACCGTATAAGCGATATAATAATTATAATGGTCAATTATATTATTCTCACGGCTAATATTAGCCGAGCCGAATGGTCGCTTTGTCTGATAGCGTTGGTTATATTCTATGTGGAATTAAATCACGATTGCTAAACTTCGGAGTTGATTGAAATCAACGAGATACTTGTCGAGTGTTTTATATCGATAATGTAAAATTCAAAATTGGATAAAACTTGAATCGATGCTTGTTAGTTCAATTGAAGGTTTAACGAGCTTCATTAGTAACTTGTTAGAGATTACTTACACGATTAAATAAGTTAGTTAACGACACGAGTTAACTTATTTATCAAAGCAGTGAGCTATTCGGGCGATACAAAAGGGACTATATAGGAATGAGATGAAAATAGAAGCAGAAGTTTTCAATTTTAAATCCACTCCCCAAAAAAGAGCCGCCGCCTCTCCCTGCTTTTCTCTCTAGAATTTGAGTCATGTTTTGACTTCAGTGCAAATCATTTGGAATTCTAGCGAGTCGATAGTGAGACTTTACCTCTGCTTGGTGTGAATAGCTGGAGGCGTTGATTGAGGTGCTAAGGACTTGAAGGAGGAATCGTGGGAGAAGTTTGAGAACATCATTGTGATATCTTTGTAGTTTTTAACTTTTTATTCATGCGTAATATATTTCGTATGATTTTATTAATAATTCGTTATTATACATTTATTCGATCTTGGTTGGATTTGTTTAATTTTATTATGAACAAGTTGCGTCCCAACACCTGTTTATGTGCATATTTGATTATTTTATTCAACTTATGCATATAAAATTCCATCAGTGGAATCATGAGCCTTCTTTAATTTTAAATTTTGATCTAGATTTGTTAAACATGCATTATTTAATTGTTCATTGATAATCGAATTAATTTTATGTCATAAAATTTGTATGAATTCGACCATGGTTAATAGAATGAATATTGTTTTTCTATTTGTTGGTGTTATTTTACTATACATGAATTGTATATGTGAATTAACACAATTGATTTTATGTTTATATAATAAAAGGGATTGATTTTATGTGTTTTATAAAGCAATAAAATCAAATATTTTAATTTTATGACTTAAGCTTTAAAATTTATGATTCTAGAATTTACAAAGGCTTTTTATGAAATTAGGGTTCTTCACAAATATTTCCATAATTTTTTGAATTTTTCAAGTCCCTCAAATCAATTATGGAAATTAACTATTTTAGATTTTAAAACGTGAATAACCCGAAATCTGGAAACGGTTTTTGCAAAGTTCCAATTCTCAAAATGTTATTTTGCTTCATAGAATCTACATTTCAAAAATAAAGTGATTTGGTTAAGTTTAAGTCATTCAAATCAATTTTGAAAAATAGATTAAAGTATTTCGAAAATCTGAAAAACTGCCAAAAATTGCACACATGCCTTCAGCCGGCTTTCAGTGTCGGAATAGAACGCCGTCGATGGCTACGGAAAGCTGTCGTCATCCTCTTTAATATGAGGTGGCGTGTGGCTACGGGAATCGGGCGTGGTGGTGAGCGTGGCCAGGTGAAGTTAGTGGTAAGTTTTTTAGTTTAAAATCCTACTTTAACTAAAATTCTATTTTAATTAAGTTTTTCTATTTTGAAATAATTTACTTTTAGTTTTAATGCACACAAATCATTATTTGAGTATAGAAATATTTTCATGACTTTTAATGATTTGAAAATTAATTAAAACCTTTTCATTTAGTTATTACCACTTTAAAACTAAAATAAAGTGTAGTTTAATATAAATACTTGTAAGTACTTATATTAACTTGGAATTATTATTTAAATATAATTATACACTTGTACAAACACGATAATTAATTTATCTATTTATAGATAGTATTAATTATAAAGAATATTTATTTTAGCATGAATTATTTGATGAACAAGTCTTTTATTTTTATTTAATATATATGTATAAATCTATGCTATGTGATTTAATTTGTTGCATATATATATATTGTAATGTGAATATAGAAATGGGTTATATGGATATGACTAGTTTTGTATTTATTTTTAAATATGTTATAAAACCATTTATTAGATTTAATAGCGACCGGTGATAATATTTATTTAGTTTATTTATTTTTTCACTGTGACTGCGTGTTGTCTAAAGTTGGGTTAGTATAAATGATGTGGAGGAATTGAAGATGGCGTTCGCGAATTGACACTTGTGAACTTGGAAGTTTCCAAAGGTAGAAGAATCTGAGACTTCGCTTTGTATAAGTGTTCTAATAGAGCCTTTTGTTAGATTACACTTTGTATAAGTGTTCTAATAAGACTTTATTTTAGGGTCATATCATATATCTCCTGAATGTGTATTATTTGCTTTATTTTTCATGATATGCATATTACTTAAGCATGTGCTATTATACATGTTAAATAATAATCAAATAATATTAATCTCGCCATTAAATTAAAGAAAAGTATCAAGCCAATTTTAAAGTTGCGCAACTTATCATGGCTACCGGGAACACTGTGATGGTAGGTGTGCTAGTGTCATGATAGGTATGAAAATGGATCATGTTTGAAGTGATTTTCACTAACGTTGTGGGCTTTCAGATGATCATTCCAAAGTAACGTATTGGTTTAATTTATAGCTTAACCGGTGATTTCCACTAACGTTGTGGGCTCGGTGTCGTTGTCGGGTGGCGGCGTACTGATAGGAGTGTTAGTGGCCCAAGGACGTGGTAGTGCCAGCGATTGGTTAGTTAACCTCTTTGTTATCTTTGGAATTGAAATGTTGCGGTGTTAGTTTGGATTCGATCATGACGGATCTTGGATACCTTGTACATTTTATGATATTTGAAGTATGGGTATAATATTTACAATTTATTTGTAAAATATGTGTGATTTTTTTTTAACTACGTTATACTTGTAATTGCATATTTCTGTGCCAGATTGGCCGCAGCTACGTTTACCTGTTGTTACCGTTAATTGGGCATATTAAAACATAACTTTATTATGTGAAATAAAAGAAGTTAAGGAGAAATTCATAAACTTGTGGTAATATTGTGTTGTCATCTTGCCTTGTTTTCTTTCATAAGCCGTGAAGATGGCTATGTACTAATAAAAAGACAAATATTGAATACCCCTTGATTATTTGAAACTTGATTTGTCGTATGAACACGTTCACCGAACTTAGGTTCGAGGATTAGCAACGTCGTGAAATAGTGAAGATAATTAAATTTTAATCTCAATCGAGGTGATGATGCTATGAAGACTAATATATATTCTCTACTTGTACATACATCTGAAGTATTAAATAATTTATTGGATCTCTTTTTTGTAACCAAATGAGAACACTATTGGATGATCTTGAATGTTGTGTATCACGTTCAAGATATGTCATTGATATTTAGTTCGCCGACATGATGAACTTGGTTCATGAATTGTGATGAAACATAAGCTTGTGGTTTGTAAACCCAGTAAGCGTTGTTATCACGATTAGTTCGCACGTCGCTTGTAAATTTGGTACCTGAGGAACTATGATTTAGAGTTAATAGTTCGTTCGTTATTTCAAACATAAGCGCGCAAAATTATGTTAATAACGCTTGAGAAATAAGAAAGAAGAGGTTTGAGCAAAATCTACGTATCGCCAAATGTTTTGCTATCAAAATTGTAATGTCGTTGTTAATTTAAACTCTCGGTCATGCTTAGGCAATTATTTTGACTAAATGGTCTTGGTTCATGATTACGAGCCAAGTACGGTCATGGCCGGGAGACAAGGTACTAAGAAAGATAATTAAGCTCTTATGTATTAGGTGACTACATTATAAAGGCCACTTGATTTAAATTATGCTGAATGGTTGAAATTTCAAGCTGTTTTTTCTTTGAACTATATGAGTAGAAATGGATGTCATATTTAAATATGAACACTACTGCGTTTAAATCATTAGGTGATTAGATTAGAGGGGTTACATTCAATTCTTTTTCTTAAAAGACATGATATTTTGAATAATAAACAATTGGGTGATACTTGAAAAAATGACTTTAACAAGACTTGAGTTCAATCTTGCAAAAGGAGGAGGAGATAAAGTGAGTCGACTTCTTTACTAAGAATTAGTGAGATATGTTAAACTTGGTTTGGATTTTGCATGTTCACCTCTGAGTTAATCAAGGATATAAAGTCGTTGAATTAATACATCGAGAATTGATAAGAGTATGGGAGGACCATATAAATACTATCAAATTCGAATTAAAGTATCATCAGAGCATGAGTAATATATTATCCAAGGAATGATACATCATTCTTATCTTAAAAGCGTACTTGATAAGATACGTAAGTAAAAAATTGTGTTTAATGAGGTTAAAACAGAATGGATGAAATCTTTCAATTCTGTATACCAAAATAATTTTCATTCTACCTTAGATGTGTCACTAGTTGAGTGATACAAGTAAGAATTGTGTTGAATGTAGTTGAAACACAATGAATGGAATAAAGTCACATATCGAAAGTTGTTGCACTTACCTTTAAATTAAATTTATTCATACTCAACTGTCAGACAACTCAAGAGTTATGTTTGATAAAAAAAACTTTGAAAACGTCTCGTATGGACAAGTTAATATTATGTCACTGAAGTAGACATAATTTTAACACGTGGTCTAATGTTGAGATTATAATAAATAAATATGCGTAACGAAGGAAGCTGGTATTTATTTATACTATAAATTACAATTTATTGTATGTATAGTATCTTAGGTATAGTATAAAGGGGTGGAAGTAAATAAATGACTTTGAATGTATTTAAGTGGCTGCTGGAGACGCAATCCGATCATTAGAACCTTCGGTTATATCGAGAATATTATGTGAGAATTCTGATGCATTATGGCGATGTCTAATGCAAAGAGACATGATGATATAAATCATCAACACTCCATTAGATGACTTAAGGACATGCAGGTGAAATAGAATTAGATAGCGAGTCGAGTATAGAATTCACTCTATTTACCTCCCGGTGATGATTAAGTAGTAAGAAAAGTGTTTCGTTAAATGAGCGTATAGTCGTAAATGAATCAAACATTTGGTTTCGGCCGTGTTGAATGTATTCATTGGTAGACTATGCGTATCTATTGAGCCTTTTTTCTTATTGATTACTGTGTGATGTTGTAACATACGTGTTTTTCATTAGTGATGATGGATACTTGACATTGCTATTGGAGTTCACATCTCAAGCGAGAATAAAAAGAAAAAACGATTATACTATCGGTATCAGTTGCGAAGCTTGAGATGCGATTATGATGGAGTTGACCATCTTCATGCTTGATATTTTGATTGAAATAAAAAGAATCAAGGTGAAGATGAACCTTGAGTTCATGAGGTTAGTGGGGCTGGCTGTACATAATGTTTTACACATTGAGTACCAAGTGAATCTTCATACAACCTGAAAAGGTATGGTACTGAATTGATTCTTATATATTTGTGAGCCCGATTAATATGCTATATTAGTCACGAAATATAAGCTTAGATGATATTTGCTTGTTAAAACATAATGAGTCATGAAAGCTTGAGTGAATAAAATCTAAACAATTCACTTACATCCCGGATTCTCAAAAATAATGTAAATTAAATCTAAACATAAAAATACAAATGTATGAATAAAGGAATTCTTACATTGCGGCGGGCGAATTGAACCCAAAATCCCCCACGAAAAGCCTCGGCGTGATTGCCCTCGAAGATCCTCTCCCGATCTTGTTGACACCGAAAAGATGTCCTCTGGGTGCAGCAAAGAGGGAAACGAGCCCAGGAAGCTTGAAGCTTTGCTAGAGTTTGAGGATGAAATGAGAATTGGAAGAGAGAAATTGCGATTCTCAGCGAAAGAAAGAGCGGCTTTCTTTGAGAGGAGGTGGAGGTTTTTATGATTAACATGTCATGAAAACCTAATCCCCTCTTTAAATACCAAGTCCCAGAAATTTCTTTTCGTTAACTTGACTGGATTCATGACTTCGTTAAAGAAATCGGTTTAACTTCGTTAACTTAATTGAACCGTTATGAACTTCTAATTTAAATAATGAGTTACTAGTTAGTTGTTCTATTTTAATTAACTTAATAAGTCAATTAAAATACTAACGAAATCGTTATCGAATAGCTTATCAAGTTATTAAATCGATGCAGTCTTGAGTGATTAAACTTGAAGTTTAACCAATTGATGTTCATCAAACATATATATTTGACAAATATAAATATTGAAAATACATTTCTCGATATCTGAAGTCTCGTTTAATTTCATTCATGAAATATTATTCGAATATCATTGTATGTGTGTGACGCTGGGCTCAGGATAATAGTAAGTTGTATAATAATAATAATTGACCAGGTACTATTATTATAGCGGTTAATGAAAGGTAAGATCAGCAATCATTTCGTAACTTATAAATTATCACGAGAACCAGCTGGTAATATACCGTTACTAAGGTGAACACTAAGTTCTAGTAATCACGTTTAGCTTGACCCGATTAAATGAATTGATACTGTGATTGTCATGACGGGCACAATAAAGGGAATCGATTCTCATTGATTTTCCAACAGTACGCTTCAGTTTTGTCGCATTACGTATATACCAAAATGACATTAAATTTGACATAGTCTTTATATCTATACCAAAACGAGGTTTTTTCCTTGTTACCCTTAACTAGTGGGGTTCGACCACTGAATGTAAGTGAGAAATGGACCTAGATGGTTTTGTCCATAGTTTCAAGGCAAAGCTTATGGCAAAAGGCTTAAAACCACGTTTGCCCTTTATTTATATATAAGCTATATGGGATAATCTTAGTATTCAGCGATTGTGGTTGAAAGCAGAAGCGGATGGATGTAAAGACTACTTTTAAGTAGCTTTCTAATTTATGGACGTGATTGTAATCATTCTTTCTCACGAGCTGCGTGTCCTAAAGGACCTAAGAGATTCATGCAACAGGATCAGCGTGTGGAATTGAAGCTGACATCTCGGAGTTGATATATTCTTACGTGATTAAATCAAGAGAGTTTGATTTCGAGATCGAAGAAAGCGAAACGTCTGAGGATTATGTCGGAGCTAGTTCATTTACTTTCTGAAATAAGTTAAGCAATTGATTGAACGAGGTAATTCTTGTTTTACAATCTGATTCTCAACTACAATATATGAATGCGTAATTCATTCATATAATCATTAATTATTTCACAATTGGTTGAAATAATAAATTCTGAAATCTGTAGTTTCTAGAAGCTGACGTGTGAAGTGTTGATAAAGAGAACACTCTTTAAGTGGCAGAAAGCGTAAAGATAGCCGCATTCACAGTCGGATCTTGATGGTTTGGGGGAACTAGCATTTTGATGACGGCGTAGTGATTGATTGATGATTGATTTTTCTTGGATAAATGGGAGCTTGTAAGTACACTTTCGATCTTATGAGCTGCTCCGGTTTGCATAAATGAGGCTATTTTAGGCTTCTTTGCAAAATCATAGAGAAAGATATGTATATACATGTTCTATGAGTTTTTGTTTAGAGCTTGTTGAAGTTTAGCGATTCACTTGAACTTTAACGTATATATAACTACTCATGTTATATATGAGTTGTGTGTGCTTTGACTATATCGATCGTCACGCCATGAGGGATCATGCTTGGCGTATGTTAGGTGACGGAAGTAAGTATAGCGGTAGATGTTGAGTATATTTCCTAGGAGATTTGTCCATCCTTGATATACAAGGTAGATGCCGAAGCCAAGAGTAAGTAATCGTCAGTAAGAGGTAGAATGTTGAAAATCAATAGTTGTTGGTCTTATTTATTATGCGGCGTTGCGACTTAATTATTTGTAATGAATTTATTTACTAGTTTAGTGAATGTGATTACATAAGCGGAACATTCAAGCTATAGTAATTGTAATTACTATTGAGGTTCTCAATGATAAGACCGAGGGGGGTTATGTCAGGTGCTAGATACCGTGCATAGCGTTATGATGATAATATTGATGGTCGATTATATTGATATATGGTACTATTATCTAGCTGAAGATTAGCACATACAGTGACGATGAGTTATATTTCATGTATGAAATTAAACTACACTTACTAATTTGGTAAATTGATTGCAATCAACTTGATTCCTAATTGGGATAATTACATTACATGAGTGATTTAAATAGATTGGATGAGCTTGAATTAATTGACTTGTTAGTTCAACTAATTAACTTGTTAATTGAACTTGTTTAATTAAAGTTGATAAGATTAATTAACGAGTTGGTTTCCTTGATGATTTTTATTTAATTGACTTGTTAGCTCAATTAAATAACGAGTTAAATATTAATGAGTTATTCATTTGGTGGCCCAGTCGAACTAATTAAATAAGCGGGGTTTAAAACTTGCGAGCTTATTTCGTTTGTTAAAGGTTTAAGTTTTTATGTAAGCTCTATAAATATAAGGCTTAGAAAAAACACTAAGAAACAAAAATCTGAAAACCACTAGTCTCCGCCAAAGGCTGAGAATTCCAGAGCCTCTTGCATTATAAATGGAAGAGCCGGGTATTCGTAAGGGAAATAAATCAATACTTTTGATTTATTCTCTTCGTCGATTGATATCTGTGGATTGCGAGCTTCAATTGTGGGATTCAGCCCTCACGGTGTGGATTAACTAGGCTACCCGATTGAAGTCTTCGTGGATTTGGATTGATGTTAGAGAACTGGGAAAGAATTGTTGTTGAGGCTTACAGCAGGTAGCATTGTAAGTGTTTCTTTTATTCATATGTTGTAGATCTGAAATATATAAATTAAAGTAATCCTGTTTGTGTACATATTTGATTATTTTATTCAATTTATGCATATAAAATTCCATCAGAATGAAGCTTTTGAAAAGCTCAAAGAGTTTCGGAAAGAAGTTGAGATCCAACTCAATAGAATTATTAAAGGTTCTCGATTCGGGCAGTGGCGGAGAATACTTAAGTCATGTATTTGAAGAAAATTTTAGAGATGTGGAACACCTCAATATAATGGTGTGTCCTAAAGGCGAAATCGAACTCTATTGGATATGGTTCGATCCTTGATGAGCACATCAATGCCGATGATTTTTGAGGATATGTTCCTGTTGCCATGTACACACAAAATAAATGTCCCCAACTAAATCGCGATTAAGACCCCATGAGATGTGGTTTGGGAACCATCCCAAGATTAGTCATATGAAGATTTGGGGTAGTGAAACCTACATCAAAAAGTTGACTACGGACAAACTTGGACCCAAATTTGACAAATGCTATTTCATTGGTAATTCGAAAGAAACCAAATGGTACTACTTCTATCTCAAGCATGAGAATAAGATTTTCATTGCACGAGATGACACTTTCCTTGAGAAGGAATATTGAGCCAATAGATATAGAAGAAGTGAGAATCTTGAATTGTTCAAAATAGTGAGGAAGTCGACGTTGAGAACGTGATTGACTCACCTCAGAATGTGAACCCCTCTTATGAAGAGGAAGTTCAACTTGATCCATGGAAAACCGTGATGGAGCCAACTGAGACTCACACTATCCTTATGAGATCGGATAGAACTCGTCAAGAACCAGATAGATGGTGTGAGGAGTCTTTCTTAATTGAAAGTGGCGAGTCTTCTTATGAAGAAGCCATGAAAGAGCAAGATGCTGATAAATGGCTTATAGCCATGAAATCCGAGATAGATTCAATGTACCAAAATGATGTTGGACATTTATGGATTTATCCGAAGGTACTAGACCTATCGAGTACAAATGGGTATTCAAACAAAAATTGGATAAAGATGAAAATGTCCTTGTTTATAAGGCTAGACTTTTAACCAAAGGTTTCAAACAAATTCAAGGAATTGATTATGATAAAATCTTCTCCCCAGTTGTAAAGTTTAAATCTATTCAGATTATCTTAGTCATCGCTGCCTATTATGATTATGAGATCCGGTAGATGGATGTAAAGATTGTATTCATAGCGGGAATCTAGAGCGAGAGGACGGCGTCACGTAGCCTTGACCTCCGAGGCTTTCTGCGTATCACAAGAGGACTAGAAGGTATCTGAGTTACAAAGATCCATTTATGGACTTAAGCAAGCATCTAGAAGTTGGAATCTTCTTTTTAATGAGTCAATAAAAAAATTTTGTTTTATTTAGAACGAAGAAGATTCTTATGTATACAAGAAGGTTAGTGGGAACAACATTGCATTTATAATCTTGTATGTAATTGACATGCGATAATAGGAAGCATTTATGCACATGCTTGAATGGGGGTCAGTCATGGCTATGTACGTATTTCTCTATGAAAGACTTAGGAGAAGCTCAGTACATTCTTGGAATAAAAATCCATAGAAATCGATCTAGAAGGCTAATTGGATTGAGCCAAAACACTTATATTGATAAAGTGTTGAAAATGTTTAAGATGGATAATTCCAAGAAAGGAAACCTCCCCATGAGACATGGCATTACTCTTTAGATTTCCGATTGTCAGCAAATGAAATTTGAAAGAGAAAGATGAGTGGTGTTCCACATCATCCATTAATAGGATCCGTCGTATGCCATGTTATGTACACGTCAATGCTTGTCTTATCTTTTTGAGTGTAACGAGCCGTTCACCGTCGTATCCGAGGTGAAAGTCGTTGCGTTATTAGAAGGCCGTACTCAGTACTTACGAAGGGCTAAAAGATATGTTCCTTATCACGGTTAAGGATAGTGAGTTATTTATAGAGGTTACACCGATGCCGGTTCCCAGGCAGTAGAGACAATAGTCGATCTCGATGGTTATGTATTATGCACGAGCGGTGGTGCATTGTCTTGAATGCGAGTAGCAGCTTGATACCAGCATCAGTTCTGACAGCAGGCGAGTATCAGCTTGAGTGGTGTTAATCTTAGTGGGAGCTAATTTTTCTTTATATGTCATTAATGATTGTAAGACAATACTTGAATTTTAAGCTTCCAAAATTCAATATATATAATTTGGTTTTAACTATGATCAATACATATGTATGTAATATGTATGTATATATGTATCATTACTATGAGTAATGAAATTTATTCCATTTGCAATATAAAGTTTTCTAGAGGAAGTGCTTTTGGAGTTAGAACTCAAATAAGAAAGCACAGTACATCAGCCTAAGAGACAATGATATTGTGGTCCCCAATCGGTGTTCACTATTGGAATAAAATACCATTGATTAGTATGTGTTGATTGTCGATCCGTTTTAGCAGATCGGAAGGGAGGGTATTTCTTTAGTCGATCAAGCTAGGTATACGGTGTGAAATGGTTTCAACCGTGATACTGGACATTGACCGCATTGAGAGCTTAGAAGATTGTATATCTGTGTTCTAAGAAGTTTCTCATATAACTTATGTTAAATGACGATTCTTGAACTGCGTGACTGATTTAAACTTCACGGGATTAATGTACTTTGACCCTTTCTAAATGTCTTCCGTAATAGGAGGATTATAAAAGACTCGAAATGCTTGTATACTCTGAAATTAATAGGTGTGAAATCTTGTACCTGTAGATGGAATTCGTACAATCGGATATAACAGTTTAGATTTTAAGGCCTCTTTGGAGGCCGTGGTGATTTGTTAGCTGACAGGTATTGGGCGAGATCCGTCGAACCCCATCTGACCCAAAGAAAGAAATACGGTTGTAAGAGTTTGGTGACACAAGAATACCCGTAGAGCATTTGTTGGAAATCGCATATGAGGGATAGGTAATAGGAACTAATCGATTAGTAAGTAATCATTTATAAATGCTTGTCGAGGGGCAAGTGTGAGTGTTGGAAATATGAGATAGTAGATCTCATAAATATATGCCCGTTGAACAATTAGATTGTACAACCGATTATTACATTTAAAGTTATAAGTTCAGATATATGTTCGATCGTTGGACAATTGACATATTAGGATACTCGATGTGACATTGGGGATTATGAGGACTTACTAGAGTCCGTTCATAATCAATATATTATATGATGTTTGGTTAACATAAATTAATATATGATCTTTGTCAATCGAGACTAAGAGATCCTGCATGAGATCAGCCATGTCACGATTACCAACCTGCAGGAGATTTAAAGTGATACATAAGAAAATATTGAAGCGGTATTCAATTGTTGGAAAATCACCCCTAGATCGGCTATATGGAGGGAAAAAGGGAGGAATAGAGTTTTGTCCCACATCATCTTTTAACCTATTTTTTGGGGTTTGGAACTCCTATATAAAGGGGCCTAAGTTGATTAATATACTTGCTCACTCATTTTGGCTTTTGTCAAAAGCAAAAGGCAAAACTCTCTCCGCCTTCCCCCCTTTTCTCTTGGTCGAGTAGTAGGAGGAGAAATCCCGTTGGATTTTTCTTCCCGTCTCTTCCTTAGTTCAATCTTTAAAGGAGTTCTAGTAAAACTCACGGAGGGGCTCGATCAATCGTTAGTGTGGACTATTCTTAGAGACAACTTATTTTGGTTGTTCAGAAGTCTCCTCAAATATATTCCCTTCTAAGCGAAGTAAAGAAAGGTCTGTGACTTGTCTTATTGTTTTCATAAAACTTCCTAGAACTCCTGGAATTCGGTTTAGATAAATTGTTATTTAATCCGAAACTGATACGATAACCCCGTCCCCCAAAACCTTGACACACTACGCGTCGAAGCTTGACAGTGCCACTCGTCCTCGAAAAGATATGTTTTCTTACAACTATTTAGTATATTTTTATTATTTAGTTATTAGAAAGTGTTAATTATTTTTTTTTTTCGAATTATTAGTTTTGTTGATTAGTTGTGAATTAGTTCTTTAATTATTTGGTGATCATTAGTTATTTAATAAGTTATTTGATCATTTATTGAATTGTTAATTTTGAAATCGAATTAATAATGCATTTGAAATTAAATTTATTTTTTAATTATTTAATTGTTTAATTAATTGAAATATTGGTGAATTAGTTGTATAATTAGTATCAAAGTTAGTTGATTTTGAATAATTGAAATGAGATTGAGATAATTGAAAATGTAATTGGTTGTTTAATTATTTATTGAATTGTTAATTTTGCATTCGAATTAGTAATGAATTTGTAATTAAAGTTAGTTCTTTAATTGTTTAGTTAGAACCAAAATTAGTTGAACTATTTGTTTAATTAATTGAATTGTTGGTGAATTAGTTGTTTAATTAGAATTAAAGTTACGGAGTATTCAAAAATAGTACTATCGTTATGGGTAATATGATATTCAAAAAATAGCAGCAATTATCATTACTTTTTTTGGAGTATTAAAAAAATAGTACTATCATTACGGGTAATATTATATTCATAAAATAGCAATTATCATTATTTTTATGGAGTATTCAAAAAATAGTACTATCATTACGGGTAATATGATATTCATTAAATAGCAATTATCATTACTTTTACGGAGTATTCATAAAATAGTACTAACATTACGAGTTAGTAAACCAACGAAAAACTTAACGGAAATATCAAGGACAACAAACGAAAGATGTTTGATCGAATAGCCATGTTAGTAAAATACGGGTGGGGACATAGTCGAATATTATAAGTAAAGTTGCATTGATGTTTTGTGGGAAAAAAATCGTCTGGCAGCGTTTCTTTACGGGTATAAAACGTCACCAGAAACTTTTAAAAAGTCACGGGATCAAAAGAAATACATAAATATAACTAATATTTTACATTTATTTGTATATTAGTTGCCCAAAATTAATTTATAAACAATCATTTCTCAGGATAATTTTAAAAAATAGTAAAGATATTTGATCATTTTCTCAGGTATTTAATAAATACATTTAAAATAATTTATTTAAAGATAAGGAGGCTAACTTTCACGCTTATAGAAAAAATCTTCTCTCTGCAGCTTTTAAAAATATGATGAATTTACTATAATGCACTTTCATACAAATAGTTTAGTTTAGAGAATATTTGATTCATTATTATAATTCGTTACCTCTTAATAATTATCTACCAGTCTCTTTGAAATGACCCACTACTTCGTATAATTTTAACAAAATTAATTGGTGGACTACCTCCATGTTTAGCTAAATGCACAACCCTGTATAGATTCCGTTTGTAGAACAATAACCTTAACGGATCGATTCCATTCGGGTTTGGTTTCTTGCCTAATTTAACATTCATGTATATAAGCAAGAATGGTTTTACATGTCAAATTCCTAAAGATATTGGAAATGCACCAAAATTGCAGTACTTAAATGTCTCAGAAAATACCCTTAATGCAAAATTGCCTGATAACATTTGGAGCTCCCCAAGTTTACAGATATTCTCAGCTAGTTCTGCAGGATTGGTTGGAAAAATCTCAGATTTCAAGGTTGTCAAAATCTTTACAAAGGATTGGTTCTGCATTATTCTTTGTATTTGATTGAAATTTGAGAAATTTTTGAAGTTGGTAGGATTTTAAAGTGAATTGTCTTTTATGAATTGAGAGGAATTGGAGGCTCAATTTGAGTTCTCGTTATTTTTTGATGCATGTGAAAAAAATAAAAGTAAATTTTAATATTTTTATATAGGGTAAAAATGTCTAGAATGGTGTAGGAGAATTTTTTTTGTGTGTATAAAGTACTTCCCTAAAGATATAATGAATTTTATGTTCACAATTAAAAACAACATCATAAAGTTTAAAATTATTCATCTACTAAATAACTATCTATCATATAAATGTAAAATATCTTTCTTCGAAATTATATTTGGGGAATCATCTTCTTAAAAATGCAAAATCAGTAGGTGTATCAGCGTTATTATTTCGAATCTAGAACATAATTATCCATATTTTTTAAAGATTTCTTTATTGTATTAAATGCAAATCTTAACGTAGTCAAATATGTATAACGTTCGTAGGTAATACTGTTACTAACCTTTGTTGTTATTTCAAAGTTTGGATAAAAGCTTTTGATAAAAAAACACATTTTTTAGTATATTTGAGTTAAGAATGAAAAACACGCATTTTTACTCAAAAATACGTACATACGTGTTTTATACGGTAATATTAAAAAAATGAGTTCTTTTAAGTATAGTTCATTTGAGTATGGAAAATGAGTTTTTTATGCCAAGATAAGTATGTATGGATTTTATACACATTTTATACGCGTTCTTCCTAAATTCGACTAATAGGTAAAAATAAAATAAAATAATTACATAATAAACGTTTTGAAACATATATGATAACTATTCACTTTGAATTTATTGTAGTTGACTTGAATTTCCGTTTTTAAAGAAATCGTTTTCACTGACACGGGTGCAGACTAGATTCTCTCAATTGGAAACCTACAGCTTCCCATTTTCCACCTTTTGCTAAAATACCAGATTCTCTTTACTCTTTATTACTTCTTTTGCTATAATAAATATACTTATTTCTTTTATTTAATTCGTTTTCTCCACTTTTTTGGTGTTTCTGGATAATTCTCCTCTATAGTTTTCAAGCAACCCTGTAAGTATATTACCAAATACTCAATGATGGTTGAATTTTAATTTTTAATTTTGAATTTTAACATTACTTGTTTCTTGATTTTTTTTTTGTTGAGTTTTGTTGTTGGTTTGTTAAGAAAATAAAAAAAGATCATTTTTTTTGTGTTTGAGAATATGGGTTTTGGTGACTGATAATTTACATTATTTTTACTTGTTAAGATTACTCGTTTCTTGATTTTTTGTTGAGTTTTTGTGTTGGTTTGTTAAGAAAATAAAAAGATTGCTGTTTTGGTGTTTGAGAATATGGGTTTGGACATTTGACTATTTGTTGACTGATAATCTACACTATTTTGGATTTTTAATATTATTTATGTCTTGTTTTTTGCTACCTTTTATTGTTTATATGTTAAGAAAATAAAAAAGATTGGTTTCTTTGGTGTTTGAGAATATTGCTTTTGGTATTGGACTATTTGGGGACTGATAAGTTACATTATCATGACTTGTTAACATTACTTGTTTCTTGATTTTTTGCATGATTATGATGTAACTTTTTTAAGAAAGTAAAAAGATCAATTGTTGTTGTTGCTTGAGAATATGAGTTATGGATTTGACTTTCGATGACTGATAATTTGCAGCATTTCGGGTGTTTTGGTTAGTGTTTTCGTGCTTGTTCAAGAATCAAGAGCTAGGTACCAAACATAGGACAGAAGAAAGGATGTTGGGTTTTTATGTCTCTGTTGGTTTGATGATGAACATAGCTGGTCATAACAACCTCGGTAAAGAAATGCATTGGTTGACTTCTATTTTTGCTGGCATCGTAATGTGCAAAATTGTAAGTGTTACTGGTCCGATCATGTATGTTGTGTCGAATTGTTCATTCTACCTGGTTAGATGGATCTTATAGAGGTTTCATTGTTACTTTTATTGCCAAGTAAGGAATCAATTGTTCATTTTTAGCGCGAATTATATAAGTGATTACAAATGAAACAATGCATATGCAATATTGACTCTTCCCTTTCGGGTCTCGAAACGCTCTTTACTTGTTCTTAATGAGATATGGTAGCAAATTTTACTACCTCAAGTTGTATTTTTTATGCTGTTTAAAAGAGCTCCTATCATTTTTGTCATAGGTTTATGACTTGACAGGTGCTATTAGCCCTTTCTTCTTCAAGGGGTATGCTAAACTCAACAGTGCTCAGAAAGTTGAATGGAAGAATCGGTATTTCTTTAACATCTGACAAAGATGTTTGATGATATCATATCATTTTCAGTGTATTTTGGACTGATGTGAAATGACACGAGGCTCGTTTATACAGGGGCTTCTCTACATTTCATGCAATAGTTGTGGCGGTAGCTTCTCTATGTCTACTGCTCGTTTCAGATCTTTTTAGTGAGAGTTCACAAAGTGAGTTGATTGTTAATAGAACATCAAATGTTTCAGACTCCATTTTAGGGGTAAGTGAGAAGGGTAGCCACTTTCGCTTCTGATAATTGACCTCAGCATTCTCCCTCTAAGTATAATTTTTGGTAACGACATTTGTAGTTGCTCAGTTTATTACTAAAGCTTTGAGTCATTCTTCTTCATATTTTGTTATCATTCCCTTCACTAGGATTTTTTTTTGCAGCATGCATATAGAATTCTTTAGATTGGTTCAGTATTGTGGATCCTTTTGTGTGTAGGTTGATGCAATTAGCGTTTATTATAGTATCTTTATGCAGCATCCTCTCATGAAACGGTTTCAATTTCATGTTATTAGGAATGTTCTTTGATTATATCAATCTTGCAATTATTCTTCATTTGTTCTTCTTTATCTGCAATTTAATACACCCTTTTCCTTTACAGGTATCTATTGGTTACTTTCTCACTGACTTAGCTATGATTTTGTACCACTTTCCGGCACTGGGTGGTGTGGAATATGTAAGTACTGAGATGTTCCTAACTCCCTATAGGTTAAGATCAATTATATTTTCTGGGTTGGATGAATAAATGTTAAATTGGATGGATGCATATCTTACTTTTACCCCTAGGTTTCCCAAATATCTAATTACACACTACATATGCTTAGGTGGGAGCCTCTTTAGAGGCATTGAGCCATGTTGTATGTTGTATATATTAATTTAGAAGTAGATATGGGATGAGAATTGTAACTGTTTCTTCTTGATCTAGATGTTACAGATAATTCATGGCCTTGTGCAAAGTAAATTAGCTGATGAACTTGTTCAGTTTCCTTTAACTGCTTTAAGATTTATTTTATCATATTTCGTCAAGCTGTGACAGTTGATTGTCTTGTGCAAAGTAAATTAACTGGTGAACTTGGTCAACTTCCTTAACTGCTCTAAGATCAGACATTTATTATATTTCTTCAGGTCTTACACCATGGACTCTCTATGTTTGCTATAATTCAGTCTCTTTTAAGTGGTCAAGCACTGATTTACATATTGATGGTTCTCTTCTCCGAGAGCACAACCCCCTTTATCAATCTCAGATGGTGAGCAGCCATTACTACCCCACTAACTGTTGGGCTCTCGGCAAAATCTTATTATTTATCATGTGTATTAATAGGTATTTAGATGTTGCTGGAAAGAAGAGTTCCAAGCTATATGTTGGCAATGGTGTGGCCTTATTTTTTGGATGGTTGGTATGTCAAGCAGTCTTCCCGATCTCTTTCTCTTTGATATTTTGAATGAAAACATAAGAGTGGACTCTTAGGTTGTTTTTAACTGTAGACCTGTATCATTTTGTGGTTCAAAAGAAAGATGCATTATTTGGAAGTCGACAGCATGGCACATTAAAGATTCCACTATGTGCGGGGTCCAAGGGGAGGGTAGCCTAATTTGAAATAAAGAACTAATAATAGTAATCTTTGGTATTTCTTGTAATATTGTGAAATGCACAAACCTTATATCATGGTTAATAACTCTGATGGTTGAATTAGAAGCAAACCTTTTCGATCTTCCATCGTTTCTTTCCAATTAGTTTAGTAATCATTTCAATTTCTTTCATGTCTACTTTGGTCATTATAGCAATCATAATGAGGCATCTTCTAATGTATCAGGTTGCAAGGATTATGCTATTTATCTACCTCTTCTTCCACATATATGTCCATTTCGATCAGGTCAGTGTATTGCTATGCTTTTATTTGTTATAAAACACCTAGTATACAACATATCTTCTTATGTTGAATTTTTCACTTCTTTGGCATGTGCCATCTTTCTAGCACTTGCTTATTTGTGTTTTATTCATGCTGAAAGGAGAGTATTAGCAAAAAAAATAATGTTTCTGATATATATGAACTCGACATGGCTGGAGATGGTGTTTTAGTGTGTAACCATAGTAGATGGCATCTCTGATGTGTTTATTCCACCTTGTTTACAGGTCAAGAAAATTTACCCTCTGGGTTTTTACACCTTACTAACGGTTGCTCCAATTCTGGTGGTGATGAATGTGAATTGGTTTTGGAAAATTACCAAAGGTTTAGTTAAAACTTTGAAAAAGGCACGATACAGTGCTTAGTTTCAAGTTATGGTGTTACATCTCTTGCTCAATTACCAATCGTAGATTGTGAGTTCAGTCGATTGTACATTTTGCACAGTTACTCGTTTCAGTAATCTTACCCTCTCAGAATGGCGATATCGTTTCTTGTACACAACATGTAGTCCTAAGAGTTGCCATTTGAATCTGCAAAATCACGATATGTAGTCTGTTGATGCCAGCATACATGCTGATGTGTGGTTTATTTCTTCCGGTTCAAGGCCAAAATGTTAAAGGTGATGGTGGTCGGTGGATTCCTTTGCCTTCAGTCGTTGAGAAGGGTTAAAGGCTTCCAAGTTCTCACCATTTGACATGATTAAAACAAAATAACCACAAATGTAGTTTAGAATCACCTTAATAATACAATTCTAGGGGGAAATTAAATAGGGCAGCTAACTACATTATAAGATCAAGATCAATGTAAATAGAAAGAGTCGATGAGTTTGAGGTGCTTGAGTTTTTCTGTAAATGATAAAATTGATGCATTAATTTTTCAAAAATCTATGTTGTGGTGGTTACTTCTGTTTGGAAGACATAAATAATGGATAGATTTGACTTAGACCATACTCCATAGGTTGATGTTAGGTTGTTATTGCATGCTATGATATACCAAAACAATCTTTATATGATTTAGAATTCCAATCAAGCTCGGAAGGTATTTGAAAACTCAAGCTTTTTTTATTTAGATGATAGAACAAAATAATCTTATATGCTTTAGAATCCCCAACAAGAACATGAGGTATTTGAAAGTTGAAACTTAAAGCTTGTTGATTGAGATGTAAAGGGACGGGTGAGAGTTAATTTAGTGCTAGAAATTTTGCATTTGAATTATGTAGGATTAGGGTTCTAGCCTCGTTAAGACCATATAGAATGGTTAGGATTAAATACTTAGATCACCTCCGATAAAAAATAATTGGAGGCATATTTGCATGCAATAAAAAATAATTGGCAGGTGAAAGTTTTTGTTGATTTTTGAAGAATTATTGAATAAATCTTGAATTATTCTGACAAAAAATACATATTGGGCTTTAGCAGTGGGTTGGACAAGCTATTTCATTATGGCCATATTCCCCATTTTATTGAGTTATGTTTTATACACCAAAATACATTTAGTCATATATCAAAATTGACTTATTTATCCTTTACATAAATAGTGAAAAACACATAAAAATAATTCATTATGACCAAACTCACGTTAGTCACCTAAGTGAACTCTCTCAATTCCCCCAATTACAACCCCAAATCCTAATTAATTTGTCCATCAAATTCCAAACAAGTATGGTGCCTACATGGAAAAGAAAGACGATAACGATTGGCGACGAAAAAGCAATGGGACGGATTTTGGTAGATGATATATAATTTATACATAGATTCAATGTAAAGTAGAGTTCTAGAGTAGTTGGTGGGTCGTTTTTGTTTTTACTGGCCAACCTAGGTTCGAGTCTCCTAGCTATCGTTCTTTTTCATAGTGTATTTGGCTGATTTAGCATTGTTTTTGGTTTTTTTCAATTTGCCCCCCATTTTCACTTTCATAATTTTGCCTCCCTTTTATTTTCTTTCATCCCGGGTTCCGTCCCTCGACGACGGCGCGGCCAATTACAATTCATGTATTTAAAAATATTTTGATTAAAGTAATTAATACAATTCATGTTCATCCATAAAAATATGAACTCTAGGCATGTGTGAAAAGTCACTTAACTAAAGAACTTGACTTCATATAAGCATTCATCATTTTATTTTTCCAACAACTAATTCAAGTAGTTACTTGACTATGGTTCTTGATCAATTCAAATAATCTATATTTTTTTAATTAATTCACATAATAATTATTAATTTTTTAATAGACACTTAGCTATTGAACTTGAATCATTCAAATAATCTATATCCAATTTTTTAATTAATTCACATAATAATTAATTAATTTTTTTTAATCCCTTCACATAATAATTAACTAAATTTTTTTAATCAAATCATAAAAAGTTAAATTGAAATACCAAATTGACAAATCAATTTCTACTTCTTCTCGTGGTGGTCTATTATAGTCATTAAATTCTCTTTGCAAAAGTTTGTCCATATCGATTTGATAAAAAAAAATATTAAACGTAATTTCTTCAAAGACGCAAAATTTCTTGAAGTTGAAGAAAATACTTTTGGATTTTTGTGTAGAGAAAATGAGTAGTGGTTGCACTTAACCCTAATGTGTGTGAAATAATGAAAAAAATCATTATTGAGGTTACCTATTTATATTAAGGGTAAAATAGTAAATAGACATATTTTTTGGTGCAGGAGATATTGTAATTGGTGCAGAAAGTAGTCCTCCTTTTATTTGACATTTTTGATATATTATTTCACCGTATTTAATTTTTTTTCACCAATATTTTTTTTCAATATTTATAAATAGAGACTAGATTTGTTTGATTTGGACACCAAAAAAAAAAAATTCTATTTTCTCTCTTTATCTTTATTTTCTCAAATATTTTTGTTAATTTCTCCACTTCTTTCATGGATTCAAATCAAAGTTACAATCATCCTTCAAATTTTGTATTTCTTAATCAACCACCTCAAAATCCCAACATGTAACACCCAAAAAATCTACAGAATGTGCTGCCCAATTTACATGCACAGTTTATGATGCTATCAAATCAAAATTAATTTATCAAGCCACCAAATAAATCCAAATTTTATGCCACCAAATCCAAATTTTGGTAAGCAATATTACTATAATTATCAATATAAGCAGTATGAGCAAATAACTGCTGAAATAATTACGTCATCCCAATATGCAAAACCAAACCTCTCAACCATCACTAACCGAAAAACCCGACCAACCATCAGAACCGCTTGCCCGAGCTCATCATTTAGAAGGTCAACCATGTGCCACAAGAGTTTGAAGTGGATGTTCGCCAGATCCGAATCGATTATTCATACTAGATCTAAACTTCATGATATGCCAAATATTCAAATAAGGAAGATCTCGCCGAGCGTGATTTGAAAAATGTTTGGAGCCAACCAAAATTAGATTTTAAATTTTTTGTTTACTTTTAAAAATGTTCAGTGTGTTCAATGTTGTGTTTTTCGAATAATCTGTGCGTTCTCCCCTCAAATAAATTGTGTAAGTTTTCTGTCTTTTTAAATAATGCAAGAGCTATTGGGTCGGCTGAATTTTGTCGATAGACAAAACCGAGAATACCGACTTAAGTGTTGGAATAGTTCGCTACTATCGTAATACATGCGTATATTTTCGATTCTAATTTATTTTTATAATATTTGGAAGAGATATTTTCTTCCTATAATATATGAATGTTCTGGAGTGTACCCCTCTACATAAAATTGCTGTGTTTGACGGTTATAGGACATGGAAAATATCAAAGCGCTATGGAAAGTTTTTATGGAAGTTATTTCCATAACCGACGTGCCTAACTATATAAAGCGTCTCACGTGTACCATTGACTACCTAAATGATTTCATTATCGCCAGACAGGCTCATGGTATTAAAAGAGCTTGGAGAGTTTTATATTTTATTGTTGGTCAATGTATGGATTTGTTCAATGAAACTCCCTAGTGTGTACAACTGTTGGTAACACTGCTACTTAATAGCCTTGTTTTTTATTGTTTAACATGCAGTACTGTGAATAATAGTACGCATGAGGATAAAGTGACGAGTTCAGGGAGCCCGGACTTATACATCGTGATAGGAGGAGAAATAGGGTATAGAAGAATGAAGAGCATTCATATAATTCTTATTTGTAATTCCTTAATATCTAATGGATTCCTTTCACTGGACGCTCTACCCCGCACGTAAAGCGCATAACAGATCGAACTAGGCTTACCATATCAGGGTATTTTTTACTTTCAATATTGTTTATTTCTGGTCAAGAAAGAGTCGTGTTGATCCAAGTGTTATTGACATCGTGTCTTGACACTTGGTTTCTGTTTCTGTTCTGTTCTGTTCTTGTCCGAGTGTTATACCAACTATTATAACATCCGATATAACAGTGTGTTCCAGTAGATCTTTTATTTCCAATTTACAACAGATTACACACTTACAAGTGGTATCAGAGCAGGCACTCGATATTACTGAATGAGATCTATATAATTTGTGTGTGCCATGAAAGAAAGTTCAATAAATCGCCCACCTATTTTGGATGGTTCAAATTATACTACTGAAAAGCCCGATGGCGCTTACTGAGATCCATGAATATCAAAACATGGAAATCTATTTTCTCCGGCCGACTCGCCCACAACGGACTATATTTGATGGCACCGTGGTTGGGAAACTGGGAGATGGATCGACCGTGAAGGAACGTGAAGCCTCGATGAAAAATTTGAAGGCTCTGACGCAATACATGATCGGGTGAACATGGGTGCGCGATATACTAATTCGAACATGTGACAGTGCCAAAGAAGCTTGGAAAACTCTCGTATGCGTATTTGGAGGAACCCATAAGGTTCGTATGTGTCGCCTCCAACTTCTCACCATCAAATTTGAGAATCTGAGAATGAAGGTGCTACGAGACCACCACAATCTTTATTGTGCTTAAGGATATCTCTAATGAATTCTATGACCTTGGAGAGAAGATGTGTGAAGAAAAGATTGTTTTAAAAATACTTAGATCTCTTCCTAAGAGACTCAACTACAAAGTGGTTGCCATAGAGGAGGTTAATGACATCTCTACCATGAAGGTTGATGAACTAACTTATTACTAAATGAGTAAGTAACTTAACAAGTTACTAATAAGCTTCCCTCGTTAAACTGTCAATTGAAATAACAATTTAATTGATTCGGTTTTGTCCAATTTGTATTTTACATTATCAATGTAAAACTCTCGATTGGGTATCTATTTGATTTTAATCAACTCTCAATTTAACAATCTGGATTTAATTCCATACATGGAATATAAGTCAACTTATCAGACAAGTCACCTTCTTCAGCTCGATATTAGCAGATAATATATCTGACCATTATGATTATTTATCGATTATGCACGTAGATCTAGCAACTGATAACTCCCCGATATTATCGTGAGTTCCATTTTAGTAATTTTACAATTACTATTATTGAACACTTAGTTTGAGTAATCTCATTTAACTAAGACTAGTAAATGAATCTCGTTACAACAATTGCCTACCTGACATAATTATAGAAATCAAAATACTCTGATTTCCAACAGTTACAACATCTGATCCAACTATTGGTGCAACATCTGGTTGTTCCCATGCTAAAACAATATCCAAGAACAAAAAGAAGAAGAAATGAATTTGTCATCACTGTGGAAAGAAAGGTCACATAAGATCATATTGTTTCAAACTCTATGGAAAGAGTATTCATGGTTAGATTTCCAGTATTCACAATTCTGAAATTGTTATCATAAGGAATAAGAAATGGAGGGTCAAAGGAGCCAATTCTAGTGTAGCTTAGCACAAGAAATGGAAAATCAATAATGACAATCAAGATAATCTCTTTCGCGTTGTTCAACAGCTGGAAGATCGCTAGCGATCTTCGTTAGAATAAAAGGGAAACTGAAACTACCATTGTCTCTATCCTGCATCTTAATCACCAGGTCAATTAATGGACATGTTCACGATGGACTTGACATATAGAGCCAATTTTTAGACTTCCAGGTTCTACTAGCGTTAAGTTAACTTTCAGGAAGATAAATTAATTGCACCATCTTTGTCGTATGATAGATTGACTTTTGAGACAAAAAAAAAGAGGGATAGATGTGATTGAGTTATATGTATTTGCCTACAAAAATATTAGCCAATAGGGGAGTTTGTTAGTGGTTTTTCCGTTTTGCTGTTCTTTTGTCGATAAAAGTAAAACCGAGAATACTGATGAAGTCATTGAACAACTATCTAAAACAATTGGTATAACAATACATCATTTAATATGTGCATATATTTTCGTGGATTCCGCTGATTTTGATATTTTGAAGAATATTTTTATCCTATAATATAGAACGCCTCTTTGAGCTGCACTCCTAAAGATAAAAATATAGATTCGTTGGTTATAGGACAATGGAAAGTATCAAAGTAATTATGAAAGTTTTGTTCATGGAAGTTATTTCCATAAATATGGATGTATCTACAACTATATAAAGGTCTCTACATGCGTATTCTAGTCGACTACCTCCGAATATAATTATCGTTGTGCATTATGTTTGGCAGGGCAAAGAGGTCAGAGCTTTTATTTTTATTATAGGCCGAATGTACGAGTTGTTCTATAAAATTCCTTAGTGCGTACAACGGCCGTAACACTCATTTACGCTTTACTTTTATTGTTTAATACGCAGAGAGACACATACTAGTGGATAAGAATGCATATGAGGATGTATATTGAGTCGTGGGAGTTCGGACTTACATCGTGATGTTATGAGTAGAATAGTAGCATGTAAGAACGAGGAACATTCACATAAGTCCTTTTTTTCGTAATTTCATGCCCATTTTATTCCTTCATCGGGCATTCCCGCCTCCCCCGCACGTAGGTGCACATTGCATCGAACTAGGTTCATATTGTGGTGTTTTTATCGTGTTGATCCAAGTGTTACTAACATCGTGTCTCGACACTTGGTTTCTGTTATGTTCTTGTCCGAGTGTTATACCAACTGTTATAACATCTAATATAATATTGTGATCCAACAGATGTTTTACTTTCAGTTTACGACATATTACACACTTACAAATAATATCATGTATTGTTGTGATTTTAAGAGTATAATAGCAAACTAAATTTATTTTAAGCAAATTTTAATAAATATAACGAAAACAATTAATTTAATTATTTTCATGTCAAAAATAAAAATAACAAATATTATTATTATTTAAAAAAATATAAATGTATATTTATATATATAAAATATGCATAATAATAATTGTAAAATCATAATAACATATAATAAAAAATAAGAAGAGAGAGAATGAATATACGCGGGGTATAAGTTAATGTGAATGAACAAAAGAAATGATGAGAAAGAGAAAATGAATAACTTTTTGAAATATCTTCTATTGTAGAGTATGGGCATTTATGTGATATTTGACGAGCATGGCCAGAATAAGATGCTGAATTTGGGGGTCAGAACGAAGCCGTAACTCCCTACCGAACCGCACTAGTTCGAGTTCGGCTGAATAATATTCCGAACCTTAGTTCGACTGTCCTATCGAATCTTAGAATTTGGATAGTCTTGTTCAAGTTCGATATGTCTCGACGAACACGTTCGGCCAGTTAAAACAATTTAAGAAACGAATTGAACTCGTAAAGCCAAATTAAATCAAAACAATATAAACTGCAACTCCAAACCCTAATTCAAATAAAAATAAAAATCAGAATCCTAATAAAAATTAAAACCATACATGCAACATCCATAGCCTAGTTGAAATCAAATCCAAACCCAAAACAATATCAAAATCAAATCCAAACGGTAATTAAAACTAATACCAAAATCAAAACCCAAAACAATATGTTCAATTAAAATCGAATTCACATTTGTAAGTACAAAATAAATAATTAATAATATAAGGGCAAGATATCTCGTTCCAAATGATATCACATAAAATTAGCAGGAAAGACATAATAATTATGGTTAACTTTTATTTTGAAAGGAAAAAGCGGGATTGCGCTTGGGAAAACGGAAAAAGGTCAGTGAATCCTGGGTCTCACATTTGTAGGGATGGCTTTACACATGGCCACGGGAGGAAAAACCTAAAAGCCTATTAATATATTAGAGGGGCTCGTTATGATTATGTTGGACCTAAGTCGGGCTAATGCCTAAAAGACTAAAAATATTTGGCACAAACACAGAACCTGCTCCCTCAAGCCAGTCATCTATTTCAAACGCTCGCCTGTGCTTGATCATTCGAGCCGAGACTCGAATCGTAATATTTCGAAAGAATACTCCGAATTGAATCGAACTCAGTTCATTTACAACCGAGATGCTGTCCGAATATTTAAGAGAATTATCTCCACCGAGACGGTCTTAAAAAGCTATCGAATTCACTTATATCGGGTTCGTTGAACGACGCTGCTGAACCATGCGGCAAAGCTATGTGTTGAAAGTGAACACATGTCATGTGGTAGTGGAGAGAGATGGGATGGTGAGGCCTTTAAGATTCTCTTGTTTGGATTGGGATAAAAAGTAGATATATGTGTTATTTTTATTGACGCAGAATTTGATCACATCCAAAATCTTCACATTTTTATTTTATGTGTATTTCATGAAAAAAATTTATTCTTTTTACCAATATTCATAATTTTTTATACTCTATAAATAGAGGTTTGATTTATTTCATTTGAACACCCAAAAAACCATAATTTTACACTTCATTTAGTCTTTTCTCCTAAGATAAAGATCTTTATTTTGAATTTTGAACCTCTTGAGCAATGGGTCAGAATAATTATCATTTTGTCAACCAAAATCCTATAACAATTACCTAACAAGAAACCAAACTCCAAACCAACCATATTCTCAAATTTTATAGCCGAATTTTGCTTTTGCACCAATGTTCCGTATGCCAAGTTATCACCAACTTTCAATCATGCATTATGGTCAATTATCCTATAAAACATCCAATTATGCTAATACTCATTTTCCAAGCCGAAATAAAAGGTTGAAAACAGTTGAATTTCTGAATTTTCAACACAAATGACACTTGGAAGCATGAGCGGTACAAATGCCACAACTCCACAAAATGATTTAGAAAACTCATCGACTGAAAGTTAAAAACATTAAATGGACCAATCGAACAAAACTCGTGCTTCTAGCCGATGAATTAAATTTGGCACTCATAATAATCGATAAACCGCACTAAATCGAATCCTCAAGTCAAACGCTTTTGGTGAATTTTGCTCAAAATTAATTTTTGGAGGTGGTCTGGCGAAAGAGACGGTAATTACGCCGGGCGGTTCATTGAATAACGATCCGCAAAACACAAAAATTAGTGGCCAACGCTTTCCACCGATTTTACAAGATACTTTCTTGGAGTTCTCATCCATGTGTTTTAGCTATCTTAATTTCTCTTTACTCCGAAATACTAAGAAATTTCTAACATTAGTAAATAAATTTGTGAATCATTATAATGGTTGATCATAATCTTTTGTCAATTTGTTGTTTGGCTAAACTACGTTTAGGTTCCCGAATTTTACCTTAAATGTCAATTAGGTATGTTAATTTTTTGTATTACCACTTTAAATCCATGAGTTTTATATTATATTTCAATAACGTCCTTTAACATTAAATCAAATACTTTATTGACTATTATACCCTTCCATATAAATACCTTAATATTTAATTGATTTTTATTTAATAACAAATAATTTATTAACTATTATACTTTTCCATATAACCTCAACTTCAAACACCTTAGCATTTAATTGTTCTTTTATGTTATCTAAGAATGAACCTTTGAAAGAATCATGCTCACTTTTTGGTTTTTAGTATGGGAGAAATTGGAAAAAATAACACAAGTCAACATAGTTTTTTAATTGCTAACACCTTTGCAAGTTTCTTTGCATAAATAGCACGCACCCCTACGAAAAGATAAAATTATCCATTATTTTCTCCTTCCTCTTTTTATTCATCATCTTCAAACCACCGCTACCACTTATCGTTATCCCTTTAATTTCTCCACCCCATGACTTTAGAAACTTAGCTCCTTCCCCGCCTCTAACCTTAGCCACATTCGAACAAATTTTTTTTCCCCAAGATCATTGAGTAATAGGCGGGGCAATAGGATGAGTATTGGAAGGAGCAGGCACATGAAAGCAAGGCTAGCCAAGAAGGCGGTTAAAAAGAGAAAAAGCGAAAAGAAACTGGCGGTAATTTTGTCTTTTCTGCAGAGCGGGCGCATGGCAAAGAAATTTACAAGGATGCTAGAAATTAATAAGTTAGGGTCAAAGCAGGCTATTTTGCCAAATTTCTCTAGCAAATGGTGCCTGGGCCGCTACTATTTTCGAGTTGTAGCAGTCGCCAGAAGAAGCCAGCGAAGCGAGTTTGTAGGCATTTGAACGAAGTTGAACCGATCAAGCATGCCACATTTGAACTCTATTTGATAATCATTAAGTCAAGTCAAGTCTGAATGTTCGGTTTTATTTAAAATTGAGTCTGGCTGAACTCAGATTAATATTGCCGAGTCGAATATAACCTCTTCTTGGTGTTTAGTCGATGTCGACTTAATTTGAGTATTTTTATTAATAAAATTCAATTCTTTATGTGTCAATACATATTATTAATCTAATATTTATAAGAAATATATATTGAGTGTTCCATCATAATTATTAATAGACATTTATAATTTAATAATAATTTTCGAGTCGGATCGAGTTTATTTTTGAAATCGTTCGAGTACAAAATTAATGTTTGTGTCTCGGTTTAAAACACCGAGCCGAGTTATTCTAGTCAAACTATGTCAATTTATTCGAATTTTTCATGCTCGTCAAAGGCGAAATTTGGAAGAATAACATGGGTCAAGGAAAACATTGCAAAAATAACACCCTCTTATTTTTTTGCTACAATAACATACCCCTGGAAAAATAATAAATTGCCCTTACTTTTTTTTAAACATTTCTTCTTCATCATCAAAAATACCACCACCATCCTCCTCCTATCAACCCCGCCCACTCCCACCCACACCGTGCTCTAGCCCCACCTTATTGCCACACCCCACTCTACCCCCACCCCTATCAGTTTACCTCACTATCCCACCCCCACCGCCTCTACCCCACCCCCCAAATACTTACCCCACGCCCCCACTACCACCACCACACCCCACCCCCCTCCCAAAAAACCCTAAACCCACCATAACACCGCCACCAACAACCATAAACCATCACCACCACTACCCATATACCAACAAAACCATAACAATGAGCATAACACCATTATACACTAAAATACATAAATATACATCAATGTATTGATATATTTTACCAACCACCAACAAACACCAAACACCATCACCAACAAATAATCACCACTACCATAATCACCACAAAACAACCTCAATCACCACCATTAACGACCGAACCCTAACTCCAATCAATTAAAATCGATAGAGTCCTTTAGTTCTCTATTTTTCCAATTAAAACCGAATTAGAAAAAATAAGGGAAGGGAGGCCGTGTTCAATGGGAAGAGGCCACTACTTTCGCGGCGGGTCGCGACTTTCGGGGCTGTGTAAGGGGCACGAATTTTATAAAGGAAGCCGAGGGACAGAGTAGCATAAAGACGCGATTGGCGACGCGCGCGGGAGAAGTTAAGAAAAATGTGGAGTGTAAGAAAGGAGAGGGCTTTAAAAAATATAATTTAAGATTTTCAGGCTAAGATTACAAAAAAAAACAAAAGAATGTTATTTTTATATTTTTTCTACCTTACGTTATTATAACAAATACCAAATTTCTCCTCGTCAAAGGCCTAGGTAGGGAGGAGGGTGGGTTTGTTAAGTCAATTATATTCGATTTCATTATAAATAAAATCTCATTTTTTGTTACTCGAATTAAATTTTCAAAACCTTTCCGACACGGAAGAAATTTACTACTACTTCTGTTTTTTTCATTATTTCACCCATTTACACAACGGTCGGTAAAATTAAAGCTTAAGAAAAAATATATTAAAAACGTAATAACAATAATTTATAACTATATTATTAATTGGTTGATAATTCCTCAATGGTAAAAAATACCAAAAGACATTACAACGTTTTTAATGCTCAAATGATAAATATTTTCAAATAATTTTTTTTTTAGCAATAACCACACACGAAAAAAAAAATGGAGTTCTTGTACAAATAGCATCTCAGATTCCAACAAGTAAAATAAGTAAACTATAAAACTCTACGTTGGCCCATCAATTATCACTGAAGTTCACCACAATGGATGATCAAGGTGTGCAAACTTTTTTCTTTTCCATTTGGGTTTTCAATTAATGTATTTTCATAATGAATAGCTCAATTTTCTTTAAATTTGATATATTATTTGTTATGATCACTGCAAATTTGCATAATAAATGTTAATTATATGTACAGGTGAAAAAGAATTAAAAATGAAGTTGTTGAGAAATAGGGCAGCAGTGGTTGTTCTTGGCGATTTTGGACGGAGTCCTAGAATGCAATATCATGCCCTTTCTCTTGCTCGTCAGGTATGCTTTTCACTGATTATGCAATATTGCCACTTAATTTATTACTCCTTTTGTTTCGAAAAGATCGTCCGGTTTTGAATTTTGATGTTCTGATTTTTTAAATTTTGAACTCAGAATATTTTTATGTATAGTTGGTGAAAATTATTTCAAAGATAGTATTTTTAAGGTAATTTACTACCCATATTAAAGTTATGTTGTCAAGTAAGGGTTAAAAGGTTGTTAATTTTGGCCGTTGAAAATAAAACTGGCCAATCTTTTAGGGACGGATGGAATAATTTGTATTGCTTAAAGATTTAATTTTGTCTATACTTTTATGGGGTTCTCTGTGTATAAAATTACATGTGATACATTTCTGTTTTGATTTTGTTGCAGGCTAATTTACAAGTGGATATTGTTGCATATGGAGGTAGGTATATGTTTGTATCCTTCTACTTTAAGAGTTTAATGTTGCATTAATAAATTTAACAGCTGCCCTCCAACACTCTATTTATTAAAAGTGTGAAACCGTCACACTAACGGCTCCTCGAGGTCCAACACTCTATTTATTGATTCGTGCACACTCATAATACTTATATGCTTACGATTTTCCTTAAAATTTATAGTTTTGAAAGACATAAGGCTCTGTTTGGTTTAGTGTATGAACGGATACTTCGATAGGAGGGGAAAGATGCAACATGGACTAGATATGCGTGTTGCTTACTTGTTTAGAGTTAGTTCTGATGTTTACATTGGTATAGTTGAAGATTAGTTCGCTCGATTCATTTCCGCATTTTACACAAGTAGTACTACCATCCCAATATAACTGGGAGGTTTGACTTATTAATTAAAAATACTCAACTTTGACCCTATATCAATATCTGAATGTGAAACTTTTTAACATTTAGTTTTTGTTTAACGTGCAACATTTTCACATATAAGTGTGCAGTATATAATATCAAATTGTATGAATATTGGGTAAGTTGTTAATTATTGCTTCAACAGTAGGTTGACTATTTGTTGAAGAAAAAATTCCCACTTACAATGGGATGGATGGATAATAATTTTTGTTCAAGAATTGAAACTATATATTTATTTGAGATTTGTAGTGAAGTTGCAGCCTGGTCATATAGTTGCAGTTGAATTTGTAATTGTATGTCTCAACTGAGAGGCGATGAATTCGTAATTGTGTGTCTCAAGTTTCTGTTGTGAAGGGGCTGAAATGGGCGGATTGAAGTTCATATTTTAGTAGAACAATTGTATTATAATATTGATCCTACATTGAATTATTTTGAAGGTTCCGATCCGCATACTGCCGTGTTAGAGAATCCATCTATTCACATTCACGCAATGGTACCGATGCCAAACCTTACTGTCAAGTTTAAGATGTTGGATCATCTAGCTATGTTTGTAGTTCAATGTTAATTTGTTAGCATTTGATATCTGCAGAAACAGTGGCCAACAATACCTCAAAATTTTCCAAGATTTCTTCGTCCGTTTATGCTTTTGATAAAGGCGCTAGTTCAGTTTCTTATGCTGTTGTGGTACTTATGTGCCAGAATTCCTGCTCCTGATGTTTTCATAGTGCAGGTTAGGTTCGAAATTTTAACTAATGCGGTTCCTATTTTTAGCTGTCCCGAAAAATCCATTATTAATCCTGTTAAGTGGAAGTTGTTCCATAAATTGACATGAGCTGTCATGACACTTGCTCTTGTCATGCTAGTTCTCTTTCTTGCAGTCACTGACCACTGTTTACTGAAGTTTTCATTTTGCCCAATATTTTGAGATTATAATAATTTGAGATAGCATCCGAACAAAGCCTGATACAACTTTTACTTGATAAGAAAAGTTAAAACACTTTTTGTGGGTATTTTCTATGTTAAATGTTATTTTAATCTTGTAAGAACATTTATGTTGAATGGAATGCTATTTGAAGTCACGTGAATTCTGACTTGCAGAATCCACCTTCAGTTCCTACCTTAGTGGCTGCAAAATGGGCCAGCTGGTTGCGACGTTCAGCTTTCATAATTGATTGGCATAACTTTGGGTACACATTGCTTGGGTTATCTCTAGGAAGGAGTAACATTTTGGTAGCTCTTTATCGCTGGTACAGTTAGATATCCTGGTATTCCATTGGCTAGATTTTAACTGTGTTCTGGCTGCATCATAAAACTAAATTGTTCTTTATACATTTGCAGGATAGAAAAACATTATGGGAAGATGGCAGATGGTTCATTATGTGTGACAAGGGCGATGCAACATGATTTAGCTCAAAACTGGGGAATAGAGTAAGAGTTGGATACTAAAATTTGAAATGCATTTGATGTAACCTTTTTTTTCTTTTGACTTTCCTCCTCTTTTCCGTTGAAATAATTTTAGGGCCACTGTTCTTTATGATCAGCCTCCAGAGTTTTTTCGACCTGCTTCCTTGGAAGAAAAGCATCAGGTAATTCGAGAATCCTTGATCTGAAAATTCAAGAAAATTTGAGAGATACTCGCTAACTGATGCTTTTAGTTGTTTTGCAGGATTGAGAAAAACCTCGGCCAGTCATATGGTCCTCGAGATTGCATCAGTGAAGGTAATTGTAGTATTTTTTCTTGTTTGGATGTAGTTTAATAGTAGGTTAAAACAAAAAAGATGCCACTGAGGCACTGACAGAGCTTGTACTTATATAAGCTCTCATGTGCTCCCATCTTGAAGAAATGAGGGAAACTGAGCCAGATGAAACATTAGTAACAAGGAAGGTTGACAACACTTTATCCTTAAACAAGAACAGACCCGCTGTGATTGTTAGCAGTACCAGCTGGTGAGTCTGGTGCAATTTTTGTTTCTTGAATATTCTCCCCGTATATTGCCACTCTTTTGGAATATCTTAAATTCTTGGAAATTTTCCCAACCCAGATATATTGTCTATTCCTAATCTTTGTTCTTTTTGTTTGTTGATAGTTGTAACGAGACAGGCTAATTAGATGTTCATCTTTAATACGTTGTTCTTATGTGGTGTGCACTTCTTGAAGCTGCTCGTCCAGCCTGTCTACACTCTTTCTTTTCCTTTAAGTGATTAACACTATAGGCCCCTGCTTAACTAAATTTGAAAGAAGGGAGTTGTCAAATAATTTCTTAATTATGGGCTTGATATTCAGTAAAAGGAATCAAATTATGAGTGAAGGGTTTGTAAGGTTTAAGTGAGATTTACTTATAGAGTGATAACTGTCAAAAGGTATGAGGCTGGTCACTGGTGCGACTCCTGAATAATTATTTAGTGGCACGACAGGGAAGAGGGGCATAAGGTTGCATAAAAGAGTTGAAAAAACATAAAACTTTGGAACTAGAGGTTTTTGGTAAGATAGCTTGATGGTAAAATATATATTTATTGTATGAAGCTTCCTTCCATGTTTGTGAACACACGAAATTGTCAGAAAAAGGTTCTTTCTTTTTTTCCTTCCAATTATTAGATCAGATGGTTCAATTTGAAACATAAGGTAAGCTAGTTGATCAATTTTCTTGTGCTATGGTGAATATCTTTCATTTTTTTCAATACCATGGCACCATGCAGTCATGTACAACTTCAAGTTCTTTATTTCATTAATTTGCTACTACAGTGTATCATTGTTGATCTATCATGTTTAGATGTTACTTTTTCTTTATTGTGATATTTACACTATAAACTATGTTGACCAGTGTTGGTTTGTAGGACCCCAGATGAAGATTTCGGCATTCTTTTGGAGGCTGCACTTATGTATGATAGAAGGGTTGCTGGTTTGTTGAAAGAGGATGGAGCAGAAGCAGAGGAAGATATTTGGAAAGAGTATTCTGATGGAAAACAATTTCCGTACCCCAGATTATTATTTATAATAACTGGTAGTTGTTCTAGTGTAAGCTCAAAATAGTTTATTACTATTTTTACAGAAAATTCACGTAAATTATTTTTTGTTGTCTGACGTGAAGGCAAAGGGCCAGAAAAGGAGAAGTACGAACATAAAATTAGAAAACTAAACTTGAAGCGTGTTGCATTTCGCACGATGTGGCTGACTGCAGAGGATTATCCACTACTACTTGGTAAATCAGAAATTACTAGGTTTTGGTGAAAACTAAGATCAACATGTGTAATTCTACCTTTATTTTGTCTACAGGATCTGCAGATCTTGGTGTATGCCTGCATACATCCTCATCAGGGTTGGATCTGCCAATGAAGGTGCATCTATTTAGTTCATGAACGCTGAAAAACTGTTATCCTCCTGAAGAAAGGAGAATAAGGGTATTAAGAAAAGTGATTACCCAAGTTGCTCATATAAATGTGTTGCTTCTTACTTGTCGAAATTGTGTTATTAGGTTGTAGATATGTTTGGTTGCTGTCTACCTGTTTGTGCTGTTTCATATTCTTGGTAAGCCTTGCTGACTTTATAACTTAGTATAGGTAGTCATTTTAGAAAGAAATGTTGGATACTGACTGTCCTTGATTGTAAAAGCATCAATGAGCTTGTAGAAGTCGACAAAAATGGCCTCCTCTTCTCATCATCCTCCGAACTAGCTGACGAGTTTATGGTAAGTTAGTATTTTCCCCAACATTATTGCATTAAAGATTGCCTATAGATTTTACTATTTTTCTCCAATGGTGACAAGTCATTTATAAAGAATTGCAAGATCCTGCTGTTTTAAGTATGTACTATTTCCATTTTCGGTTGCTGCGATTTGATGCTGGGGTTTTTGCTGTACATATCCGCCCTAGTCTATCCTAGAAGTGAACTAATATGTTGTTGTGGCTTAGGCTCTGCAATGTTACTGTTCTGCATCCTTCAACCACTTAATAAGGCTATGTATCCAGAAAACTGCTTTCAGAATGCAGTATAACCAAGTCCTGGAAATAGCGGGCCTGTAATATTGTATCTTTTATACTATCTGGTGCAAAATTTGAGTTTTATGGTGATGATTTTCAGATGCTATTTAAGGGGTTTCCAGATGGATGTGAAACTTTGAAGTCCTTGAGGGATGGAGTATCGGAAGGGCAATCTTCCTCAAGATGGGCACCAAGTTGGGCAGCTAATGCACAGCCCTTAATATCTGAGGTAAGTTGTGGATTAAGATTTTGGTTAAAAGCTGATGGCATTGTCCTTGCGTATGAGCATATGTGAAGATCATGATATTCATATAGTGTGCCCTAATAACGGTCCGTGTTTGATTAATGGTACTGCAGGTTATATCTCAAAATCTCAGTAAGGAAGCCTAAGGGGCTGAAGATCATTCCATCGAAACTACAAGGACCGAAACAGTCATGAATCAACTAGAACACCGTTCACATTGCCTTGCCTTTGTTAACATTATTGTTACAATAGTCTAAAGCTCAAAAAATGCATATAATGTGATGACTTGTGCTTAATTTTGACCTGTTTTGGAATTTGTAAATTTGCTTGATATTCAATTGAAATGGAAAGAATATAATTGAGCTACCACCAACCTCATCCTATAGAGCTTTTACTAGCTTGGGAACACTTACCAATTTGTTCAAAAAATCCGTGGAGAACCATCAAATTTTGTGCAACTATCCAAAAATAGTCTTTATAGCAGCTTGAATCAGTTTTTATGTTTATATTACCTTCATCGTAAAAAATTTGTCTAAGAGTTTGATTTTCAATTGTTGTATTGAAATTAAAATTATTATGTTAATAGTTAGAATAAATTATATTTAAAAATTTATAGTTGATATATTTTCCGTTAGTTTTCATATCCTATGGAGTTAAAGTCTAGGTAATTATTTTTATACTCTATTTTTTAATTACGACAATCCATTTTTCTGATTATTTTCATACATTTTTATACTAAAATAAAAAGTCATTATTACTGGTTGAAGTGTAAAAATTATTTGTCAAAATGAATTATTACACTATCTATAGTTTTCATTTACTGCAATGTAATAGATAAGGCTGGTAATTCATTCTTGGTCTATTTGGAAACAGTCTAAATTATTACAAAAGTAACAATGTGTACTACGCAATATAGGAAGACTCTTCAAAGATATTGTTGTATTGTATGTTGATGTTGAATAGTACTTGAATATACAATAATATTTTCTGTCAAATTGTATTCATTATATATATTTAACTCCAACTATAAATTGTCAATAGAACTAAAATTTAAAACTTCAACCATTTTGTATTTACTACCATTTAAATTAGTGATGTTTTGGAATTGTGTGTGGTTTTGATCATGAGTACTTTTATTCCTTATCCGAAAATATAAAATTGATATAATTGAATTTGTTTAAAAATATTTTCTTCATATTAATTTTTTGTAATTTTTCCAAAATGTATATAAAAATAATTAATAATTAAATATAGATATCAAAAAGGTAAAGAATTGATTAATTTAAAATGAAGGTAAAAGCAATATATATCTGGGTAGTGGGTACATTACCGGAAAAGATCAAGAAAACTGACCAATCAAAGCTACATAAACTATTCTCAGCCAGGCATTTTCACAAACACCTTCATAGCACAATCCACATCACTATTTCACCTTCTTCTTCTTCTTCTTCTTCAAATGCAATCACCAATTTCTGATTGCTGCTTTAAGCCTAATGGAGTAATTGTTGTCAGAAAAGCAACAAATCATTTCATTACCACAAGCTCTGTATCAAATTTCAAGAAAGTCAATAGCAACAGTAGCTGCAGAAGTCAACGTTGTCTGCATAATGGTTTGCATGAATGTTTAATCATGAAAAGACAGAATCTTTTGTATAAAAACAAGAAATGGAGGAACCCCAGAAGCTCTACTTGCTTCTTCACTCATCTGAATGCTTTCCTTTCTGATTTCCCTTCAAGAAAACCCCAAAAAAATTTAAATGGTGTACTTGTATTATCTATATACTCTGTTTTTATGTGGTTTATTCTTCCTTCATCCCAAAAGATTGTCAGTTTGATTTTGAATGGTTAAAGTAACAAATTTGTAGCCCTAATATCATGTTAATAGTAAGTTAGTAACATCCAACATGCCTCAATGACTGGGGGGTACATATCATGTTGTTAATAGTAAATTATGTTTAAAATATTATTTTTCATCAAATGGTAGACACCATATCCATCGAAATCCAAAACTAGATAATCTTTTTGGAATGGAGGGAGTATATTTTATGATCTATATACACCCTACATCCCAAAAAGATTTGTCAAGTTTGATTTTCAATTTGTGGACTTAATTGACTCATGTAAGTTTAATTTCGATCAAAATTAATTTTTTTTACCAAATATTTAACAATATATGCAAAAGTATTTGATTTCAGAATTTAGAAGGTCATCTATCAAAATTAACACATGATGATATTTTGGATGGAGGGAGTATATTTTTGTGGTTTATCTTATTTTTGGATGTTTTGGACTAGTAATTTTGAATCTTGATCAGTTGGCGGTAAATGGGGATGGTTATGCATTGTATTCAACAGCTGCGGGAGATGGGACAGGGAAGAAGCCAGTGGTGGAGAAGCAAAAGCAGAACATGGATGCCTTTAATAGTTTGACGGATGCAGCAGAGAAAGTACCTAACACGAAAATCATTGCAACTCTAGCAAAGTACCTGTGGATGAAGGATAATTATGAGTTCCGTATTCGAGTTGTAGCTGCATTGTGCTTATTAGTTGGTGCAAAGGTTAGCAAGCAAGAATTTGGATGGGTTGAACATTACTTCTTCTATGCTATTACCTGTTATGTAATACTCTGAAATATGTTATGTTCATACCGAGTATATTAATCTATCGAGATTATGAAGGGTTGTAAATGGTTATGCTCATAACTGTGGAAAAAATAAAAGCTCCCTAGTAGTGTGATGTCACAATTGATAAGTCTCTGGTGATTGATATGTGCTGATGAGGGATTAAGATATATGTATATGTTTGTTGGACATGTAGGTGTTAAATGTCCAAGTGCCTTTTTTGTTTAAGTTGGCTGTTGATTGGTTAACGACAACAACCGGCAACACTACTGCTCTTGCTGAGTTTACTGCTGCTAATCCAACTGCCTTAGCTGTGTTTTGGAGCCCGGCTGCTGTTTTAGTTGGTTATGGTATTGCTAGGACAGGGGCGGCTGCTTTCAACGGTACTTTACTCTGATGTAATTGCTAAGCTTGTCTTGAATCCATTTTCATAGTTTGTTTTCGTAAGCCTTCTCTCTTATCTCCTTTGCTGAATCCATTTAAATGTGAGCTGTAGTGTTAACTTATAGTGGAGCTCATTGTTCTATGATGGTCTTCTTACAGAACTGCGAACTGCTATATTCTCCAAGGTAGCTCTGCGAACAATTCGTTCAGTTTCTAGGCAGGTATGAAGGCTGCCTTATTGTTTAAGAAAATCAATAGAGAAAAATTGATTCTCTTTCTCTGTTTTTATTTCCCCCATCAACTCTTTCCTTTGCTTCATCTGTATTTTATTGCATGGCTTTCTCCATAATATGGAAATCTTAACACAACTAATTTTTTTTGCAGGTGTTTTCACATCTGCACGAACTTGATCTGCAATATCACCTTAGGTATCTATCAGGGAATACCTTCATAAAGTCTCAGCTTCTCTTTTGATGTATCTATCTTAGGTTCTTAGATACTCATGAGCTTACTGATTACTAAAATTGTAACAAGTGAGCAACTCTAGAACCAATTATAGTTGATGTCTACACTTTTTTTTGTCTGCTTGATTGAACCCATATTATAATACATATTTAAAGTTCAAGGTTGGATTTTACGCATATAATCTGGCTTATTTCTGCAAACTGGAGATACAGTTCTGCAATCGTAGACGGAGATCCTTTCTCATTTTTTGTTACTCCATCCCCCTTCTGTTCCATTATAGTTAGCCCTTTTTCTTTTAGGATGTATCATTTCATTTGCCCTCATGCTACGTAATGATAAATATGATATAACCTAACGTCCAACTCTATTTTTTAATCTATAAAAATTTAGATGGTCCCATCTAAATAGGAACAGAGGGATTTTTAATATTGTGTTCATGGAGAAAGTTCTGGCTGTTTCAACATCTCATTGTTATCCTCCCTGAATGACAAGGGGCTGCCTGTGTTTTACTTGTTCTGTTTTTATTTAAATGGCCTACCTTAGCTTTTTACAAAAAATAAAAAAAGTGGTTGACTAAGTGTAAAACTATTATTATACCTTGGTTTTTTAGTTAAGTAAAAGTATCAGGGATTACATATAGGTAAACAAATAAATGTGGAAATTGTGTGATCTATACTGATGATGGGTTAAGATGGAACATAATACTCCATATTAAAGTAACGAGATAGGTCATTATTCTTGAACAAAATTATAATAAAAGGTAGGCCATTCAAATAAGAACTAAGTACTCCATCCAAGATAAATGTTGCTTGTTTATTTCTGTGGACTATGCTATGGCTGGCAATATAGCAGTCTTTGCATATCAAATATATTTTTGCTTCTGTTAGAATACTTTACTGCCTAATTGCCTAACATTTGTATATTAATTTATGCATTCCTTTATCCTTACCCCATTAATACATTTGCAGTCGAGAAACTGGTGGTCTAAATAAGATTATTGATCGTGGTAGCCGAGCTATATATTTTATATTGTCAGCCATGCTTTTCAATGTTGTACCAACTTTACTAGAGGTATGTTAGGCTTCATCTCTATCCTGAACTTCAATAGTACCTAACCCTTGATTGTTTTGATATATTACATCATTTTACTTTCAAAAAACAAACAAACATAGTGAGCACCTAAACATCTTCAACATAAAGTTTTGCAGATCTCAATGGTATCAGGTATTCTTGCATATAAATTTGGAGCACCATTTGCATGGATCACTTCCTTGTCAGTTGCTGCATATGTTGCATTCACATTGGCAGTGACCCAGGTACTTTTTTATTTCATTTTTATAGTGGGAAGGGGGGAGGGATTACACGCCCTTTTCATCTTGTTATCAACCAGGATGTCACATTTTGCTACTGTTGTTTCTATTTCACCGTAATTATGGTTGTCTCCTTGCCTTGTGTTTTCTAGTGGAGAACCAAATTTAGGAAGGTAATGAACAAGGCTGATAATGATGCTAGTACAAGAGCAATTGATTCTCTTATCAATTATGAGGTGTGCAGTTATGATCTTATGTTTCTTTCTTTTTGGTTTGCTTATTTTATCTCATTTTTACATATCCTTTTAATCTGCTTCTTTTGTAGTTCCTGGGATAGCGACACCTTGGCTTTCTCTTGCATACTAAAACACTTCTTGTCTATTTTTCCTTTTCAGACAGTGAAGTACTTCAATAATGAATCTTTTGAATCAGAAAAATATGATGAATTTCTCAAGAGTAAGTGTTTCTCGAAGACTGTATTTGTTCTTTTACCGTCCCTGGGCTAGATCTAATATGAATCCTACTCCTTTACCATTAAGGTTGAGAGCTTCTTCAACCATTTATCGTAAGATCATTAACATAATTACTTAGAAAGTGATGAATATCAGCGAAGATGGTATCTTCTTTATGTAATTGCCTTTTTAAAAAATTGAGTCTCATACCAAAAGACATACGGAGTAGTTGCCAAGGAATTAAGTATCTTAAAGAATATACAGCAGATCTATCATTTAAGGTGAACTGCAAAAGTCTCGCGTTTTCTATTTTTCAAAGATTTTGACATATCATAACTTAGATAACTTAATGAGCTTCTTAGGCATGAAATCAGTCCTTTCAGATCTTATATTAGCATTGGTGTTCGATTTTTTTACTCCCTCCTTCGCATGTTTTAAGAATTTTTTCCTTTTCGTTATGGAAGAAAAAGGAGCAAACTAAATATAAAAAAGAAGTTTTAATATTTATTAATATAGCGAAACACGCTCTAGATCTTATGGAGATATGATCAATTTAGTAAGTATGTGGGAAGCCAGTAGAGTAATGGAAAGGACCTGTAGATCTCCTTAGGTTACGTAAAAGTCAGTGAACTTACAGATTCATTTTCTTTGGTCCTGGTTGAGCAATTATATATCCCTTTTGCCGATCAGATTCCATCCAAGAAATATATCCAATTAGTCACAGGTTTATAACATTGGCTTCTGGAAGGTTGCTATTACAGGGTTAATGGCACAATTTAAAACTGAATTCTTAGTTACCTAATCCATAACCAAAAGAGTGATTAAAAGGAGAGATCTAGGGCTCTACTTAAAAACACAATTTTCTTCAACGTAGCTGGATTCCATGTTTCAAAGGTGGTTTCAGTTCGGTTGTTTTTGTTTTCTTAGAGTTCAGCTTCAGATTTTTTGGAAAAAGGGAAATGAGAATTAGGAAATTCATTGATTCAACGCCCCAGAGTCCAGATACGAGTTACCAGCTGCTCCAGAGCTTTTTTAACATGAGTGATGGAAATAGGATGGTCTTTAACGATGAAGTAGATTATTCCTTAAACATTAGTGATGCTCAAGGCCATTCGCCCTAGATATTTGTTTCATTTATCTTTGTTACGTACAAACTCACACTTCTACAAATTATGCTTTAATTTCTGTAATGTGACTGTTCTTACCAACTTCCAAGGCATGTGTATAGCTTTCACTATATTGTTATTACCCACATCCCTTTATTCCCTAGAGAGTTTGAGTCATGATGCCAATAATTATAATTGGAATTCTCCAACTTGACTATGTTTAACTCTTAGATGTGTATATTCTAGTTTTCCCGTGATATAAGGAACAAGGACTGATGTTAATGTGATATCTTCCTGAAAATGTTTTAACAATGAGGATTACGTAGAAGTGTAGAACTGTGATTAGCATTATTTGTGCTGCTTTATTTAAGTCAATTTTTTCTTGAAAGATATTAATTTTATAAGTTACTATCAGAATGTAATATTTGATGTTTATAACTTCCAGGATATGAGGATGCTGCACTAAAAACTCAACATAGTCTTGCATATCTGAACTTTGGACAAAGTGTTGCATTTAGTATAGCTCTATCAGCAGCCATGGTTTTATCTTCAAATGGAATCATGAGTGGTGGGATGACAGTTGGTGATTTGGTAGTGCATCTGTGTTCTAACTATCTAATTATCCATCTCCGAAGTTCTACTGACTAACAGTGTAATACTCTTTTTCTCGAGGTCATGGTGAATGGACTTCTTTTTCAGCTCTCTCTCCCTCTTAACTTCACCAGTCTATGTTGAGACCATGGGAGTCTTGTAGATATGAAATCCATGTTTTAGGTTGTGAGGTATGACAAAGGTTACTTACTTAGTAGAATCTGTTTCTATTCAGTTTGTGATATTTTGAGAGTTATAGTTACCAATTAGTTTCCTAATGAGAAGAAAAAACCTTAAACAAGGGTAAGAATGAAATGATGATCTGTAAAACATTCTGGTGGTTTTGTTGTCAGTTTCTAACTTATGCAACTGCACTATTAACATCAGTCATGGTTTATTCTTTAGTTGTTATCATAAATTTCTAAATCTTAAATTTATTGACTGCAGGAAAAGCCTGACATTAAAGATGCTGATGATGCAAAGTTTATCCAGTTGAAAGGTGGTAGCATTGAGTTTGACAATGTTCACTTCAGGTTTAGTGTGGTTAGTGTATTACCGTTATTCCTGCTATTGTTGAGTGGATGTAGTAGATAGTCTTTGTGCCATCTTGGATGTTAAAACCTCTACTGTTATAGTTAATTTAGTCATGCTTATCTTTATAGGCATTGAGACATGTTGATGTTGTGGCTCATTGTGAAACATTTCTCTTCAAATGGTTTGAACATATCTGTCATCATTTTATGTTTGCATGATGTTCATAGCTCTTAATAATATGATAATTTCTTTGTTCTTTTTTGAGTAATGATTTTAAAGGCTTTCTGAAGTAGCAAAGTTCTATATAAAACATTTTTGCTATATGTAGTTTCTCTAGTTTGATTATCTAATACTCATATTCACCAAAAATTGTCAGCACTGACTTTTTGATAGTTATACTTTTAAACTTTGACCGTATATATTTTTTGTTTTATTGTATAATATTTAGTGAGGCTAAATGAAAAATATTTCAATTGATATATTCATGAATATTATACAACGCTAAATAAATATTCAAAATTGACCTGTCTTGCTTTCACAGTCACAGATTGGGGCCACTAGAATGAAATACGTTCGGTCTGAGGAATTTGCTAGGTTTAGATAATTCTGGTACGGTGGGGTATACTCATTATTTATTTATTAATTTATTTTTATTTTTAAATTTGCCTCTATTTCAATAAATTAGCATTTAATATGAAGATTTCATGTTTTCATTAAATATTTGAGAACTGATTATTATGGTCTAAATTTAGTGGATTAAAGTCCATAACTTCAACTAAATTAAAGATATAAAAGAAGTCCAATTTTGTTTATTTACCATGCTTAATTTTGAAAACTTCTAAATTCTATAAATGTTGTCTTCATTTCTTCCTCCTCTCTCTTATGCATCTCTATTTTCTTTTCTTTCTCTGCATTCCTCTTCCCCATTCTCCTTATCACTTCTACATTCTGAGTTGTTATCTCTTTCTTGACACGTGAGCCTCCATGGCTGATTCCGTAGCTAATCGTGGTCGTTAATTACTACAATTGGATCACAGAATTGATGAGTTTGATTATGTGATTGGTGTTTGAAGATGGTGATCCGAAATATGTCTTCAAGTGGGAGATTTGTTGAAATAATGAAGCCATCCTTTAAACATTTGGGAGTGATGATAGATTAAGATCGTTAAAAATCGGTCGGTGATTTTTCGGGAGAATCAGACTGCCGATAATCGTCTTGAAACTTGATACGGCTTTCGGGAAAGGCAGTTTTGAGGCGGTTTGTGGGCTTTTCTAGGTACATGAGTATTACAATTGAGTTATGTATTTTCTTTTATAAATGAATACTTCTCACTCCATCCCAAAATGTATGGGATATTTTCACTAAAATAAACGATGAGTGGTTCTCATGTTAAATAAGCCAGTAGTATTGGAGGAAAAATCTTAATTGTGAGAGAATTTAGGTATAAAACTTTGTGTAGTCAAAATACAACAAGTGGTTAGGAGTATTTATTATGAGTTTTTTATCGCACAATCGTAGAATAAATGCATAGATAGAATATTAAAGAACTTTAATAATGCAGAAGCTTAGAAAGTTATAACAATTCTTGGTGCAGTAATAAAATATAAGTGATAGGTGGATTAGTGGTAGTACTTGTAACAATCTTCTGATTAATTAGTAAACACTGCATCGACAAATGCATGGTTGCCTCTCACATTGAGGTGAGCACTGTATCGTGCCTTAATACATTTATTTAGCTTCAATTCATTCGTTGTCATTGTTGCTTGCGATTCGATAGTGATTTAGGGTCTAAATAAATCATAACACTGTTAGGGCCCACTTCATTATGTTTGTTGATGAGTTAATAGTGTGATCAAGTATCTAAGATGCATGACTTCCATCCTTTCTTAGCAATTTATCTGACCCAAGGATTGTACAATTTGTGTCTATCTTTTCACTCTCTTGTACATGTAAGTTATCTGCTGGAAAGGAAGATTCTTGACGGTGTATCTTTTGTTCTACCAGCTGGGAAGAGTGTAGCAATTGTTGGAACGAGTGGCAGTGGTAAGGCCTGGCTTTTGAATCTGTATCTAAGAGTTTTGCCAAATTTTTATTTTGGATTATGCATTTTTTGAACAACTCTGATTCCACCTTTTGACTGATTTTGAGATTTACATGTCTGGGTTCATGAAGTTGACCTTGCTATGATAATCACTTTAATTCAAAAAATCCAAACACTGTTTTGATAGTTGTATCCTTTTTTAGTTGATAATACCCTCCACGATCACAATACCTTACGACAAAAATGACACTGTTGGTGTTATCTAAAATTTTGGTCTCTGCACTTGTATATTGGCATTCCTGCCCTGGTATTCTGTCATTTCCATCCTTTATTCTACATACTGAAAAAGACTGATTATTGCAGGAAAATCAACAATTTTTCGATTGCTCTTTCGGTTTTTTGATAGTCATTCCGGAAACGTAAGTGTACAACATTTGGGGATGTCATTGCAGTGATATACTGATTCTTTAAGATATCATGAATTCTATTTCCAGCATAAAAAGTGAAACATTTGAAGAAGTTACAGAATTACTATTGTACACAAAGTACCTTACTATAACAGCTAGCCAAAATTAGTAGTATCAATTTCTTATGAACTTGTTGGATTTGGCCATATCATAATCTGGCTTGACATTTTTAGATTTGCAATCAGTATTTAAGATATGTAACATGATTTTATGTGGATCAATGTTGGTGGTAACTGAGTAACTGTCTTATCTTTAATTGAGTATCACTAATTTTAAGAGGCCCCATCATGAATATTACTTGTTGAGCACCATATAAGTCAGTGATGAATGTTTGAGGAGACATAATGGCCATAACTTGATAATACTTACTGCAACACTCCCAGCATAATAGACTATCATCTCTCCATATTTATGTTTTTTTTTCTTTTTAAATGTGTAATGCACATGCTGCTGATTCTCATAGATCCGGATAGATGGTCAAGACATTCGGACAGTAACTTTGGAGAGCCTTCGTAAGTCTATTGGTGTCGTGCCACAAGATACAGTGAGTTTGTTTATGAAAAAAAGTGGATTTATCATTTTGTCTCTTGTTATTTGTTTATGTACATTTTGTTGTGGAAAAACACTTTGATTCTATTCATTTCACATTGGTTTCTTGACAGGTCCTGTTCAATGATACCATATTTCACAATATTCAGTATGGTCGTCTTTCATCCACTGAGGAGGAGGTTGGTCAATTAAATACTTTTTGTCTATTCTATCTTGTATGCTTATTTGGTGGCAGGTTCGCAGTGCTGCTTTCGATGGGCATAATCCATGACACCATCATGACTTTTCCCGAAAAGTATTCAACATTAGTTGGAGAACGGGGCCTTAAGGTTTGTATGCAAATTATTATCTTCGTTTCTATTCTTGTGTGCAGTCAGTCGAGAAATGATGCTTGCATCAGAAAAATTCTCTGAAGTATGCATAGCGACCAGCCTGTCTTTAACCCGCTCCCAAGATGTCTGTTCCTATATTTCACTGCATATCATAGCTGTGGCTGCATCGATCTGGCTTTAGTTCTCATGCAGAAACATCTTAATTATCCTACCATGATATGTTATGTTTGAAATGGATGTTGTTTGTTGATAAACAGTTTCTCTTTCTGTTAGGTGTGTGAATGATCTGTGTATCCATCCAGGCAATACTTTTGATTCCCCTCCCAATTTGGCAGTAAAGGCTTTTCGTTTCCGTAACTTTGAATATCAATAACTAGATTGTTATGATGAAAAATTGTAAAATTTACTTTTATGAAAATATATTTAAAGACAAATTTATTAATATCAATTTTATATTTTTTGAACTAAAGAATAAAAAGTAATTGATGATTTAAGTTAGACCTAAACTTGAAGCGATCCTATAATATGAATTGGAGGTAGTAATATTTATGGGGCAATAATTTCCACGCCCCACTGTGCTGATTTTTATTGGATAATGGTTTTGGCAATTCACATTTTCTAATGGCACTTCATCATCTATGAGTAAAATGGGAATACAAAATATTCAATAGAGAAGGAAAGTCATGATCACATTGAAGAGTGCCAAAATCATTGCACTTATCATTTTGTTTGCTGCTATACATATGATGACATGATTATGTTCCCTATAGTGTTATTACGATAATGATTGTAAAACTTCGCTTGTGCCCCATATCTCTGCAGTTAAGTGGTGGTGAAAAGCAGCGGGTGTCGCTAGCTCGTGCATTTTTGAAAGCACCTCCCATTTTGTAAGTCAGACGTTTCTTACTACCTATCACAACTTTTTGCCACTCTCCATCATTGATGATTCACTCCAATGAGTAAAAAATAGGAAGCAAGTTCAAAATATCTAGCCTTCGAGGGAGTTTGGAAACAGCTTTTTGAAAAAGCAATCAGCTTATATAAGCTTTACGGCCTATACCTCCCTGTAAAAAAGCTTGAACTTGAAGCGTTTTTGCAGTACCTTTTAAGCTATTGGAAAATAGTTAGTCCCAAACACCCTCTTAGATGCTAACTAATTTGCAATCACTTTGTGATTTCATAAAGCTTGTTACAGTTAAGAAGTCGTTTCTCTTTCAACTCTGCTTAACAATTTATTCATACAACATGTTTGAATGCTTCTAAAGAGGATTCTGCCTAAATCCTATGATAACAAAGAGGCTGTTTCAAATTGATTCAAGATGAAGTTTAACAATACAAGAAGCATAGGTAGTGTAACACACCATTTGGATTTATTCCATTATATCCAAGATCCATAGAATATAAAGTCTTTGACTCCATATGACATGGAAACATGGCTCAACTATTTATGAATATGATAAATTCAACCTTTCTCCCCCTTCTATTTAGATCAAAGTATATTTTAAGCTGGCTGCTTTAATGAATTTTGGTTCACAAAGCTGTCTAGTTGTTCAGAATATTGATTCACTGAGATATGAGTTGAAGAAAACACCTTAGGATTGATTCCATAGACTCACCAAGGTTGTATTCTGGAAATGAACCCCACATGTATATTAGACAGCTTGGGTAAATTTTCCTATCAGACTCACCTTTGGCTTTCATTGTGGTATGTGTATTCTATTACATTTTCCCAAAACAACTCTTGTTCATCATTTTTTTTCGTCTGCTCTCATTAAGTTCATTACCTAAGTTCATGAAGAGCTATTGATCTAGCCACTTACTATTCTACTTTGTTCCAACATATAAGCTCTTTCCATCTTTTAGCTACTTATGCAATTCTATAAGTTTGCCACCTTGCATCAGATGGCCGATATCATACAGTAAATGACATTTTTACTTTATATGATATAATTGCACATTTTAACTTGGTCACCCATACTATAATATTTATTCTTACTGAAAAGCTTTTTCATATTAAAACGAGGAGGAAATTGTGAAAAATTTAAATATTTTGTCTCAACTTCCTCATAGGCTATGTGATGAGGCTACCAGTGCACTTGATAGCACTACAGAAGCAGAAATCTTAAATGCATTGAAGTCCCTTGCAAATAATCGAACTTCAATATTTATAGCTCACAGGCTGACCACTGCTATGCAATGTGATGTGGTATGTGTGCTTCTTGCTTGTATGCACATACAAGACACCAGTGTTTCTTCATGTTCATCTATAAATCCATATTCTACTGAAACCATGCTACTTTGTATGTATTCCAATTTTCAACTCCATTCTTGTGCATGGCACGATGCTGTAAATATGAAAAACTGATGTTTGGCTGGAGTTATGAAAAACTACAACTGTTAATCAACGATCCTGTAAATATAACTCTTTCTGATACCTTTTTATAGCTTAATATGTGGATCTCTAAAACCTCAGAAACACCTGATGCAGTTTTTATGCTCTAGTACCTTTGTTGTCTGTTTCCTTTTGGAGTGGCAAGAGAGCGACTCATATATCTGTAATTTTCGTTTTAATTACCAGATTATAGTTTTGGAGAATGGAAAAGTGGTGGAACAGGGATCACATGATGATCTCTTGTCAAAGTCAGGGCGATATGCTCAACTCTGGGCACAACAAAATACAACTATTGATGCAATTGATTCTGCCATTGAACTGGAGACATGACCTATTTCACATTACATTGAGAAGTGGATTTTCAGCTTCGCTCTTTTTGTCTTTTTGTTCTACTCATTGTACACATTTATGCCCTCTTTCTGTGTACAAGGTCAATTTTTTAGGCCATTGTAGTTAAAGTTCATTACTATTTCATGTTTGCTTGGTGGCTTCAAGGGGTTTTGCTCTGTAAATTGATAACCCTTCTCTTTTACCATACTTTCTTGCAGAAATGAGACCGAGGAGGAGAGCTGTACCAAATGCCAAGGAATTTCTCATTCAATTGGTGCTTGCTGAGTGGCTCTGCCGCTGAGATGGTGTCAGCCAGAGAAAACCCCTTTCGGGTCACAAAGAGTCAGCCTGCCTGGTTATACTTCTTTAGCACCGATTCTTGGTCTTTTGGCTTATAACCAGTAATAATAAAGGATTTTTATTTAATGAATAAGAAGACGCTTATTTCAATGTTATACTATAAATGTGGCTATAAAATCACAGAATTATTATACGCGATTTCATCATATAATTATAAGACAGAAAGATAAAATCTAAGAAAAAAAATTATCTACTAAATACATTACATATTTTAAAGAGTATCAATTTTCACGTAAAGATCGCCTACCTCCCCTTTCATGCCTTTTTCGTGTCTTCTTGCTTTATAGCATTGTATCTCATGTACATGAGATCTCTAGTAATTATACTAAACGCTTCAACACACAGCATGACAATATTATAAAACACGAGACACTGTAAAGGATGTCAAAAGTGAGAGGTAGAGATTTTGGCCACAAATTCTAAACTATGAAATTCAGAAAAATCCTAAAATATTATTCATATTTTAAACTTATTATTCAAAAAATTCAATTTTCATTCTTAAATTGTCAAATTTTTTCATCTTTCATCTTTATTTTACCAGTTGATATCTCAATACATCATCATCCTTATCAAGCATCAATTTACTTATTTTCTGCTATCATTAAGTACTATTTTTATTCTTTATTGATCGACTCTTTTTTCAATAGACAATTCTATTTTTTATTATTATCTATAGTTTATTCACCATAATGATTTCAAATTAATAATCTGTCTCCTCAACTAATTAATATTAAATGTGCTCAACGTTAATATTTTGGTATATTCTCAGAATAATTTATCATTTTAATTATTTCTCCATCCCAAAAGATCGAGTTTTACCTAAATAGAAATTTCAAATTTGATTCTTGGTTTGATCAATTATAGTGAAGAAAATCGGCGAATTTAATTTCTGCCATGACAAAAGTTAAATTTCCCTTCATCTCTTTGCGCCAAGTCAAACCTCCCCAATCATTTTGGAAAAGTTATGTGGTTTCAATTTTCTTACTTTTAAGAACATTGTTTTAAAAGTTAAAATTCAAATTTGTCCTTGCTAAGCGTTGTTTAATTTTAAATTTAAATTGATTATCATTGACATATATGATTGTCATTCAAATTTAACATATCATAAAGGTATTTTGATATTTACATTGAATTCAAATTTTAAAATGGCCAACTAGGAACCAAAATTAGATTTCCGTTATTGGGGAAAACTCCCAATCGCTTGGACCAGGAAAATCATATATCATCGCTTAATTTCATCGGTAATTAATTACTTTAACTCGCTTTAAATATCAATGGAGTTTAAGTTTCATAATGATCTGACATTTGTCAAAGTATTAAGTCTTACCAATTATGTTCCAAATGTGAATTTTTTAACTTTGTCTATTATGTCCGGGTATTTTTGATCCATTGTTAACTCTCTTGATGGGCTTTGATTGAAGTGAGTTATCTCATTATTTTAATTTACTTTCTCTCTCTTGCTTATGTATTTCTCTTCTTATTATCTCAATATAAGCAGAAACAGTTAAACAACAAAAATTAATGTGATGGTCTAAGTAAAATTCAATAATGTAAAATTTATAATACATATTTACCTCGTATATATAACTAATTGAGTATCCATGTCATTCTTTTGAAATACAAAAATTGAAAATAAAATAGTTTGCTTAATTATACATATATTAGCATAATATAATAAGGAAACTTTTTATGTGTAATAACCGATATTATCCGAATTATTTAATTTTAATAAAAAATGAATAAAACCTTATTTGGAAAGCAGTACCTATTAATAGTTTTATAAAAAGTATACAAGATGGAAATATATATAAAATATAATTAACTTATAGTAAAATAAATCTAATAATAATAATTTAAAATATCATGAAGTTTTTGAAAACAAAATAAAATCAGTATACATCAAGTGAAGTTACTATTCGTAATTATTATTTCATATATTAGTAACAAAATATATCCTAATAAGCAAAATTTATATGTTATTGACATAAAAATTAAAGCATCATTATCTCGGTCAATAAAAAGTCAACTTTGTATGTTTCACTCACAATGGGTAATTACACGGAATTTATACTTCTTCTTTCAGTAGTAAACAAAATCATTTTGAGTTTAAAAGGAATTACATCAAGAAAATAATGGCAATTTATGTTACCTTATATTTTTAAGAATTATAGTTTCAATAAAAGATTGCACTTTTAATATGACAATTTTGATCACTTAAAGATTGTTAAGTTTTGAATTCTGCCAGTTGACCTTTATAAATTTAGACTCCAAATATTTTTATGCAAAATAATTATTTGTTATTATAATTTTTAGGAAATTATTTAAAAGAAGTATGTTTATTGCATGTAATCATGTCATCATGATATGGTTTTACGATACAAATTTTTTTATTTGAGCAGAATACCAAGACAATTCCTAAACAATTATGATATTATGTTATTATTTGAATATGTTTACTCGACATGTTAATATTAAGACAATTATGATCATCTAAGTAAATTAATTATCCCTATATCTTTTGAGAAATCTAACTAAATAACTAATATAGTTTTCAATCATTTAAATATAAAATTATAAATATTACATACTATATTTATCTCTAAAGATCCTAAAAAATTTCTTTCAATACCTAAATTGTTTAAATCTCAACCAAATCCAAATTTCAAAATTATAAATATTATATATATAGTACCCTCCATCTCTAAAAGGTTGTTCGATTAAATAGCTTATAATTATTAAGAATCAAATCACTCAAATAATGAATTATTGCCATACTAAACCCATCTTTAATGTATCAAGCTAATTTTTTTTCAATAGTCAATTTTGTTGAAGCTAACTAACAAAACTTAAAAATTACGAAACATCATACTACCTTCATCTCTAAAAAGATTAATCGATTTTCTTTTGAATAAGAAATTATTTAAAAAGTCAATCACCAAAATTTAAAATTTATAATACTAAATTTCACATCCATCTCTAAAAGATCATCTAATTTTCTTTGTTCAATACGAAATTATTTAAAACTCAACCGACAAAACTAAAAAATTATGAAGACCCTATGTTACCTCCATCTTTAAAATGTTCATGGATTTTCTTTCTCAATAGTTAAAATTATTTAAAACTCAACTGCCAAAATTCAAAATTTATAAATATTAAATATGACGTCATTCTCTAAGCAGATCGTCTTGCTAATTTTCATTTCATTAGCGTCACAATTATTTAAAACTCCACCAAACTAAATTTATGTAACTCATGACACATACACTTATTACCTTCATGGCTCAATGATTTTTCAATAGTTAAAATTAACAAATTTTATGATCTTAATAATTGATATACAACTTTTGATTTGAATCAAAATTACTATATTAACAAAGTGAATAATGTTTGAAAATATTATATGTTGATATACATATTTCACATAATAATATAACAAAAATTTATAAAGTATTTAATTTCAAAATTAAAACGTCAACTTGTCATAATTATTACGTCATTCATACATAATTTGAATACTTTTATCCATCAAAGAAAGATTGTCTAGATTAATTTTTAATGATCAAATTAATAAAATCCTCGTCTGGCCTCTATTGAATAACAAATTTCTATAATAGTTTTAGCAAATTAATGCTTACATATTAATAATTTAACTTATACCTTTGCTTCCCAATATTATTTTTATCACTATATGTGAATTATTTAGCTATAAATTTCAATAAGATCAAATTTACACGTTTAAAATAAAAATTTAAAATTCTTCAACTTGATGATTGAATTCTTTAATTATAAACTCAATTATTTTTATGCTATTAATTTTTTAAAGAAAAATATAAATTCTACATATTTCAACAAGATCAAATTCTACATGTTTCAACTAAATTTCAAGTAAAAAATAAAAATAGCTAATATTTTAAACAAAATATTATTATTATTAACATAATACTTTTGATTATTCAACTAAAAATAATGTGTTAATTTTTTTTATCACACTTAATAATTTTATTAAGTATAGTCCTATAATTTCATACTATATACAACTTGTAATATAATCCCTACAATAAAACGATTCCTTTTGCATGTAGAATCTTATATTGTAGGATTTATATTTGTAGTCTTTTAGTTTGATTAAAATTTATCAAAATACAATTATACCCTTCATTAAGGGTATTTTAGTCAGTTCAATCATGAAAAAGGGAACAAACTTTAAGTGACAAACTCATGTTGTTATATATACTAAGAAACGCACGCCAGACGTAGACGTAAATATTTATGCTTCAAACATTTAAATTGAGATAATAAATAAAGTAATTAACTATTTACGAAATTTAAAATTATACCATGATTTATATTATAATTCATTTTGTTCATATTATACTCTTTAATAATATAGTTTTAATAACAGATTTAAAAAATTTGTTACCATACTACTCTTCATTTTTAAGGTTTACTAGTTAACGCATTATTTAATTTTATTTATCAAGTGTGAAAATATCATTTTTCTCTTTAATAAAAATGCACCTGGCGTTATTTTTTATTTATTATTAGAAAATATCACTTTGGAATTGATTAAGAAGATAAATTATTCATAGCCAGTCATTCAATCTTACTTTTGGCTGTATTCATTTTAACATATTTTAATTGATGACGACTAATAATATTTCGCACAAAATCAATAATATCAAGACCTTTTACGATATTCTTTCAATTTACCACGCAAAACTACCAAAAGAGCCACACATTACATGTCCTTATTCAAATATAAAATATTTCCAAATGAATTATGGGTTAAAATTAATGGAATAAAGATGACATAACTATTTTAAAATGATATTCCTGTACAATAATTTTTAATAAAACTTAAACCTCAATAGTATATATGTGATTAATATTATTTGATATGGAAACTTTAAAATTTTGACACAAATAACAACTTTAATATAAAAGGTCACAAAGGTCATTCAAATAGAAGATGAGCGTATCTGATTTATACATCGAACGTTTCATTAACAAAGCTGATTATATAATTCAGAATATACATATTATTCATGCATGTATTTTTGTAATATAATATCGGTGAATTATATTTCATGTTAAGTGAAAAGATATAAGACAATTACATACAATATAGTTTTACTTAATTACTAATCAATATTAAATAGTAAAGATTGAATTTTTTTAATTTTCTTTTAATATATCAATCTAACTATAATTAATTATTGCATCTATAGCTTTAAAGATAAATATATTTTTATTCAAGCATAAAAATAACATGTTACATATTTATATATTACAATAAAAAAATTAAATTTATGAAATAAAATATCCAAATCTATTACTCCTTCCATACTAAATGATTATCATGTTTGATTTAAGTGTTCCAAATTGACAAACTTGTATGTCTTCATCAATAAACATAATTTTAATTTGAATAAAATTTAATGTCAATATTAAAGTAGATTGAAAGTACTATTATTTGATGCTTTTTACCAAATATTATACAATAGAAATAAAAATATTTGAATTTAATATTTAATCTGAGAAAAATCCAAATTTAAACCTTGGCAATCTATCGGGGATTTTAGGGAGTATTCATATGTAAATTGATAATTTTTTATTTCAATTATGAGATGTAATACAAAATATCACATAATAATTTAGATATATATTCTTTAATAGTAATTTTTCCGATTAAATTTTTTTTTTTCAATTTATAATTGAATAATTATCATACAAAAAAATTTAGTATGAGTAGATTAATTCATTGAATTAAAATATAATTTACTTATTGTTATGATAAAAAAAATCAAAGGCAATATTATATCAAACACTTTTATCTGTTGTTAAGGTATTGGAGAATTTTCTATATAATTGACCTAAAATGTTGGATAATGAACATATGATAATTCAGTATACGTATGAAATTGGTAAACTCTTTGTACATATTATAAGAGAGTAGATAACTTCAACTATGTTTGAATTGTTATCAAAATTTTAGTAAAAAATTTAGTACTTATTAGTTGTTGAATTGTTATAGGAGTCCCTTTTAAAATTTTAGAAACATATTTTTCCACCAATAGATAGGAAATATTATAATAAGGGTAATATAGTAATTAGTTATGTGAAAAAGGAAGAAACATAACTCATGTAGACAGTCGAAATTAAATAAATAATTTAATTAAAATTCGATTTATTTTAATCGGTGAAATCGATTAAAAGAAAATTGATCACACAAGCTACACGTGACAATTAGGTTTCAACCCGAACCCTAATAAAAATCGAACACTTGTGAAATGATAAGGTTCCTTGAATTAGCCCCTAAATTAAATTAAAGTTCAAATTAGGGTTTTAATCATTAATTAACCCTAAATTTTAACTCATACGAGGGTTTTCGGGAAAATAGCCCCGAATTAATTTCAATCGAAGCTAGAGCTCGAAAATCCCCTAAATTAATGATAATAAATCGGGTTATTTGGCTCAAATGGGAGTTCCGGAAGCTTCGGGGCTTTAAAATAAAGACTCTAGAAAGAACGGGGTTAAAACGAACACTCCAAAAGAGTTGGGGCTAATATGAAAATGTGTTTGACCTAAAAAAGAATCTAGAACCTTCTTGCTTCATCAAAAGAGGCGCCTATTATGCTTGGAGTGGAGACAAAGTAATTTCCATAAAATCAACGGCTCAGATCTTGCCTCAAAATCAACGGTTAAGATCAAAATCCAGGATTACGGATCAATTAATCGGCGAGAGCCCGAAAAGCCTATAAATACACCCCCCTTTATATGGACTCAAAATTCATCCCTCGGAACATAAAATACAAAGCTCCCAGTATAAGAACAACTCATAAGGTATTTCTTCATAGAAAACCTTTGAAGATTGTTGCTTATTCAGGAGAAAAACATCAAATCTTCAACCTATAAACCTAAACAGGTGCCTTAATTGTAGAACTGAGTGAAGAACACAAAAATCTTCAACTTCAGACCAAAATAGGCGCCTAGAATTAGGGACAAGGTTTAGAATTTTGATCAAGACCCAAAAAACTACGAGAATCCGATCATTCATCTCAAGGCAAATCAAATGAACTACAAGATTAAACTATAAATGCCCCAAGAGTAAATCATAGGCAGGGATATAGCCGTATAACCCCTGTCTAGCTGTCGGAAATACGGAGTAACCCGCTAAAGCATCCTCTGACAAGACAAGCATATCCACTTGATAACCCGAAGATCGTGAATACGCCGGCTAAAGTACCCGAATCTTGCCTAGCCGTGTTTCCAGATCAAGTCGTTAAGACCCTCTTACCAGACATATCCAAATCAAGTCTAAGTTCCACGACTCAAGCTCCAAAGACTAAAGATCAAGTTTATATTAACGCCCATACGGGTATACGCTAGCGCTTTCCGCCTAATTATATCCAAGTCAAAAACACTGCCCAAGACTAAGTTCTCATCCACCTAGAGATCACATATATCCGCATTCATATCTAGTCTCTTTACATCCAAAATTGGAGGCACAAATTCAAGTCTAGCTTAGGATCATACAACGGTCTAAGCACAAATCCAAACTAAATTTTAGGATCAGACAAATGCCTGCATAATAAATCAAATTACAACTAGCCCCAAATAGGCGCCCAAATCAAGTCTAAGTCAAGTCCAAGACTACACCAAATCCAAGTTGAGCATCTCAAGCAGTTTAGAGAGTAATAGACTCTAATAGTCGGACCTTTAAGCTATTTATAAATCTTCTTTGTACCTAGTTAGATTTCCCTAAAAGGGTTTTATTGTATTGATGCGCATATTCATAAATAATAAAATCTTTCTAGCAGTTACAACTCACACTTTTATAAGTGAGTATATATAAAATGTAATATAAGAATTAAGAATGAAAAAGTGAAAGAAAATATATATATATATATATATAATTTTTTCCAAGCATCCACGACGCCCAACTGATTTTATATATATATATATATATATATATATATATATATGGGTATATATATAAAATTATTTTTTCCAAGCATCCACGACGCCCAACTGATTATGTGTTCCACACTGTGACTATTTTTTGCGCACAAAAAAATATCCTACCGTGGAACACACGGTCGATGTGTGATTCCACCGAGTGTGAGTACATCATCTCGCGTGGAAATAGTTTCTGCCAATTTAACTGTTAAAGCTTTGAAATAATTAGATATCTTAGGAGCTACAATGGTGTCAACGAGGATACATTTCTTACTTTGGAATATATGATAATGAAATGACATTCAACTCAATCTATTTAATTGACAATTTTAGAATGATAATGAAATGACATTCAACTCAATGTATTTAATTGACAATTTTAGAAAAATATCATGGTCAACGATATATTTTTAATTTTTAGCATATTATTGTTTTCAATTGAAAACTAAGCACACTTTTCTTCTACAATGACTTATTTGTTCCTCATGAAAATATGACATCCTTGATTATGTTTTATTATATAGATTAATAGTGTTATGTGGAGTCATATATTTTTTATTTAATGGATGTAATTGAATACATCAAAATGACTCATTATGCTATTTACACTAGCTTCAATGTCCTATAAAGTCAAATATTCATGTCTCTTGGTTGTTGGCAAGATAAATGAACTAAATCAAATGCTCATTGAACTACGATACACTTTATATGTACTTCATTCTTAGATCAACTCGAACAAATTTCTCTTGTTATCAAAGGTAAGAATGTGTAATTTATCTAACTCTCTATTATCCTACTTAAAGATGGAACTCTATTAAAAAATATCAAACATGCTGGGATGTACATTACTTGTACTTTATTTCATGTTACGTTCTCAATCATGGAAGTAGAAATACAAGTCCAATTTTATGTGCATGCTAACAAACTAACAAAGAAAAAATCAAATTAGAATTCAAGTACTAACGAAAATATTTCCAAAAAGGAAAGGATTGGTAATAGCTCTGCAATCCCGTAAACACTCATTGTACAACTTTGTTGGAGAAATGTGTGCGGGTGATGAGATATCTTTTTGTATTTTTAATTTTTATTTTGATGATTTATTATTAAAACTTAAATGGCCCTCACTAATAAAATTAACAGTCAAATAACTTAAATTTTAAAACCACATGATCAAGCGGTGAAAACATAATTAATAATTGTAACTATTATATACAGTCATAAAAACATTTTAGTCGATAAATTTTTTGTGACCAAAATACCCTGTATTCTCTCATACTAATTTTTAAGTTGAACTCAAATTTTGCGTTCATTATTATTTTTGGTTTTCATCTTAGTGGAGGAACTAGGGGAACTTAAAGTGGTGGGAGTACTCAATCTTTATATAATTTTATTAATGATTTTTTCAAAAATTATAGTCATTCTTTCAAAAATGATGTTGTTCGTTCCCCTAAATTTTTATATTTTTTTTATAAGTATAGTATCAAATAATTCACTCCCCTTATATAAAAACTCTGATTCCATCACCGATGAGCAATACTCAAGATTTGTAAATAATTCACTCCCCTTATATAAAAATTCTTATTCCACCACAGATGAGCAGTACTCAAGATTTGTAACAAGTGAGCATTATTAAAGCAGGGTATTGAATCATATATTCTTATAGTAGTATATAAATTTCTCACGTTAACGAACAACTTATACTATATGGTTCATCAACAATAAAAAAGTTGATGAGTATTCATATCAAAGGCAACAATACATGAACTGGTCGCAAAAATGGATCACATCACATATTCCAGAAAAGAATGCAACTGCATAAGACCGAATGATTATATATATCACTTCTAATAAACCCCACGAGCTTATGCATTCTTGACACAACTAGGAAACTGGAAAGAACAAAATCGACCAATCTTGTCCCTACCTCCTTTATTTTGTAAAAATGGAGAAAATTCCGGTAGCTTAACAAATCCACACATGCAAGAAGATTGTTTCCTCAATGAAATACAACAATCATCTGGTGGATTTATAGGCTTGTAGAGTGCCCCAAGGCATGTACTCAATTCGGAAACATTGCATTGTGCTGATGCTACACCTATTTGTGCTTCTTCAAGAAGAAACAATGTCATTGAAATGAACATACACCTCAAAATTGTGTTCATATTGGTGTTGATATTCTACAAAATTATGTTCTAGATGAATGAGACAATAAAGAAGAGTTTAGCCCCCAATTTATAGGAGATGGGAGTCTTATGTGATGAGAATGCATTTAATTTTGGTCATGCAAGCGGTTAAAATTTCATCACATATTTGGATATAAAGAGGAAAGAAATTATTTTTAAAGATGTGATAAAATAATGAATGGACTCAAATTAGTGTGATATTTTATTGGATATATTGTTTACTATATTTCATTTTATATGTTTCCTAATATGCTATAGAAATGCATATATTTAATATATTTTTTTATGCATGATTATTATTTGAGGCGAATATAATTCTATTACTATTTTTTGAAAGAATAAAATAAGGAGTCGGTTATGTAGAGTTTAAGAAGGGTGATTTTGAAAATGATATGGATTTAATGCATTGGTGAAACTAGGGGTGGCATAAAGAGTACTGACGCCCCTAATTTTTTGAAACATATCATTTTGTTATTTATTTTTTCAAAAATTATAAAATTTGCCTCCTACATTTTATATAGTTGTCTAAAAATAACTCATTGGCCACTCTAGATAGAAATTATGATTCCTTCACCAATTAAATGATGGAAAAGTCATAGTTATCCTCTTTGAATTTTGAAATAAAATCTATTTAACACTATTTTGTAAGTTTTCAATTACGAAAAGTAGATATTTGAGAGAATTCAAACTTTTCCTCTTTCTACGCGACTCACATCAATTCAAATATGGATTTTTATGCATAATATGTTGGAGGAAGGAAGAGACAAACCTAATAGAGTTCAGAGATTCGATATTATCATCGAATTCGAATTAGTTTTATCACTATTTTAAAATGTATCTAACTGAGTACCATTTGTTCAGGTACATAAATGAGTTAAGATTAAAATAATAAGTACATTATGGATACAAATCAGTGCTGGTAGTCAAAATTGAGGTTTAAGCATTGTATAAAATTAGTCGATCCTTAAACATCTGAAGTAGATGTGGCAAATGGATGGACGTTAACAGGGTAAGGTTCCGCCTCGAATTGCATAGTATGTATAGGGCTGTAAACCAGTCGAATCGAACCGAACTGAATATTTCAAGGTTCGAGCTCGGTTCGGTGAGCTTTGAACCAAAGGTTCGATTTGGTTCGAATATCAAAAGACAAAGCTCGGCTCGAGTTCGAAGCAAAAATTAAGGGTTGAGGTTCAATTCGGTTCGGTTCGAAAAAGCTCGATTCGTGAATGCCAAAATCAAAAATCAAATGAACCAAAAACACATAAAACTAAAAGAATTGAAACAAAAAAATAAAAAAAGTAATCCCAAATCAAAACCTAATTAAAAATGCTAAGACAAGTCCCAAAATCAAACCATGAAATTGGAAACACAATTGAAATAATAATTTAAACCTTTGAATTCTTCATGCATCTAATTAAAATCCTAATTTAAACATCTGAATTCTTCATGCATCTTCAATTCTAGGCCTTGCTTCAATTTTTGCAAATAAATTTTCAAAGAAATTGGAACTTGCTTCAATCTTCAATTCATGGTAATTATACAAGGAGGGGGAGAAAGAGGGATAAAAATGGTTTCATGGTTAAGCAAATGGAAGATTTTATATTTGGGCCTTGTTGGTTATGTGAAGATTTTATACTTGGACTTGGGCAAATGGGAAATGTTAATATTAATGGATCAAAGGTCCTAACTCCTAACTATGTACATACATTGATAATCATAAGCCATAACAAATCGATCGGGTCAGTTACATATATAATACGGAGTAACAAACTTCTATATCTGAAAAGTAATCGATTGATAGTATTAAACTTGAAATGTTCCATCACTTCAATTCAATGGATTCATTGTCTGTTTTATGATTGTTACTGTAAAAAATTCATGGAAGTCTGGCTACTAAACCTAATTATTATAGATGGTGGAATAAAATAATTAATTTTAATTAATAAAATTCATTTTTATGGATTTATTAATTTAATTAATTTTCACCAATCACACACCCATTGCTACGTGTTAATTAGGGTTCACCCGAGCCAATTAAATTCAAGCCACGAGAAAATAATAGGGTTTCCGGATTCAAGGACTGATATGAATTTTGTGGTTAAAATTAGATTTTACATTAAATAAAACCTAATTTTTAAACCTGTATCGTGGCTTCCGAAAGATATGGGGCTTAAATGAATGCAATAAGGAAATGTCGGACTCAATAAATAAATTCATTTTGACCTAAAAACCCTATAAATAGGCTACCAACCTCTTTCTTGGAGAATAAGCCAGCAAAATATCCACGGTCCGTATCATACCAAAATCAATCACAAGATCGTGATCCACCTGAAAATGAACCGACCAATCAGAAACATGACCGAAAGCCTATAAATATCCTCATATATTCGAAAATATAGACAAGTTGATCATAAGTAGAAAGGTTATGAAACAAGGTGGGAAAAGTTTAAAAGCTCAAGAAGAAAATCACTGAAATAAATCTGCTAAACAAGACGCTAATGTATGACTTTAAAGATAGTATAAATACTGAGTAAATAGATATGTACGAGACGAAAGTACTAAATGAGCAGTATTTGTTACACGGATAATAATATATTCGTGATCAAGCTTTCATTAAATTTAATGACAAAAAGTGGAGAAATAAAATACCGCACCAAACGGGACCTAAAACCTACTCTATTAAGATAACTTTCAGCACATAAATATCTTGAAACTTTATCCTTTCCTCTATTTGGTCAGAAAGCATCACTACTTCCATCACAAAATTTTACTTTTTTTTCCTTCTTTGTCTTGTAAAAATTCTCAAAACAATTTCAAGCACCAAGTGTTCCTACAATCATCTAAGCATCTAAGGTATATGATACAACTCTTAAGCTTTCACATGTCTTAAAACATCTAGATGATATGTTATGTTGTTTTATAATTTGAAAAGTTAGAAAAAATGAATATTTTATTAAAGATTGAATTTTTATGTAGTTTATGGTAGATTTAGAACCATATTTTGTTATGACCGACATATTAGAATATTTTTAGGAGTATATCATTGAGAGATAGCTATATTATGTATGGGTTTGATTTTGTTCCTATTTAATCTCAATTTTTATATAAGAAATAGGAAATAAATAGTAAATATGTTCCAAAAATTATAAAATTCTGTTTTTAAGTAAGTGTTGTCATATGGAATTGACCTATGTAAAGAAGGTTTGATTTTCAAGTCGCTTTTGTATTTGTTATGTAAAATTCTTGAAGTTAAATGGTAGAAATGATATACAAATGGAAGAAAATATAAATTTTTGAAATTTTAAAATTGATTTGATATTTATTTTGAATTATGAGATCTAGAATAATAATAATCGGGATTTAAATGGAGAAAATATAGTTTTATTGCATAAAAATATTCGGGCAGAATCTTTAGACCATTTTACTACATTTTGAACTTGGATAGCCTCTATATCGACTTGCTGGATTATCTTGATGTTGATTTGAGGTTTAATGTGATAAAAAGGAGATTATAAAAGGATAGTAAATAAGACTTCTGAGTCCGACTCTGAAATGTGGACTACCTAGAGATATTTTAGTTGCTTTGCTCTCGGAGGCGAAAGTGCTAAATCTCAATGATGGGCACCTTTCATGTAAAACCGGTAACGACTCGTTAATTAATAAATTAAAATGTGGGATTATTAAATTGATTAACGTAAAATTTGAAACCACTTTATATTTTATGTACGATAAATGTTAATGTTGGAAATTTATTGTCGAGGTAAGTTGAATCGAGAGGTATCGCTTGAACTAAAACGGTCGAATTCTCATCCGCATAAGCTCGTTTTTCCCTCATCCTTTCCGCACACCAAACAAGCCTTAAGAGTGGAAAATAAAAAAAAAAAAAATCCCATCTCCCTTCCCCCTCAAGACCGCCGAACCCCCTGATTTCTTTCTCCGATTTCTCCTCCATCTCGCGAGATTTCACCTCAAATTTCTTGGAGAGTTTTCCCTTATCACCCTCTTCGATTCAAGAAAAATGCCAAACTTTTGTGTATTTCTTGAGTTTCGACTAGGTTGACTTTCGTTGACTTTTTATGCTTTTCGACTTTTCTTGCTTCAATTGATTCTTGGGCTTTAAATTAGTTGTTCTTGAGTTGAAATTACGCATTTGGATGAGAAATTTGTGGACGCTTAGGACGCTTTTGACTTTTTTGAAATTTAGTTTTCTGACTTCGGCTTCGAGGTTAATATTGTATATAATTAATATCTAGGATTAGATTATAGTATAGGAGATCATAATGATCGATTCTTGGGGTAGAAAAGTGTTGGAAAAGTTGGGTTGACTTCGGGTTTGACTTTTTCAAAACGTGTTAAAATGATATAAGTATGTTCTGGATCCTTATTATAGTTGTTTAGAGGTGAAATTGTGGTTTAAAGGTTGTTGGATGAATATATGTTGAAATTAGTTTTTATTAGTTTTGAGTAGTAGTTGGGTTTTGGGATTAGAGGTTGTTAGAAATGAGTTTAATTAGTTGGTGCTAATAATCGATTGATTAAATTTGTTTATGTGCTAGTATTTAAGTAGTGTGAGGGCCGAAAGTTTAGGGAGTTTAAATAGTAGAATTTTGTCATTAGTTCATCGTTGAAGCTTAATCAGTAATATTTCACCTAAAGTGGCTAATGGGTACTAAAAGTTGCTAAAAGATAATTTATAATAAAAATTAGTAGTAATTGTACTTTCGGTGTTTTGTTTTAGACTCGAACGCGGGAAAGGCTTCATGATCGATTGATCGCCGGGCGCTTAGTGGTACTTTGTAGCCAAAGGTGGGGATTATCACCGTTGGATAAATCTTATTTAAGTTTTAAGTATATGGTAAATTGATATGTGACTATATATTTGTGTTATGAACTTATCTGTTAGTGTAGTTGTGAAATTGTGGAAATGTGAGTTGTATGATGGTTTTTTTAGATACATTATGGTAGTAGGTTCTACATGGAATTGTTGACTTGAGTATATTATGGCCGCGCATACCTTGGTATCGTTGTTTGATTGTGCTTTGTTGTTCTATCCGGGTTGCTATAGTCAGCCGTAACGTTGGTTGAGTCATTTGTAAGCGCGCTTTTGTCGGTTGGTATGTTTTGGTGTGATGTTGATCGTTGGTCGTTTCTTTTGTTTCATATAGAGAGTGGTCACACCATATTAGGGATGTGGGCACAAAGGGAGTCGCATGTGTAGGCCGCTTTGTGCAATCAGTGTTTTATGATATTGTACGGGTGATTTGGCGCAGCCCGCCGAAAAGGATATGATATTCTATGGGTGAGCGAAGGGTGAGCCTGCCGGGAAAAGGATATGATATTATGTTATGTTACGTGGGTGAGCCCGCCGGAAAGGGCAACGACATTATATAAATGTCGGATTGTGCATTGTCTTGCATTGTGTTGACATTGGGTGGATGTCACTGCGTCTGAAATGTCGATAATGTCATGGTCTTGTTTTCTGGAGTTCTGTTATACTGTTATTGTGTTATAACTGTTGTATTGGAGAACTTATGTGTTTTGCTCGCTTGATTATATGACATGCTATCTCTGGGTATATCATGTAGAATCACGTAAGTTGAGTCCTTTAAATGTATGTTGGACATTATTGTCACGTGACGCTATGAATACTTAGTTTATTCTTTTACCTTATATATACATATACTCTATCGCTACGTCTTTATCTCTTGTTGTGTATCTCATTCGGATGTGGATAAGTTACCACCCGGGTGATACGTTTCCACTAAGCTGTCGAGCTTACCCCTTCCAACCTCCAGATTGACAGGTGCCTTTGTGAAGCGGTTGAGTTCGTGAGTGTCCGTGATTTTACTTAGGTGAGAGACGGGTGGCTAGGATCCTCGGCAGTCATCTTTTGTTCTCACTCATTTTTCTTATGTACTCAAATTTCGTATTTTGTTTGGCGTTGAAATGTATTAACTATTTTATGGAGTATCTTGGTTTTGGAATTTTTATGACGTTGCATTTTGGATTTGTTTAGATGACGCCACGATGGTTAAACTCTGTATGGAAACGTTTTGAGCTTTCGAACTATTTTTACTTTTATCAAACTACCAGGTTCTACTGATTTTCAAACAGGTTATTTTTGAGCTGGATATATAAAGTTGATAACGACTCAACCATGGGTCAGCAATTATGGCACGAGCGTAGGCTCGCTTTTAACTGGCTCTGTGGGCGTGTGTCCCTACGCTTCAAAGTTTTCAGAAAAAATTTCAGGGTACGAGTCTTTTATGAGTCTAAATTATTTTTATCTTCTTTTCGTAGACTCCGAGGATGCCACCTTTGGTGTTGAGTCAAGGCAGACGAATCACGACCCGCCTGTAAGTGGTGTGCTTCTAGGTGGAGGCCGAGACTAGCGTTGGTAGGGGTGATGCCGTGGAAGAGCCTGCGGGTAGACTAGAGGCGGTGGGCGCCATGCTGCAGCCTTTGGAGCCAGAGGAAGGGGAGGCGGTGAGGGGCCGAGTAAAGACCAAATGTGGTCCCTGGGTGAGGATGTGCATTCCTGCAGGAGCAAGAGTATGAATATTTTGGAGAGGTAGCTGGAGCGGGGCAAGCAGCTCCCGCACTGACCCACAGTGGCACTCCGAGAGGCGGAGATTCAGACTAAATTGCTAGACAGTTTCCTGAAGAAGTGTGGACCACCGAGTCTGTGAGTGCCGTGATACCGCAGGTCGCGACCGAATTTTTTGGAAGATAGAGAATAAGTTTGAACCGACGGGATCGGGGGATGAGCAAATGTGAAGTTCATGTGTACCAGTTTTTGTCGGGAGGAGCTAGGAGTTGGTGGAATCATGTCCACAAAGATTTGCTGTTAGGGAGAGATGCCATCACTTGCCCGATTCGTGGAACTTTTTAAACAAAAATTTCTGTTTGGAGACTCATATGTATGCGATGGAGAGGGAGTTGATCCAGATGCAACAGGGAGAGAGGACAGTTGATGGGTATGAAGAGAGGTTTAGCGACTTGTGCCGTTTGATTCCGGGAGTGTACCCCACTGAGCTACAGAGGATCGCGGGTTTTCGTCAGGGGCTGAGACTACAGATTCGTGAGACCGGCCCTGTTTACTTTACACCGCTACCGCTGAGGAAATGTATCGCTATGTGGAGAGGGACATAGCAGAATCTAGAGGTGAAAAGAGGGAGGTCTGATGTGACTGGAGCTAAGGCTGCATCGACAGTGATTTCTGTGAGGAATTTCTCAAGAAGACCGCCTCAGATGCAGCCATTGCACACCGTCTCTGCTCGACCTAGATTGGGGGCTTTCTCAACTGCCTCGCACACCTCCTAGAATGAGTGGTTTTCACGGTGGTATTTCTGGTGTTCCGCAGATGTGCATGTTCAAGGTTACCGGGCCAGCTGGTGTAGCTGGCACAAGGCGCAGAAATTGTCGCCACTGTGAGAGCAATGTGTTAATGGCGTCGCCAGCTGTGGCATTTTACGAATGTGTGTCCTTCGTATGTGGGTACCGGCAGAAAGGGCCTACCTGTGCTCTGAAAGCACAGCCTGGGGAGAGGTGGATTCTGCAGTCGAGGCGGGTGTTCGGGAGATCTACGCAGCCAAGGCCGAGGACTTGCAGTAGACCGCTATGGGGGAGGTAGCGTGACAGTAGAGTTAGCACCCATAGGCAAATCACCACGCAACAGAAAATGGTATTCTGAGAATGGTGACAAAATTCTATATTTATATGGCTTTGATGCTCGCGTATTGTTTGATTCTGGAGCCACACACTCTTTTATATCTCTGAACTTTGCTAGAAGGCTATCTTTGAGTTACGAACATCTGACAGTACCTTTAATAATAATGACACCGGTGGGGAGGTCGGTTGAGGTAATTGAGGTTTATAGAAATTGCCCCTTAAGTGTTGATAATCATGTACTAGAAGTGGATCTATTACCCTTTGAGTTAGTGGATTTTGACTTAATTTTGGGAATGGATTGGTTGGGAAAACACCATGCTGTAATAAATTGTCACCGTAAGGAAATTGTGTTTACTAGCCCTGATAGGCCTGAATTACGAGTTGTCGGGGATAGGAGAGTTTTACCATCTTGTTTGATTTCAGTGTTAGAAGCTCGTAAGTTATTGAACAAGGGATGTATTGGGTATTTGGGTTATGTAACGGATTTGAAGAAAGATGAGCCTAAGCTTGAAAATGTCCGGATTGTGAGAGAATTTGAGGATGTGTTTCCGAAAGATTTTCCAGGACTACCCCGAACAGAGCACAAATTTTCGATCAAGTGGTACCGAACGGTTCATATCTATGGCACTATACATAATGGCTCCAAAGAAAGTCAAGGAGTCGAACACTCAGCCGCAAGAGTTGCCGGGAGGGTTTATCGTGCCGAAGTTATTCTCCTTGGGGTGCTCCAGTGTTGTTCAGCTAAGAAGAATGATGGAATCACAGGCTTTGTATTGATTATCGACAATTGAACAAAGTGACTATTAAAAATTGGTACTCGTTGCCAAGGATTGACGACCTTTTCGATCAACTGAGGGATGCAAAAGTCTTTTCGAAAATTGATTTGCGGTCAGGATATCACCAATTGGGGATTAAGGAAGATGATATATCAAAAATCGGCTCAACAAGATACTAACACTATGGAAGCCTCCTTATGATGCCGCTTGGTTTGACAAATGCCCCAACAAATTTTCATGGACCTGGCGAAACCAGGTTTCTTTTCGTGGAGTTCTTGGATAAGTTTCAGGTTGTATTTATTGGACGCAAATCTTAATCTATTTTAGAGTAGGAGTTGGAACATGACGAGCATTTGAGGAAAGTATTGGAAATCTTACGGGTAAACAAGTTGTACGCAAAGTTTTCAAAGTGTGAATTTTGGTTGGGAAAGGTACAATTCTTGGGTCATGTTATCTCGGGCGAGGGTGTTAGTGTGGACCCACAAAAGTGGAAGCGGTGATGAATTGGGAGAGGCCTACAAGTGTGACTGAAGTGAGAAGTTTCTTGGGTTTAGCCGGGTATTATAGAAGATTCATACAAGACTTTTCGTTAATCGCTGCTCCGATGACCAAGTTGACAAGGAAGGGTGTACCATTTGTGTGGGGCGAAGAGTGTGATGCTTGTTTCAATGAGCTGAAGAGGAGATTGACTACAACACCAGCCAAGGCTGACACTACCGCCAGGGAACGAAAAGTGGTGGCATCATTAAGTTTTGGGCATCAGGGGTTAGGCTGCGTATTGATGCAAAATGGGAAGGTAATCGCATATGCTTCTCGACAATTGAAGAATCATGAGAAGAATTATCCTACCCATGATTTAGAGTTGGCCGCAATTGTTTTCGCCTTGAAAATTTGGAGACACTACTTGTATGGGGTTAAATGCCAGATATTTACAGATCACAAAAGTTTGAAGTATATTACCACACAGAGGGAGCTGAATTTGAGACAACGAAGGTGGACAGAGTTTCTGAGTGACTACGATGTAACGATTGAGTATCATCCAGGGAAAGCAAATGTAGTGGCGGATGCTTTAAGCCGAAAAGGGAAGGTAGCGAATCCAAAGAGCGAGCGCTGGAACAGACAAACTTTGAGGTTGACGTGATGGATCTTTATTGGCCTATATGAAAGTGAGACTCAGACATAGATAAAAATAGGAGAAATGAAAAAGAAAGATGAGAAGGTGCGAGGCCTGATTGAGGAAGTGAAGAGGGAGGTAAACCTGAGTTTACGGGCATTGTATTCTCATGACAGGGGAGAGCGAGTGGTTGTGCCCCACTTTGCCGACCTAAAAAGGGAGATCTTGGATGAAGCTCACAATGCTTCATATAATATGCATCCAGGAAGTACGAAAATGTACCGAAATTTAAGGGAGAACTATTGGTGGCCAGGAATGAAGAAAGAAATTGCTGATTTCGTAGCGAAGTGCTTAATTTGCCAACAAGTCAAGATTGACCATAAACCATCCGCGGGGTTGCTGCAACCGCTACCGATACCTGAATGGACGTGGGAGAAGATCACCATGGACTTTGTGTTTGGGCTTCCGAAAACTCAGAAAAGAAATGATGGGATTTGGGTAATTGTGGATAGACTATCTAAGACCGCTCATTTTCTACCTATTAAATCAACCGATGGGCCGGAGAAGCCGGGCTAAGATGTGAATCAAGTGGTGAGACTACATGGGGTGCCGGAGAGTATTGTCGATAGGGATGCAAGGTTCACTTCCTTTAAGGTTTTGGGAGTTAGGACGAAGGTCAATTTGAGTAATCGTTGCTTTCATCCTCGATGGACGGATTATCCTAGAACGATTCAACGTTGGAGGACATGCCACGAGTTTGTGTGTGTCGAAGTTTCTCCCGGTAGTCGATGAAGAGTTGCTTAAAAATGGAGTTTCTCTAGCACGAAACATTTTGGGTGTTTGAGATAATCGAATCGTAATCTTTTAAACTCAATGCTACCAAAGTTGTCGCACAAGGCAATAGGACGAAACCGACATACTTATCGGCCTTTCAACTTTAGGCACAAGAATAATAAGTGTAAAATTAATTTTTAAGAAATTGACCCTGATTCAAGAAATGCAACACCATATTACAAAATTATTTTACCCAATTATATTCCAGTAGTGGTGATAAAAAAGACTGGGCATTCCATCTGGTCTAGGACCTTTTTGTTCCTTTGCATCGAGAACATGCTTATCTTAACCTCTTCCTTCATTAAAGCCAAGCACTCTAATAAATCGAGTGTATCCATATCCAGCTTCAAGGACTGCAACTGGTCACTAGTCACTGGTGAACATATGTGGCCTCCATATTGTGTTGAAAACAGGTCCGTGTAGAAATTGATTGCCACCCGATGAATGGCTTGTGATCCATTTTCTCCATACCACATTACTATCCCGTAATGCGGTAATTGCATTAATCTTTCCCCTATGGGCCGAGATAGCATGAAAATAAGTTGTATTCCTTGTCCCTTGACCTCCAAAAGCAAGAGAGCGTTGGCACCACAAATCTTGTCTGCTTCTCCTCAACTTGTCAATCTTTTAGCAAGAACAAGATTCCTATTCCTTTGACGATGTAGATTGTCCCTTTGTTGAAGCCTATCCAATTGCCCTGCTACCCTTTGAGTGAGTTCTTGAACTTGTCCAAGTCTTCACGCCACTTCAAAGAATTCCAACCTACAACTCCGGTACTCTCCAATAGTTGAATCCCAGGATCATCCACCCTAGTCTTGTCCCATGCGCTGGGTGGACTAATCTTCCTTACTTTCTTCACACAGCACCACCCTCCTTCAAACCGGAATTTAGCCTCTGTTTAGGCTCTTCGCTTTGGCTCAGATCCCAAAACCAAAAAGTAGAGGGAGACGGTAATTTAGACCTCGTTAGGAAGAAAGATGCACACTTCCGCCTCCAGCTGAAATTGCCTTTCCAAATTTCTTTGCTAGCGTGCCCTTTCATGTGTCTTTCTCCTCCGTGGGTAGAGAACGGAGAGATGCACTGGTTACATTTCCATGAACGGAAAACCTGGAGTAACCCAAACTAAACATCCTACGCCTCATGGACCGCTTGGCCAAAAATTATCAATTTCCCATTTGGTCTAGGACGCTAGAAGAGACATGCTCAACGCTACAAAAAACTTCATTGAAAGCCTCATGAAACCGTGGGAACATTCGAAAGACTATTCACAAGTCCTATTAGATCCCAAGAGTCTTGGCGGCCCCCACTTCATGATGACTACGGCTTTCAACAAATCACATCTTCATCCCTCCAAATCAGCCTCTATATGATGTGTAGAAAATTATGCCACTTCAACTTGCAAAGTTCCTTGCGTTTTGTTTTTTAATATGATTCCATTCATGTTTACAGAGTTTAGTCTCGATCAAAAAGACTAAACTAGGCTTTTAGAAGTCACTAACCTCCTAGTGATCGAATAACCTGGGAAGTGCCTGCACTCGGCGCTCTAGCATAGAATACTCATGTTGATCGGCTGCAACCTCCGCTGTTGGTATTGGTAGGAGCTGCGCCACCTCTCGAATCCATCCTTAAAATGAAGACCTTTTTAAGTGAAGAGCTTCAATCTCACTCTTCCGATAAGAGTGGTGTCTTTCTTTGATGTGAAGATGATTTAGGATATGGAGTCTTTTAGCTTTGGACGGAATCTCAATCAAACTTGGATCTGAGTTGTTGAGTGAATCATCCTTCAGTTGACATTTTGGAAATCAAAAGTTTAATTTTAAAATGTTGTAGTAGTGTCGCCCTGGATTTGTAACGTATCATCCTCTAATTTGCCTTTTGGGAACTTCACATGTTTTAATTGCAAATGTCCTTAAAAAAACAAAGGGAATCAAGATCCGCCTAGATTTATTTCCTCTCAAAGCAAAGCAATAAAAGTGGGCCGAGAATCGGGGGCTGAGGATTATGGTGCCGTGAGGGCATCCTACTGCTCTCCTCAACCGCATCATTACCATTATTCCTCACAACTTTGATGAATACCCCTATTCAATAGGGGGCCAAATTTTCGGCTCAAATCCTGGTAGGAATCGGGGTGAATTTCCAACACCAGAAAATCCTTTGTTCTCCATTATCACCATTGTGATGGCGTCTTCATCACCCCAAATTAACTCAAATCAGATTGTGGGTCCGGGTTTCGCTTCAAGGCAAAAACGGCTCTTTTTCCACAGCTTGTTTGATACAACCCATACTCTACGAATTTATAATGTCTCCTCCCCGGAATAGATTAGGATTGTTCAAGAGATGGTCCATCTTTCCACAATGGAAGCCTCTCGACGCCAGGGTTAGCCAAATTTTACCGCTTACTCCACCTTAAAATTGACCAACCCCGAACAAAGTTGATTAACTTTAAGCGTTACCCTAACCCTAAAGAACTTGTTGACCCCCTTATCCTTTCAAAGTTCTACTCCATCATAATCTTGGAATGATTTGGCAATTGTGTTCCCAACCTCCTTAGTAAAAAAAATCCCCCTTGAGTCCCCTAACCTCGACTCCAAAACTTGCACCTCGTGAGAATGGAGAATCTGTGGGTCTGCCTCCCTAAACCAATCCTTCATAATAAGGAGTTGGTTATCAAAACACCACGGTCCACTATCCATAATACGTTGTTTCTCCTGCAACGATGAAAAGAACACCTACAAAATAGGTCCCGTCATTCTAGAAATCCGCAGATTCTTATTGTTTCACGCCTTTGTCATGGCTAAAGTGAAACCCTGTATACTAACGAATCCCACTTTCAAGTTGTGTATCTTAACATTCACACTCGCCTCGCATTCAATAACTCCATCAACCAGATCAGTCTCTTCCAGAAAGATAGGCTTAACCTAAGTTTCGTGGTAGAATCTCCGCTGGCCCATGATTCCAAGAAGAGAAAGCCAAATGCAGAAAATAAAATAATTTTGTGTGTAAGAAAAAGCGAGCCAATACATCCAGAGCAACTTTTAAGAGAATACAATGTTAGCCCTAGTGTGAATGACAAATGTTTAAACCCAAAGTGCCTGTAGAGAATTTTCTAAACGCCAAACCCCAATTCTTTAGATATTTTTATAGCAACACTATATACAATACCCGTAATAGTAACTTTAATGAAATGTGATAATTTTGCCCTTAATGAAACTTCTAACTACTACACTTGCAAATAGGGCGGCAAAATAAGCCATTTCACACCCAAACCAACACTATTCGGGGTGTGTATAATGTTCTCAGCTTTTATAAAGTAGCGTTACGATATCCAAGAAAGTTTCCAGAACACGTAGAATTCAAGTATTTTTAGAAAAGGTTTTAATTGAATTATGGTTTCAAATCACCATAAGAAAAATCGAAATTAATCAATCCTTTAAACGCATAAAACTAGACGCGGGAAATGGGTGCACAGAAGCCGGGCCGGTTTTGGTGAGCGTGTCTCGAACCCAACCGATGCTCATTTGGACCATGCTCATCTCCTTATCCCACTAAGAAGTCTATCGAAGTACACTACAATTTTGAGCCAACAGCTATTTTGCATCCATTAAACGTATGCACACTATCATACAAAGGACATACCTAAATGTTCGATTCACCAAAAAGTTCGATTCAAGTTCGAGCCTATTATAGTTCGAGCCGCGCCGAACTCCCCATTTTTAGTTCGCCTCGAGCTCGATCCGGTGCCTGCCCCGCCTCGAATCCATATATAAATTCTATAATTTTTTTCATATTTTATCATTAAAATTAATTTTCCGTCAAACTTCGAACCGAACGCCCAACCTTCTCGAATCTTTTCAACCGAATCGAACTCGATTTTTTCTCGATTCGCTCGAACCTCGACTTCTGCCTTTGTTTCTAATCAAACCTGGCATATAGTATGCTGCATTCATGTGCTTTTGCTGTTAATCCATCGTATGCCCATGTTCCTGTTCCTCATGTGGCTAATGGCTTTATGTGTAGTTGTTCAAACATCAAAAGCGGCTTAAACCGTAGATAATAAATTCTAATATAGAAATGTGGGTTTAATTCCACGATGTCGATCTCTGTCATCTTCATCACGATATTATCCCAAGTCCAGACTAAGCTAACTATATATATGAGAATCAAACATGCAAAACATAAAATATTTTTCCTAACAGGACTCTAATTGGAGACCTACTGTCAGAGACTCTAATCAGACACTATTATACCGACTACATGAGTACTTACAAATCATATAGACTCAATTAAGAGTGAAGGGCACAAGTTATTTGGTTTTTTGTCCATGTCTCATTTGATAATGGAAATTCTCTGAAGAATTATTAACTAAAGTATGTTACTCCGTACTATACTTATTTTGGATAGTTCGTTTCAAATAGAAGCTGACAGAAAGAGTTTAGAACAACCACTAATATTGACTAAATATAAACTTAAAATATAGAAAAGGAGAATAAAGAGGATCTTAGCTGACAACAAGGCTCCAAAGTTGGCATCAATTTTGACGAGTTCCCATTGCAAAATAACAAGGGTGCATATATTTCCAAGAATTTTTTTTCTAACACACAAACATTTTTCATTTTTACCCTTATCGATGTAAAACACATGGTTGAAGTGTACAACGACCAAGTGAACAGTACAATCGTTTTGTCAACGAACTCCTATTCCACATGATGGTTTTGCACAACGACAATGTATTTCACAAGTCCACCGCAAAACTCGGTGACTCTAATCTTAGGAATCCTACATCATTATTAGCAATTCCATAATTGATAATAACTCGGATATCGTCCAGGATACACAACATCCAGATCTTAACCTCGTAATTAACATAATCGTGGTATCACTGATCATAATTACTAAGATCCATCGTGATTAATATCAAATCAATTCTAGTCATGACAATGTGTTAATAAATCATAAATAAATAATATGAAGAATTTGCCTCGTTCACCCCCAAATGTGAGCTAATCTGTGGTGTTGTGCATCCACTAATAATCACCGGAAGAACTATTACAATACTTCAAGAATCCTATTCTACCATCTAGCAATTGATGCGCTAACACACTCAAATCTATAGAAACAAGATCTCTCAATTAGTGTTTTCTCATAGACATGAAAACCCCAATTATAAGCTTCCTTTATATGAACTCGATCTCTTGAATCTCCCTAAGTGATTTCTATTTTGATCCTCACCTTTGAGGTGGTGTTTCCACACACACTAAAAGACTCATAATACTTATATATATAGGCTACAAAGATCCTAGGTCTAAACCTAAACTTAATACTAAAATCAAGCCAAAAGGCCCAAACCGCCTCAAATCGCTTAATCAAATCCCAAGGCCCCGGAGTTGTGGTCGGGACCGGCACGCCCACCTGCTACCGAACTATCTCTCCAAAGTCTCCCTAGGCCGGGACTGGCATGGACATGGAAAGTCCCTGACCTCCTCCCGATCCTCCTACTTAAATTAGCTAATTTGGTCTCTCACTTCCAACAATCTCCCCACTTGAAGCGTGAAATCTGATCACCCGCCTTCAAAACCTCAATTCCATTACTTTACCCTCGAAGTTCATCATTCGAACTCCCACCGGTTGATCCCAACTTCAAAGGCATTTTCAAATAATCCATATTGAAATGTCACCAACTTGGCTATCGAAAAGACATAGCCAAAACCATTGCCATGTTGGGATTTTCACCACATTCAAATAACAACATGATCTTTCTTTACCTAAGAGATCTTCTCGATCTTTTCCGAGATACCTTGGAAATCCTCCAAGCCCAATTGGTCATTAATGAATCTCTCTCTTCTACTTTTTTTCTTGTCGACCTGCCACCCCCACTTCTTAATCACATTCATTAACTCATTAGCTAAATCCCTAAGAGGTCGAGCCCTCTTACCTACGCCTTTGAACACGCCTACTAACTCCGGATGATAACTCACACATCTTCTGTATCCCATGGCATCCCGTAACTTTCAAAGGATCTCACCATTTCAACTCAGATTCTTACCCACAACAAAACCACCGAGAAACTCTATGTTGCCACGATAACCGTTTCTACCACCAAGAAACCACCATGTCGATTTCCACCTATGGTTTGCACACCGATCTCTCACCAAGTTCTTCCTAGCCATCCCACCAAACAATCTATAATACTTGTCATGAACCCTTTCGATTACGCTCTTCCATCGTGGCGTGCAATCTAACAATACTCCCTATGAAACAAATTATCGCTAATGACTCTCAAACTCAGCAGGACCTTCCATTATATCTTCGATACCCGATGAATCCACACAACCGAAATTAACTTGAGAATATTTCTTCCATCATGTCCTTTCATCGTAACCTTTAACAACCGATGAATCCACATGATCCTGAGCTGCACTTCAAAATCCATTCTGAACAAGATTAGTCCATCAGATCTGGGCAAAAAATCTAATCCTCCAATCTTCAATATAGAACCGTTTGATAAACCTCAAAATTCAAGTATCATCCATGTCACAAATTTTCCAGAACTCTTCCATCTAATCGATGACCCTTCCCAATCAAGACCTTCAACGAGCAACCCGTGATATGCCAATTCACACCACTCAAATCACAAATTTCAGTGGACCTTTTCATCTTTCAAGACGAACTCTTTCCTTTAGAAATCTCCAAGAACAACATGTGATGCTCCGTAATCAAAACCCAAAAGACAATTCTAATTTCCACCATATTAGTCTCCAACAAATTTCATAGCTTGTATCATCACCGCCTACTCTTTCAACCTACCATTCAATCATCACAACCTTGCTTTGAAACTCAATTGTAAGGAACTTACACCATTATTGAAACCATATAATTGACAATAACTCGATCCCGCATTGTGATACAACATCCGCATCTTAACCTGTAATTAACGATAATTGTGGTATCAAAGACATGACAATAACGTAAAGAATAAATTTACAAATAAACAACACAAGAATTTACCCCTCGGTTCACCCTTAATGCGGAGAAATAATCCTGTGCTGTCACAGCATCCACTAAGCACAATCACCGGAAGAATCAAGTATAAGACTTTAAGAATTTATTCTATCATCTAGCAATTGATGTGCTAACACAATCAAATATCTAAAAATAAGATATTTCAACTAGTGTTTTCATAGACATGAAAATCTCAATTACAAGCCTCTCATATGAACTCTCTTGAATCTCTCATGATTTCTCTCTATTTTGATCCTCACCTTTGAGGTGGTGTTTCCACACACTAAAAGACTCATAATACTCATATATATAGACTACAAAGATCCTAGGCCAAAACCTAAACCGAAATAGAACACCGGCCAAAAGGCCTCAAAATCGCCAAATCAAGAAAAATCTCGCATCAGAAGTAGGGTCGGGATCAGGCACGTCCCAACCTGCCACCGAACTACCACTGCCTCCAAAAGTCCCCGAGGGCGGGACATGGAAAGTCCCGACCTCCTCCGATCCTCCTAAGAAATTGGCTAATTTGGTCTTCACTTCCAACATTTAATTATTCAAGGAATTGGTTGATGAAAGTAGAAATAATTAATTTGGGACATTAAATTTGTTAATGAAAGTACAAATATGGTTGTGAAATTATTTTTTTTATAAAGATGTTATATATTGTTAAATGTTAAAAACTATTAGCATTCTTAACTAAGAAATATATTGTTACTTAATGCTAAGTAATCTAGTATTGTTAAATATTTGTTTAAATTATTAGTTAATGCATGTTGTTAAGTTTAATTTCATAGCATCTTAATGTTAATTAATTATGCATATGTAAATTATTTAAATCAATTATGCATGCAAATTTTTTGTTAAATATATATGTTAATGTTAAAAATGTTAAATTCTTTTGTTAATTATTTAAGCTAATCTTAAATTAGTGTTAATAAGACGTTAACTTTCTTTATTGAGAGTGTGCAAAATGTATGAATTTCGGACGAGCGAAACACAGTCTCCCATGACTTAGCCCAGGTATGAAACACACGTTCATTTAAAAGGACTCATTCGATCATACATATTTCAAAACATTTACCATTTCATCACACATGTTTCAAAAGCATCCCTTCAAGCGCAGCCTCTTCATCGTGAGGCACCGGCACTGCGTAGCCGAAGCGGCTCCCTACGATGGAGGCGGTCACCTTGTTGCAGAGGTAAACAGGATGCCCTCAACGAGAGAGTTACCGGGCAAACGGAAGAGTAGGAACTAATACGAGTCAAGTGTGGCTGCTGACTCTTTCTCACGGGAGATTGGGAGCCAGAACTACGCCAAATGGGCACAAGCCTCCCTCGCACTAAGTTCACAAGAAAGATCGACCAAGGAACATGATTAATTCCAAATGCTCCAACATTCCTACAAAGAAGGTGCACTGTAGATCTTTTTTCCATCCAGCCTTTGGCAGACCCCAAGACTAAAAATGGTTCAATCAATTGCCGCAAGGATGTATAACCTCCTTTGATGAACTTAAGAAGTGGATTATTAGAACCTACGTGGGAAGGGTCCGGAAGGATAAAAACGATCATTCTCGCATGACGATTAGGTAGATGGAGAATGAGGCAATTTTATCCTTCCAAGATCAAGTTCCTGCATGTAGCTCAAATCCACGCACTGCAGTCGATCAAAGATAGTCGTTATAGCCTTCATCAAGGATACAAGGATGAGCAACTTCAAAGAGTCACTTCTGAAGAAAAGGCATGTGAGCTTGAAAGGTCACGAGCGTGCTTAAGGTACATCCGTATCGAGGAGGCGCGTAAAGAGGACAGGCGGACGCCGGTAAACGCCCGAATGGAGGAAAAATCGTCAAGGAGTCTCAACTAAGCAGGCGGAGCGCCTGACAAGATCCGGCGCCGTATTGCAGGATGTTTCCAGATGTATCTCCCTCGGAGCAACGCCATCCCGCATCCAGGATGGATAGAAGAAGAAGAAGGACAAAGGGGGAAAGATTGAATACTTGACTTCTCACGCCCGGGGTAGAAACATATTCTTGGAGATCGAGGATAAGCGATCGCCACCCCCTCAGAAGCGTAAGACTCCCCCAAGACAAGAAGCTGATAAGAGTAGCACACCAAGATCACAAGGACCACGCTACGACACCGACTACTGCAAACACCTCGAGATGTAGACTGGTAAACTCATACCGGGGCGAAATAAGGAGCAATGCTCACAAGGAGACGAAAGGTGAAATACCACCAACAGAGGGAAGGCCGGAGTCCTGACTGTCCCTCCCAATAATTAAGTAGGGAGGATAAACTTCATTTTAGGGGACGGAGCGGGAGTAGGAGATTCCGGTCGCTAGACGGGCTGACGGTAAGCAGACATTTATGTCAGAACGACAGAGCACACCCCGAAGCTCGACCTGCCCTTCTCCGTGAAGGATTGAGGGATAGAATGCTCAACACAAGTATCCTAGTGATCACACCTATGATCATAACTTTGAGTGCTTAATGTCATGGACAACCTCACGGTCAAGATTAAAGATTCAAGAAATTCACAAAGACAAGGGTGTTTACCATCGTGAAATGTCCAAGGGACCTATAACGCATTATGGGAATGCCAAAGATTGTCCTTACCTTGATATTGGGTGTCTCCTTAATCTATCCGAAGATGAAATTCCCAAATGAGATATTGGACGGTGAGATCCGTATGCAAGTTATGCAAAGAGTGCTATTTGGCCTAGCGAACCGCATCAAGGCGTAAATGGAGGCAGGATCCTCATGTAAGAGAATAAAGGAGGCTCCGAATAGGAACTTATGCACCTTGCAGGTGCCTGAGGAGAGCCCGAAGAAGGAGAAGCCACACGAGGATGTTCGGAGCATACCTTTTGACGAAAAGTATCTTACTAAGGTTTTCAAGATTGGAACAACCCTGGGGGCAAAGCACGAGGAAATGCCGCTTGACAATTGAATCCAAATTTCCCCATTATTTCCTCGTGACTGTATTAATGCGAAAAGAAGTCCTGCCCAAGTTAAGTTTCAAGACAAGAAATGAAAGGAAATTTCTACCCAATATCTCAATTGTTTTCTTGATAAATAAATACCACCATGGATTTTTTTGTTGACCCCGAATGGCTGAGTCTAAGTGACAGCAAAGTGATCCGTGGTGGCGGTCCATCGGTTATATGTGGACCTCTACTATAAACCCATCAAATGTGTTGTTTCTGACTTTTCGTAGGATAAAGGAGAAGCATCCGGTGAGGCGACAAGTTGCTCTGAAAGTGCATGTCATCAAGGAGTCATATTTCCAACTTGGTCACAATGTCAGTATTGGTCCGAAACGAAACGGACTTGGAGGATATGTACTGCACTTCACCAACATCAATAAAGTCCGCCCCAAGGGATCATACCACTACCCAACATTAATTAGTTAGTGGACTTGAGTGTCGGCTACAAGGTGGTGGATTTTCTAGACGCCTTCCGGCTATACCATCAGATATTCATGGCCGAGGAAGACGTGGAGAAGACTTCATTTGTAACTGAGTATGTCATTTACTGTTGAAGGGTCAAGGCCTTCGACTTGAAGAATGCGGGAGCCACGTACCAACGGATGGTCAACAAGGTGTTCTCCACCCAGATTTTCCGGACTATGGAGATCTATGTTGATGATATGCGCATAAAGAGTCGGGAAGCACGAGATCATGAGGCGAACCTCCGGGAAAGCTTCTAACTGAGGAAATATAACCCGGTCAACCTCGATAAGTGTATGCTCAACGAACATATGTCAAGTTCCTAGGGTATATGATTAAATGTAGGGAATCAATCTCAACCAGGCAAGCATAGCTGTGTTTTAGGCTATGCAAAGTCCTAAAACTCAAAAGGAGGCCCAACGACTGACCGGACGGATCGCAGCCTTGACACGGTTCATCTCACGAGCTGGGGATCGGAGCCTCCCCTTCTTCAAAGCCATCAAGAAGGAAAAAGAGTTTGAATGGACAGAGGATCGCGAAGGGGCCCTTCTTAGAGGTCAAAGCCTACCTCCAATCCCCACGATTATTGGCAAGGCCGGTGGAGGGGGATATTCTGCGCTTGTATTTTGGCGGCCCCAGAGTGGCCTTGAGTAGTGGCCGCTAAAAGAAGAGGAAAAAATGTTCAGAGGCCTTTATACTACGCCACCGAAAGTCATTTATGAAACCAAACACGATACCCCTTGACGGAGAAACCGGTGTTTCCTTGATCAGGGCGGCCCCGGCTAAAGATTACTCTAATCACACTAGGTGGAGGTGATCAAGGCACCAACCATTAAGGCAGATATTGGAGAACCCCTGAAGGTCCGGATAGATTGTTAAGCCGGGCCATAGATCTTAGTGAGTTTCGACTCCAAGTGTATAAGCCACGAAATGAAAGTATTAAAGCCTGGCATGGGCGTGATTAGAAGTCGAATGCACCAATGAGCCGGGTTGAGGAGGCACTGAAGGATCAAATTCTCGATGAGGCCTCACAGTTAGAAGGCATGGTTATTATACGAAACTGGTGAGAGAAATCTTGGTGGCTGTGGATATTACTATGTTTCCCCTTAACGGGCAACAAGATCAATACGCTTCCTGCTCAGCTTCAAGGCCATTAAACAACGGTTGGGTAATGTAAGTAATTTGCCAATAGATTAACGTTAGCAAATGCTTTGGAGGTAGAACACATCCATATCGTGACGGATTCTCGCTTGTTAGCTGGGCCATATGGCATCAGAGAAAGGTCGGGTAGGTCCTGGAAGCGGTCCGAAAATTGGCCAAACTTTTCCGATCTTGTCATATGGAGCATGTGCCCAGAGAAAGGAACCACTCTAGGTAGACAAAGTATCCCAAATTTTGTCACGGGTAATGACACTCCCCTAAGGCCACGGTGGTGGAATGGGTAGAGAAGGAAGCCTTCCCATAGGAGTGAACAACCACAACGCCGGAGAGCGAGGTTCCCCCGCCATGGTATCAAGTCGCCTTAGACTTCTGAGGACTAGGACCCACCCCGAGATCCTCCGATTGGTAACAAGATACCGAGGCGTAATTTCAAGGTACACCGCTACCGGACGGGTATCAGTAATTTGTGACATTTCAGGTTCATCGTCAAACGCTACATTGGTGGAAGTAGAAATACTTTGAAAAAGTGCATGGGGGCAAGTATGAAGTCATATCAACGCGAGAGCCCTAACGTAGAAGATCCTACGATCGGGAGTATTCTGGCCATCAATAGCTACTTGACGCTTTAATTGCAAGAGACGCGATCTAGCTTTGAGACACGCCAACATCCCTTATCATCCTCCTCACGAAATGGTTAGTATGTTCTGCCCGATCCCATTTTACCTTCCGAAGACAGTTGGATCCAAGAGGTATGTCATTGTGGCAATAGACTACTTCACCAAATAGGTAGAAGCAAAGCCACTCCCTCAGTAAAGCATCGCAGAGCGATGTACCAGCTCCTAAAAGAAATGTTCATTAGTTAATTGGGGCGCCCCATTTGTCAGGTCACGCATAACGGACCAAGTTTATAGCCGAAAGATCGAGGGATACGCTGGCGGAGTCGATATAGATCACGTAATTAATCGGCATTGTCATATCCATGCCTAACGGGCCAAGCCGAAGCGATTTAAATCAAGGATTCAAAGTCAGAAGAAACGACCGCAACAAGAGAGGGCGGTAGTTTGCATCGAGCTCGCTGCTATGGTCATTCCGACAATCCCCAAATACTATTACCGTAGAAACCCCTTCTCACTGGCCCATGTGATCCGACAGCCTGTTATCTGCAGAGATTCACGCTGGCAAGTGCTCCGAAAGTGACATATTATGATTTAGCTACCTAACGAAATAGGTTTCATGACTCAACATGGACTCATGGAGGAGAAAAAATGGTCAAGAACGGTGGATAAAATGACAAATATAAGAACGAGGTATCGCTACTAATACAGCGTCCGGGACACCGCGGGGATCTCGGTCCCTCGAGCAAGAAAAGCATCCACTACGGAAAATCCGAAAATTAGTTCCATAGAGGGATCATACATCTTTCGGAGGATGTCGGCATCCAATGCATGAACCGAGGGCTGCAAAGCAAGGTCACGGAACGCCACATCTAAGGAAGTACACCTGCAAACCCTCTCTTGTTATTTTAGAAATAAGGACATGATTGATTAAAACTCTTTGTGCCTTTAAAGTTCTATATGGATTCAAAAAATCATTCGACTAGGCTGCCGGGAGAAGACCTCAAAACGAATTGATAAATCTGTCTAAGTATTTAGTATATTCTACCTGCCTCAATCGAGATGATCAATCCCTTTGTATTGAAAAACAAGTTGCATGTCCTCGTTGTAGGAGATAACCTATGTACAATCCGCCCCCTTATGATCCGAACCCCAATATATATGAACACAGCGACCCGAAAAGTAATAAACAAGGACACAAAAACTCTCTAAGGTAGAACCCCTAGCCAAAAGAGGGCTGGAGATCGGCCCCGACTAGGCTTTAGGAAGCAGCCTCAAGCCAAGACGGAGGAGAAAATACCAATAAATGTATCCAAGGAAAGCGCAATCAAAACAAAGAAATTGAGCACGTTAAAATATAATTAAAAAACTTTTATTCTTCACGAGGGGGAGCACAAAAGTTTTACAAAAAAAAAAGCCCCAAGTGCTTGGTGAGAAGTGGAGGCCAGGTGATGTGAGAAAGCGAGCCATGCGTTACTGGAACTATCCGTGGTACCGTTATACTCTCACCTGTGAGCCGGGAAGTCGGGGACTTAACTCCGACAGTAAAACAAAGTCCTCTAGGACTGAGGCCACGGTACGGTGGTTCCTGAGGGGGATCTCTTTGTTGTAGGCTCTGAGCAGTCATCCCTCTCCCTCCGAGCAACCCTTCGGGCCACGAAGAGTATCGTTTCCTCTTTTCAGCTCTCTGTGAGGTTAGCACGTTTCCTCTCTTCCGCCCCTTTAAACATCCTAGGCCATGCGGATCGCTCCTGAAGGTGCCTGAGCAGCCACCATTTGAGGCGCATCTCCTAAAGCGGCTCCATATCCTATCCACCTTGGCGCGCTTCCCGGAAAGCTCTCACATCCAGCCTGTAAGAAGGAACATGGTGTGATTCACTATTTTCCAGACCATGGTGGTTGTGCCTCGCCCGCAAATGAAATAAAGAAGTCAAAAAGTGGGATAGGCCGTGAGTAGAACAAAGTGGAAGACGCAACGAAGACATACCAATGCATAAATTAGACTTCAATGGATGCACTGCAGTTTAACCTAGCTCCCCTCGACTCGCTGGGGCTTCGCGATGGTAAACACAGTAAAAAGTGGCATCGTGGCGTCATTTCACCCCTCGGTGCCCCTCAGCCCGCATAGGATGGGGTGAACCCACCGGGGTGTGAGGGACTGGCGATCTTCACACTCCTCGCTAACCTCAACCTTCTGGTAAGCAGACATTTCGCGTGATGCCATGGCAATGTAAAGTCCCTGTGAGGGATCGAGGAGAAAGCGGCAGAGCGTGAAGAAAGTTTTAAGTGCTGAGGATTGCTAGGATACGAGCCAAGAATCCAAGTGAATGATTCTCACAGAAGTAAACAAAAGAATTGCCTTTTTCAAATTCAAACATTGGCGATAATGAGGATAGAGAAGTATCCGAAGGTCGCCGTAATGATGCCAAGCCAGGGGAAAATGGACGAACGCCTCAGAGATTAACTGTTTCACAGCGCATGGAAAGTCAGGAGGCTCTATTCTGGTACACGCCGAAGAAAAGAGAAAAGACCCACCAACATTCCACGATCCGATCCATGAAAATTGGCGGGTCTAGTGGGAAATGATAATCCTACGAGTAATATTGCCGCCCAGATCGATCTAAAATGAGATTGCCTATCCGTAACGGGCCGGGGACAAATAAGTGCCACCAAATAAACGGACTCGAATTCACGAAGACGCTCGTATGGCCCTCATAGAATGGCCGGAAATACCAAATTTCTGGGCTAAAAAAGAGAAGGATTACAACGTTAAGACCAATTAAGAGAATAATTACGGGAAGCATCAAGACCATAATTATTCATCACCTTAATGAGCTGAAATCGTTACTACTTGATAGTAATTAGGACAATCAAGAACTCAACAAGGTAACGGTCCACACACCTATAAAAGGCAAACCTTGATACAAATCAAGTAAGTTCACTTTGATCCTTCAGATTACCTTTATAGAAACTAAACTCTCTCGATCCATTTTTCGGCTGGACGTCTTTTAGTATTTCGTCAGCAAAATAGCACTAGTTTGACCATTATTTTAATTTTTAAATCCGATTTTTTGGAAATTCCATGTATATTGTCCAATTTTCTTTTTACCTCGAAAAGTCACGGTCTCACATAATGGTCGACTAACGGTTGATTTCCTAGTCGAAGTTGATTTGGGGAGTAAAAAATGACCAATTAAAACGATCAACGAAATAATGAGACCATAACAAACATTTAACGAAATAATCATGAATTAAACAAACATAAATAAGCTGCTATTATTACCTTTTACAATAAGTCAATAAATTTTAAAATGTCCGAATTCAACTTTTTCAAACATTAAAAACTCATCAAAATAAATAAATATCCATCTACTTAAGTACATCAAAAGTAAATATAAATTTCACTTGATCACTATAGGATCACATTAATTGGAAAATCATATTGGCATATTGTCTCTATTTTAAATGCATGGGGTGTAACTGTGAAGTCAAAGAGAGGTTAAGAGATCCGCTCCTCTTCATTAGAAACAAGAGGATACAACAAAATAGATAAACTAGCTCTGTCTTGGTGGAGACAACTTAGCTTTCAAGATTGTTTGGTTGAATCGCATGTGGTACCATGTGTCGGAATTCTTTCCCCAAGTTTCTTAATGATTTAATTTAATTGCTACTTATTTAAGTAATTTACTTCTAAATACCCACTACTCCTCGAGGTTATTATGTTACGGAATATTTGATTTGAAATGTTGTCCCTGCAGACATTTTATCTCACTCACCATCACATAAACTTTTATTTGCACTTAAAATTCGAATAACTCGAAAGAATTTTACTTCAATGACTCGATTTTTAAAATCGGTGACACAATGTTTATTTTTATACTCATCGATTAAGACATAAACTCGATTCGACTCGAAATTATTATATAATTATTAAATTATGTACAATGAGAAATTACCCATAATTATTTAAATTAATTTTAGCCTATTGTTACTATTTGGAGTTTAACTTGACTAGAAGAATATAATATGATTATGAACATTTATGAGAATATTCCGAGTCAAGCCTGGTCGGGTCGAGTGCTCGACATTTTTAGATAATTCAGATCGATTTTTTCCAAAAAAAAAAAACTTCTTATCAAGTTCGAACTTATTTTTATGGCTTAACTTATCGAGTCGATCGACCTACTACTTAAAAAGTCGATCCGCTTCGATCTGCTCAAAGTGCCTACTCACACTCTTCGTTCCCGAGAATCCTTCTAATAGGTCAACCATACAAGAATTGGTTAAGTCATGCTTAACATTGAAGTTGTTAAGAATTGGACTTTAGAATAGAATATACATCTTGGTTCCTAGTGATATGATAGTATTAATCAAATCATATCAATTTTAATCACATCATCACTTTGAATCGGGATATTATATTACTTGTCTATAGACTTATTTTTATGTTCTGAAAACAAAGTATTAATGTCTTCTAATTTTCATGTAATTTTGTCCATATCAATAATCATTGAACTTAGAAAATGATAAAATATTAATAACTTACAAATTTGGGGGGATGGGGTAGAAATAATGTGAAATTGTATTTAAAATTTCTTGATTTTAAAATATTATATTAAATACAATGCTGAAGTTAAATTTTGATATATCTATATTAATTTCTTATCTTTTAATACATCTAACTTAACTACTACATTTGGTGTATATATAAATAAATTTAAAATTTTTCGAGTTTAAAAATTATATTAAATATAATGGTAAAGTCAAATTCTGATTTACCTATGCCACTTTTACCTTTAATACATCTAACTTAACTACAACATTTGGTGTATATATAAATAATAAATAAACCTATAAATCTTCAACACAGAAAACCCAAAAGGATTTTATGATTGGAAATGAAAAAATGACATTTGAAAAATAAATGTTATAATTTCTTACATTTCTCTTTTTTTAGATAAAATAAATATAATACTAAAGTCAAATTTTGAGGTATCTAGATTGATTTCTCACCATTTATAACATCTAACTTAGCTACAAAATATGGTGCATATATAAATAACAAATAAACATATAAATCTTCAATAAGGAAAACCCAAAGAATTATATGATTTGAAATTAAAAAATGACATTCGAAAATAAAAATGCTCTAATTTAATTTCTTACATTTCTACCATTTTAGATAAAGTAGAGTGTAAATTCTATGATTGATGAATTGATGCACCATTCGGAGAGAAGATAAAACTATCTATTGTGGGCTTGGGCCTCATTACTTAGATTATAATTTATTATCTTTATAATTTTGAGTTCATATCATTGGAAAAAAAAGTCGATTAAAATATGTATAATGCATTCGTATTTTTTTCATATTTATTTAAATATGTTTTACCGAAAAATCTTCATTTATCACTAACATATATAAAAGTATGAATAAGGGTTGTATTTCTTCCCTTTTTATATTATTAATTACTAAATTACCGTTTTCTTTGAAAACCTAAAAGTTAGGAGTTCTAATAGGATTTAACTACTACTCCCTCCGTTTTTTTATTTGACAAGTTGCATATCGGTGCCAGAATTGATCACAATTATTCTTAAACTATATGTTCAAAATTATAAGAAAATATTATTATGAAATTATTTTCAAAGATCTAATCTAATGATATAACTTTTATTCATTAAAATAATAAGAATTAAGAATTAATAGTCAAAGCTTCAATTGATATACCTAAAACGCCAAATAAAAACATTGATAGTATTAAGTATTCATCATACTTTATATTTCCGCATTAGCTAATGCAAGATATCAATTGACGCAGTAATGATCAACACATACGTATTTGCCTATACGATATATCACATACATTTGGCATATATATACTTTATAATTATAGCGATCCCATTTTTATAATTAACTTGTTTATCTATCTCACAGCATGTTTAATGATTCAAACTTATGCTTGAATAATAATTATTTTGTTCAAATTTGCATGTGTACCCCATGATTCAATTCACAAGTAATGATAATTATATATTATATATTATTAATTTATTACTCATTTCATCAATATGGTTTTCTAATCATATGTCGCCTAAATTATTAAGAATTAGCTTAGTTAAATAATAAATATTTTATGTAGAACTATATTATTATTATTATTATTATTATTATTATTATTATTATTATTATTATTATAATATGTGTTTATTAAATAATCATATACTTTTTTATAGAATTATTATTATTATTATTTATTATGTAGAACTATTGTTATTATATTAATATTAAATATTATATTATTAATAATATTATTATTTAATTCCATGCAGATATGAATTTTATATATTGGGATTAATAAAAATTTAAATTATAATTCTTAAATCAACCAATTTAACTGATATAAAAGTAAATAATTCGATGATACAATATTGATGATCAATTCATCAATATATTTAGTAAGAATACATCAAATTGTTAAAGTAATATTTGTACATCCTCAAGAGCGATAGTTGTCGAAATCAATGAGAATTGATTCCATTTATTATGCCCGCCGACAATCATAGATCAATTCATTTACCAAATTAAGTTAAACGGATTATCGAACTTTTAGCTCAACTTAAGAACGTATATTACTAGCGCTCTCACGATACTTAAGGGTTATGAATGATTGCTAGATCTTTTACTCATTAATCGTTATAATAATGGTAATTGGTCAATTATTATTATTATTATACAACTTACTATTATCCGAGCTCTGTGGGCGTCACACATACAAATGACGCCAGCTTATATTTCATGTATTTAAATTAAAGAGAATCAGATAATCGAGAAATGTATTTCTCATTCATGCGGTTCTACATTTTACGTAGTATCATCGACGAACAAATAATCAATTAATAGCTATTTAATTGGTTCGACACTTTAGTATTTATCAATAACTTGAAAGATTATCGATATCGAATTACTATTTAATTAAGCTAATTAAATAGTTCAACCATTGTCTTAACGAACTAATGTAGTTAATGAAATGTCTAATACTTCTCTTAACTTTTAGCCGCTTATCGCATTGCTTTTAACCTACCCTATATAAGCAAAGTTTTCGCGACAAAAAAGTTTTGTAAATCTTTTTTCATCAAAACCTTGGCAGTCGCTCGGTTTAAATTTCAAGAATTTTTCTGGGTTTTTGGTTTTGTTCATCCTTGCTTACTAAAGATAAATCTAAGTTTCGATTCAACCTCTTCCTACATGACCAACTGTGAGATATCATACGATTGATATCGCAACAAGGAAGCCGAGTGAAGTGCAAATTCACGTCAAGGACTCAAGCTGCGGAACTTTAAACGGAATTTACTCGCCGCAACGTAAGTATTCTGCTTATTCATATATCAGGAACATATGCTTTTGTTTACAATGCAAGATGACTTAGCATCCCCCCTGAATTACGGATTTGTATTTATACTCATATATCCACAAGATTTCCATCAATAAGATTCTACGATATCGTATTTATTATAATTTTCTATATTATATTTAAATAGCTTATTTACGACCAAAAGTATTCCTTCAAAAAATAAAAATATTAATTAGAAAAATTCAATGAAAGAGAAAGCTTAAGCATGCTTTAAAATGATTTGAATTAAATATAAAATATATATAAATATTCGGTAATCGATCAGATATCAGCAGATCACACGTCTTCCTTCCTCGATTTATACAAAATGTATAAATTATATCAATACAATAGACATATATTTTTCAACTCGCATTTCATGGGAAAATTGCTTCGCAATAAAAATCGAGTTTTTAAGGAGTACAAAATAACTGAATATACTTCATGTGATGAAGTTGTGGGTGGTTTTTAGAAAAGTGAAAGTTGGCAGTTTGTTCTTTCTGTTTGGGTCTTTACTGTTACAGACTTTTTGTGGTCTATCTAAGTCTTCACTACTCACACATACCACTTCAAATATTGGTTGTCTTAATTTTATTTTTCTGTCTCTTAAATCAAGAATCTTGAAAGTATTACACTATTACATCTATTCTAGCATTCACCAAAATCCAAACTACCAATCACCAATCCAATCACTTAGCAGCTTCAAGAATTCTATTGTAGATATCACACTTCATTTTCTTCCTTTTTTGCACTAGTTTCAATTACCCAATTCTTCATATTGTTGTAACTTGAGCCTGGAATTTTGTTCCTTAGGATATTCAAAAGCAAGATGAGTTTTTTCAGCTCCAGATTGATCACAATTCAGCATTTCATTTCTGGGTTGCTTGATAAATGTTATTTGGAACAAGAAACAGCTCACATATCAAATTTTCAGCTCCATTCTTGGTAATATAATACCAAGAAAAGGAAAGAAAAAGGGCAGCTTTTGAAATGTTTAAAGGTAGTTTCTTGTTTTCACTGTACTCTTTTTATTGTTTCATTGAAGTTGCATGAAGGGTTGACCATAGATCTTCTTGAAGATGGCCCATTGTTTGTGAGTGTTTATGTTAAAATGTAAAGGTTGCTAATTTGTCCCAAAAGAAACTTCAATTTTATTTTTTTTACAACTTAATTTGAGGTTGCTAAATTGAAAATGCTAATTTTATCAATAGTTGAAATGTGCCAAGAATTATGGTATGCTGTCTTAAAAATGAATAGGATTGGGTGCAATAATGTTGCTTTAGTTGTTGACCAACCCCAACCAATCTAAATCTTAAATTGGCATTTTCATTTCTTTTGTTGAAAGTTCTAGAGTAATGTTACTAGTTTTCTTGGTTTACCATTAAACTTGGCTTTTCAAAAAATTAATTAAATACTGTAGAAAATTAATAGGTATGCTTTTCAAGCAAATGGCTCTGAAAAATATTTTTGCTTTGCTTAGAGTACTCATCATTTTGCTCGATAGTTTAGTTACTAGCAGTATTTAATATTGAAAGGCATAATTATGATTGGCAAGATTATATTCACTTTTACAGGAATATTATCTCCCTGCAGATGTGAGATGTGTCCAATTTTTTATGGAATAAAGCCTTGTACTCACTGGTTTTGAAGCTTCTAAGATTGTAAACATTAAAGTACTTTTGTTCACATTTTTACAAGTTTGGCTTTGTCTCAATGATATCGTCACATAACAATTTGTTGTTGAATTCTGGCCAGGAAAACACCATTCTCTCCACTCTCCTTCATTTGTGTCCTTCCTCATGAAATTCTGCTTCATCCGTCAGCGGATTACTGTGCTTTATGTCATTGTACTACTTCTGCCCCTGGCTGTCAGTGACTTGGATGGAGACAAACAAGCACTTCTTAATTTTGCCAATGCTGTCCCTCATGGTCGGAAGTTGAACTGGACTTCTGCTACCCCTATCTGCTCATCATGGGTTGGCATCACTTGCTCACAAGATGGAACTCGGGTTATTTCCCTACGTCTTCCTGCTTCTGGACTTGTTGGGTCGATTCCAAACAACACTCTGGGGCAGTTGGATGCCTTGAGGACTCTCAGCCTGCGCTCAAATCTCTTGAGCGGTAATCTTCCATCTGATATTACTTCTCTTCCTTCGCTGCAGTACCTATTTGTCCAACACAATAACTTCTCTGGTGATATACCTTCTTCCTTGTCCCCTCAGCTTGACATTTTGGATCTCTCCTTTAATTCCTTTACTGGCAGTATTCCTTTAGCATTGCAAAATTTGACTCGACTGATTACACTTAGTCTCCAGAATAACTCACTATCTGGACCTCTCCCAAATCTCACCCTTCCAAGCCTCAGACATTTAAACTTGAGTTATAACCATTTTAATGGATCTATACCATCTTCTCTCCAAATGTTCCCTAATACTTCATTCCTCGGGAACCTTGCTTTATGTGGAGAACCACTAAATTCTTGTCTCCCCATCACTCCTCCTCCTGCGCCTAGCTCTGTCCTGCCTCCGCCAGAAGGCTCTCACAAACAAAGTCCAAAGAGGAAACTCCCGTTATGGGCTATTATAGCAATTGCTGTGGGAGGTTCACTTCTGCTCTTTCTTCTGATTCTTGTAGTTTGCTTGTGCTGTCTAAAGAGAAAGAAAAGTGATGATGGAAGTGTGCTGAAAGGCAAGTCTTCTGTTGGTGGAAGGAGTGAGAAACCCAAACAAGAATTTGGTAGTGGGGTGCAAGAGCCTGATAGAAACAAGCTCACTTTCTTTGAAGGAACATCCTATAATTTTGATCTTGAGGATTTATTGAGGGCTTCAGCAGAAGTGCTTGGAAAGGGTAGTTTTGGCACTGCCTATAAGGCTGTCCTGGAGGAGTCTACTACAGTAGTAGTGAAGAGATTAAAAGAAGTAATTGTGGGGAAGAAGGAATTTGAACAACAAATGGAAATTATCGGGAGGCTTGGTCAGCACGCACATCTTGTACCATTGCGAGCATATTATTATTCCAAGGATGAGAAGCTCCTTGTAAATGATTACTTCTCGAATGGGAGCTTATCAACACTCTTGCATGGTAACTAATACAGCCTTCTTTTCTCCATCTGGCTTATATCTCTTGTCCTCTCCCTACTGTATGTTAATGAGCTAATGAGTGATAGGCTTCACGAATGATGCCAGAACGTGAAACACCACGATAAAATACTAGGGCTACTAATCATCTAATCCATTTGGCTTTCTAATGCAGAAATTGATGACGTCTACATATTGTGATCTCTTGATTGATACTAGACAGCATTCACATAACAAAGTTGATTTGGTGCATCTTCAAGCATATTCATTTCCCATCTTTTAAACAAAACAAAAAAACTTGAACTATAAAATTTGCTGCATGGCTTTGAAGTATTGGAATTAAGAAGGAATCGCATTAGTTACAGTGAATGTATATTAAGTTCGTCATTTATCTATTTTAATGCTTCATAGTTTGTTCTGAATCTCTACTTTGGGGATTCAGAAGACTTAACAATTTTATTACAGCATGTTCACACAAACTTCTCTCATCTATTTCCTGTTCTCTTGCATTGCTTTTAGCTTATTGACTCTTTCTTGCCCTATGTTTATAGGAAGCAGGACTACCGAAAGAATTCCTCTGGATTGGGAGACGAGAGTTAAGATAACTATTGGGGCAGCAAGGGGCATTGCTCATATCCATCATGCTGGTGGTGCGAAATTTGCTCATGGAAATATCAAGTCATCAAATCTCCTCATAAACCAAGATATGGATAGCTGTGTCTCTGACTTTGGTATAGCCCCTCTAATGAACTTTCCCGCTCCTCCACCTCGGTATCCAGGGTACCGTGCTCCTGAACTGGTTCAAACCCGAAAGCATACTCATAAATCAGACGTGTACAGCTTTGGCGTACTTTTGCTCGAAATGCTCACAGGAAAGCAACCAATGCAATCACCAGGGCGCGAAGAAATGGTGGATCTTCCCAAATGGGTTCAGTCAGTTGTCAGAGAAGAATGGACAGCTGAAGTATTTGATGTGGAACTGCTGAAGATCCAGAATATCGAAGAAGAAATGGTACAAATGCTCCAAATTGCAATGGCTTGTGTTGCAAAAGTTCCCGATATCAGACCTAGCATGGACGACGTTGTCAGAATGATCGAAGAGGTTAGCCAACGTAACTCAGACACTCGGCCATCATCCGAAGATAACAATCCAATTACTTGAATCCATTATTCTTTCAAGCAACTTCAATCTATGAATTCTAGGAATTCATCTTCAATTTGGTCCTGGAAGAGTTCTATGTTTGGTAGTCAAAACTTGTTTGTGTGGGTTGTGAATTATGAATTGTGAATTTATCCAATTAATTTAACCATTTGATTACTTACTAGTACAGTCTATTAGTACTATTTTTATCTTGTTCAGAGGTTTCTCTTTTCCCATATTCTTATGTACACTTCATTGTTTGTTGTAACTATTTATTATGAATAACCAGCAGATTGAATGTTTAATTTCATTGGATTTTCATTTTTCCCATTTAGCAAAGAGGAAATAGTGCAAGACTTGCATGTCATTACAGATTTACACTACAGCTTTTTAGCTGACAAGTGTTATTATAATTTTGTATTGAAGTTTATGTTATTATCTGTATAACTACATATGTACAATTGATTTAGCAATATATTGCTTAATTCCTTTCATGTCCCTTTAGTTTAATGAGTTTAGTTATAATCTGGGTTATGAATGATAGAATTTTTTTCATTCTATTCGAATAATGAAATAACTGAAAGATTCTATTATGGATAATTAAGATTATGATTAAAAAATTTCTAACCAAAAAAGTATAAAATTAACCAATCATAGTTTTGCTTGTGAATCTTTGACCACTGCTTTTAGTCCTTAGAGTTCGGCGAAAGTGGAGATTTAATTTCTAAATTTACATTGTTCTTGGAATTACATAAAAGTTGTAGATATGAACCTTGAAGTTATATAAGTTGTAGATATGAACCTTGAAGTTATATAAGTTGCATTGATGATCTATCTTTATTATTCAGTAGTAGTTATAAAGCCAACAATGTGTGCTGCCCACACAAATGGTCGATGGATTTTTGGCGTGTGTGATATTTTTTTTTCCTTTTTTTCGGTTTTTTGGGTTTTGTTTTCAATTATCAACTACCGTAAAAACTCGTTATGTTAATACTCGATTATTTTATATAAACTCTCTAAGGTAATATTTTTGGCCCGTCCCCGACTGGGTGGATAAAAAGGCTAAATTAATAATTGGGCTCCTTTTTTCGCTCATTTTAATTATTTCTAGGCACGGTCATATGCAATAGTGTTTTTTTTCTCAACTGGGCAGAGAAACTCGGAGCAAATTACCGCATTGAGTTAAACTTGCATGTCATTATATTTTACAAAGTTAGTTCGACCAACTATTAAATAGAACATCGCCCGTTTCTTTTTTTTCAATTATCAACTACAGTAGAAACTCGATAAATTAATACTCTGGGCATTGAGTTAAAATTACATGTCATTATATTTACAAAGTTACTTCGACTAACCATTTAATAATATCGCTCTCACATGTAAAAGACTATACATGCAAGTATGGAACATTTATGTAACTCTAAAAGACTAGAACGGTTTATCGAGGCCCGCTTGGCAAGGCATTACTATTTGTGTTTTTTGCTCATATTTAGCTAATGAAAAGAAAAAAGGTATTTGGACATCATGTGTTGATTTTAACTTTGAAAAGTTAGAAAACGAAACAAAGCTAAAAACTGGAAACAAAAAAATGATTTATTTATATTGCTGAAATTTCAAACACGCGCGGAGTAATCAGAGCTCACTTATAAGGTTTAGAGTTCGACTCCTTCCAACCTCATAAAATGTGTATTTATTAAATTTCATGTCATTCTTTGCCTTTCTTTCTGTACTCCTCAATCTACATATGTTTGCTTCTTCTCACTTCATCTCCTACCTGAATCAACACTCTTCATAAGATACCAAATTGCACAACCCTTTTTTTTCTAACACCCAAATCCACCAAAAATTAAATGTCTATCTCAATTAAACTAACATCTTTTAGTCATTATTTTTATGCAACTTTTTGCAATTTGAAGTTCATAAATTATACTCCATCCGCCTCAATTTATTTTGACATGAAGTAAGTATTTTATTAAAAAATCATTGACAAGCACTTTTAAGAGAATATCAACCAATTGAAAAAGTTATTAATATTGTGAGACACTTAAACTTCAATGCAACAAGTTACATTGGTAATTGAACATAACTTATAAATGAAAAAGAGACATTTGTGTTACATGATCACTTAAATCGAGACGAGAGAGTATTATTTTACTCGTAAGCTCGATTTATAGCCTTTTTCTTTCAAAAGGTTTATCTTTTTTTGTGTTAATATTTATTATTACCAAACATGTTTTTTATTTTTGTTTATTAAAATTTAAAAACTCATATTTTTATCAAACACATTTTAATTTTTAGTTTTGATAACATAAAACATAAATATGTTTTACTTCTACTTTTAAGAATGAAAAAAAAAGAAGGGAGCTACTTTATTGACCAAAAAATACTTCCTACACCAAAAATATGATTAGACTGCATTTATACTATTTCATTTAAATAGTTTAGTTTAGAGTATTTTGATTCATTATTATAATTACATTCTCTCTATTAATTATTCTCACAATTCTCTTTAGACAAACCCTAATTCCCATGTGATTTTCTTCAACTTCAATAAATTCTAACTCTTATGTGATTCTCTCGAACAATCAAAATGAATGCCGACTTAACCTTTACTGGGGGTCGGTTTATATCATGTTTTGTCAATCCGGGAGAAACGTAAGAGGCACTAAGGTCAGTTTTAAGATCAAGGAAGAAGCAGGGATGTCATAACGAGCTTGTTTCAATAGTGTTTTGGGGAGCGTGTGCCGCCTCAAGGTTTCGTTGATTGAAATCTAAGTATTGTTTGACAGCCAAGAGCGGGTGTTAGGATGGATCAGCTTTATACGTGACAAAGATCGGGTAAATGTTTGTTGCCAAGGTGAATTAGAATCGCATATAAGTAATGCTGATTTCAGCACCTTCTTAACAATCAAACAATGCACAAAATAATGACAAAACAGAATTGGAACAATGTGAAAAGATTGTGGAAAACTCTCATTTATTTCATTGATTGGATGTAGTTTTTATAAAGCCAATGTAAGAGTATTATCATGGAACCAACCGCAAGAAACTAAGCTACTATCTAGATAACAAACCGCTAATAACAAGGAAACAACTAATGGGGTCACCATTTGCAATCGGATGACTTAGTCTAAATTGATACCAAACTCCTAGCAAACTAGGACTAGATGGAATGAGCTGCATGATTTGCATGCCAATCTTCACGTATGCTTCAATGTGAGCTCAAATGCTCCTTCACAATCTCTCCCTTAAACTGAATCATGTAATAAATCAGTTTAATTCAGTAATGTTCTTCAAGCCCAGCATAGTCCTTAACCTCCTCGAATGTCGTCACCAATCAAATCTGGCTTTGTCATAATGTCTCGTAACTGACAATTTGTTCCACAAGGTTAACTAATCTTGCATTCCTTAGATAAATCCCTTTAAGAAATGAAACCGACATCAATATGTGCTTCATGCATAACAGGATTCTTGGATAGCTTGATGGTTGAGCTATTGTCACACTTGATGCCAATGCAATTCAATTTGTTGTATCCTAGATCTTCCAGCACTCTTTTCATCCATATTGCTTGACAAGTACAGAATGCTACTGCAACAAACTCAGCTTCGCTTGCTGGATAACGTGGACTATCAAGTCGCTTTTCTAACTCAAGCAACCGCATTCGAGCTAAATATGAATACATAACCACTTGTGCTCCTTCTGTCGTCCATATCACCTGCATAGTCACTGTCTGTATAGGACATAAGCTCTCCCTTCATCTCTCTGCTAGCCTTCTTGCAGCGAATTCCCACCCCAGCTGCTCCTTTCACATATCTCAATGCTATCTTTGCAACTTGCATATGCACTTCAGTAGGTTTAGCCATATATCTACTAATCAGACTTGTTACAAACATTAAGTCTGGTCTAGTAGCTGTTAGGTACATTAGACTCCCCACAATCTGCTTGAATAAGGTTTCATCCACTGCATTTCCTTGATGATCTTTGTCTATCTTGACCGCTGGTGCAATTGGATTGTTCACAGAATTGCATTCCATCAAGCCAAATTTCCTCAACATATTGCCTTTGACTAATGAATACACCTTTCTCTACTCTCTTTGTTTACCTCTAATTCATGAAGTAAGACAGCCGTGATCCGCTCATGTCGAATTTGAGCATGGACATTCGAACTCGCAATCAACTTCTCAATATCACCAAGATAGATGATCATCTACATACACACTTACAATGATAATCTTTCCTTCTTTACTTCTCTTAGTAAATAGAGTTTGTTCACTGTTGCATTTTTTGAAGTTTTCTTTGACAAAATGGTTCTCAATTTTGTCAGACTGTGCCCTTAAGTGCTTGCTTAAACCATGTAGAGTTTTGTGCAACTCTCAGATACCGATCTTCTTTCTTTCATCAGATATCCTCGAGGTCAAGCACAAACACTTCTTCATCTAACCTACCTTGGCAGAAAGCGTAGATGAAGAATCCAGTTGAAATAGCTTCCATCCCTTCTGAGCAGCAAGTCCAATGATCATTCTAATTGTGTCTAATCCGGAAACTGGAGCAAACACTTCATTGAAGTCAATTCCATGCTTTTGGCTATATCCTCATACTGTCCTCGCTTCTCCACTTAATGACATTTCCAGCTTCATCTCTCTTAGTTTTGTATATCCATTTTACTCAGGTATTATCTTAAGTTTCCTAAGTGTCAGAGCGAGAGTCCAAGTCTTATTTTTCTCAATTGATTCCATCTCATTATTCATTGCAGTCCTCCATTTCTCATGTTTGGCAGCTTCTTCATAAACAAATGGATCTTCTTCTCCCATGTCTTGGACCATATTCCAAGTCTTATTTTTCTCAATTGATTCCATTCATTATTCATTGCGCCTCCATTTCTCATGTTTGGCAGCTTCTTCATAAACAAATGGATCTTCTTCTCCCATGTCTTGGACCATATTTACTTCATCACTACTCAATCCTTCTCATGTAATGTAGTCTTCCATCCATCGCGGAGCTCTGTGTGTTCTTCTTTGAATTGGACTATCTTCATTGACGAGATTGTGCGCGCTCAGCTTGACGCGCTTTTTGCCGTTCCATTTGAATTTCCGAGCTTCCCTAATTTCTCCATTTGAGATTGAGTCATTGCTATTCTCTTCATTGTTTCCAAACTGATCAAAGTCCGTTGATCATCTTCAAATGGTCATTGGGTGACTTCGTGACTAGTGTCATTCCATTCAAGTTCATTCTCAATTTGCTGCTTGTGTCTAGTTTCCCATTCCCAGTGTTTGTCTTCCTCAAAGACAACATCTCTACTTATAACCAGCTTTTCTCCCTTCACATCATACACCAGACATGAATAATAAGCAGATACCAATGAATATGCATAGAGTGCTTCTCTCATCAAACTTGCTTCTACCTTGTTTAGGAACATGAGTATGTGCCAAACATCCCCATACTCTCAAATGATCAATTGAGGGCTTGATTTTACTCCATGCTTCTTGTGGATTAATGTCTTTCAGTCATTAATAAATAGTAGGCACCTTGCTCAAGATACATATGTCCATACTACAACGTGCGACCGTAAATACTTAGGGTGATCCTTGGCAGTATAGAAGAGACTTTTACCATGTTCATAATAGTTTGATTTCTTCTCTCAGCAACTCCATTCTGCTGGGGAGTATAGGCATTTGTCAATCGCTGATTCCATGAAGTCTCATAGTATGTATCAATTCTCGGCTGAGTTGAATTCACCTCCTCTGTCACTCCTAAAGCATTTGATGCTCATGCCTGTCTCCTTTTCAACCATATTTCTGAATTTTTTGTTGTTCAAATGCCTCGACTTATGCCGAGGAGATAAATCCAACCTTTTCTCGCGATGATCATCAATGACGCCGAAAATACTTTTTTTCCACCGCTGACGGAGTTATAGTCCACATAAGTCTGCATATACTAATTCAAGTATGTTTTCTGCTCTCCAGGATGTTTGATGTGGAATTATTTTCCTTGTTTGTTTTCCATTTAGACAATCCACACAAACAAGCTTTTCTGCCTTGAAATTCCGTGTAATCTTTGTACCATCTTCTTCTCAGAGAGTGCGAGTCTCTTATAACTCAGGTGTCAATACCTTTGGTGCCACAATTTACTAAGATCAGCTGTAGTAGTTTGTAAACACTCCTTCTCTACTTCTCCTGAACTCTTAGTTTCAGAATTGACAATGAACATCCTGTTGCCACTCATTTGTGTTTGAATAATAAGCCCCTTGATTTGATGATAAATTTTGCAGGTGTTATGCCCAAACAACACTGTTAATCCCTTCTCTTGCAACTGACCAACACTAAGAAAGTTAGCCTCGAATAAGATATACTTCGTGAATGACATAGGTTAGTCCATCAATTTCAAGCTTTACATTTTCTTTACTCCGAAACTACTATTCTACCATTGCTTCAAGTATGACATAATGATTAGTTTCGAATCCATCGGTGGTGAACATTTCAGCATCATTACACATGTGATTTGAACATCCTGAGTCAATGAACCATGTTTCTTTTGTACCTCAAGTTGTTGAGCTTCTTTCCAAGACATGCCATTAGCAACATTTCTTCTTCTTTCTCATCCACTTCTGCAAAATTTGCCTTTTATTCACTCAGACACTTCATACCGAAAGTGTCCCGTATTATGACACTTCAGAACACTCCACAAGAGTCTTCTGGCTGAATGTTTGTCTTCCTCCTCTTCCTCTTCCTCTTCCTCTTCCTCTTGATGAGAACCTTCCTCTACCTCTACCATAGAACGATCAGCTTCTACTTTCAAGATTTGTTCATCCTCAAAGGTCTCTTTTGTTAAAGTTTTTGTTCATGTGTGAACAAAGTGCTCTACAACTCATCCATAGTCATTGCTTCAATATCATTTGATTCCTCAATTGAAACAACCACATGTCGAACTCATCTGGCTACGGTTCTTAGTGGTATCTTCTCAACAATTTACCACTATACTATCTTATCGTTGCATAATTTATTTGAAACTGTGTTCACTATTGCAAAGTAACTTTCAATAGTTTCTCCCTTCTTCATTTCCAATAGCTCAAACTCTCTCCTTAGAGTATTTCTCATTGACTTCTTAATCTTCTCATTTCCCCCGAACTTCTTCTTGAGTGAATCCCATATGATCTTGGCTGTACTTCTATCCAGGATTTGTTCAAATACTGATCTATCAAGTGCTTGAAACAAATAGTGTTTGACTTGACAGTCCCTCGTCCTTGATTCATCTAGCAATGCTCTTTGATTTTCATTGAGTACATCCGTATTCAATGGTTCAACATGTCCTCTCTCAATCACACTCCACAGCCTTTGCTTTCAAATGCTTATCATTTACCTAATGGTCATAGTGGCCATCAAAGTTGAGGAACGATGCAGTCTTGTGGCTCGCCATTCAATTTCTTCTGATTGTTATTGATCAACACACGCTCTGATACCAGATGTTGATTTCAGCACCTCTTAACAATCAAACAATGCACAAAATAATGACAAAATAGCATTGGAACAATGTGAAAATATTGTGAAAAACTCTCATTTATTTCATTGATTGGATGACTTTATATAGAGCCAATGCATAGTACATTTCCGTTGAACCAACCACAAGAAACTAAGCTACTATCTAGATAACAAACTGCTAATAACAAGGAAACAAACTACTGGTCACCATTTGCACCGGATGACTTATTCAAATTAATAAAAAAAACTCCTACAAACTAGGACTAGATGGAATGAGTCAGTAGGAGTTTCGTGACGCCAATCTTCACGTATGCTTCAATGTGAGCTCAAATGCTCCTTCACAAGGCCTTCCGGGAGGTGGAAGATCCAAATTTGTTCTCCTGGACTGCATTAATTGGAGGTTATTTGCAAGTAGGTAATACGACACATGTTGTTTTTCTTTTCTCCGAGTTGCTTTCATCGCCCAGGAACCATGAAGAAACTTATGCAAATCGTTTCAGAGCCTCACAAGTGCCATCGAACTCAAGCTCAGCGCAATCACCACAATCATAAAGTTGGGATATAATGCTTTCACATTTGAGTGAAATTTAAGAAATTTTTGAAGTTGACTTAGGATTTTAAAGTGAATTATTCTTTATGAATTGAGAGAATTGTAGAGTAATTTGAGAGCTTCTCATTATTTTTGATGCACAATAAAAGAACAAAGGAATCTTAATATTTTATGCGAAGGGTAAAATGTCTAGAATGGTGTAGGAGATTTTTTTTTGGTGCATAAAGTATTTCCCAAGAAAAATAAGGGAGCAAGATTTTGACTCGACTCATCAAATTTGTTGACCTAAGCTGACCATTCAAGGCTAAAGCTCAAAATTCTAAAGTCAAAAAGTGGACTATAATTCTGAAGTAGCCACAATAAAATTCTTATAATAATTTCAATGATAGATAAATAACTTTTTGTGGTAATTTACAACTCAAGTAAATAACAATGAATATAATGAGAACTTTGGTATGGAAAGTGAAATTGTACTCTTTATTACTTCAACTTCTTCTTAATCATACAAATATGAATGAACATGAATGGTATTTATAGGAGTACAAAATTACATTAGTCATCATATACATGACTCATCAAGGAGCTTATCAAGATAGGTGACTCATTTTGTGATTCATCAATTAGCTTATCATGCTAGGTGATTCACTATGTGATTCATCAAGTAGCTTATCAAGCTAGGTGATTCATCCATCAAATGATCGACCTACTTAGATTTACAACACTCCCCTTGAGATTCACAGCTACTTTTAGAATAATGCCTCATTAAAAACCTTCAAAGAAACCTCCAGCGGACAAAATCCGACGGGCGAAAAAGAGTACGCTCTAGATAATCCGCATGTCGCCTCATTAAAACTCGCCGTTAAAAACCCATAGACAAAATCCGGACGTAAGGAAAAGAGGCCAACGTGTAATCTATGGCTAACTCTCATCAAAACTTCATTAAGTTCATTGCTTTCGATAGACGCCAAAGATTCTATCTCGCAGGACTAACTTTCCGAAAACATTGCCAGTGACTTTGTATCAGACGTGCACAATTTTCACAAGATTGTATCTTTCTCGATACATATCTCTTTTATTCTTTAAAGGTATTTAGAATAAAAGAGCTAGTGAAATATGTAAAGCTTTGTTCGATCTCCCTTGATGTAATCTTCCTTATTTGTGAGCTACACGTCAGACATTCTCATAGATTTACGGTTGGTACTCTCTTTCAAGAATGCATTGTAAATCACGAGCTTCGGAGATGATTCACAATGCACCTAAGCCATACACATTCTCTGTTAGCCTCATGGAGAGAAATAATCTCGGAATGGTTGGATGAGGTAGCTGGAAAGGTTTGCTTACATGATCTTCAAGAAATTGTAGTACCGCCATTCAGAACATATATCCAGCTTGAGAAACGGCTTTAAGTGAGGATCGTAGATAACCCCGATATGTATATCCACTTAATTTAAGGACGTGGTGCATCCTTTGAGCAAACAACTTGAAATTTTGAGCTACGAAGATATCGAAAGATATGTTTTACACCCGCCCAATGTCTTGTCTGAGTAGAAATTTAATCTTGATAACAAATTAATCGTAAAAGAAATGTCGCCCATATTATCGAGCAAAGATATAATAAATAAGACTCATTAAAATTTCAAATATGGTACTTTCCCTCGGACTAAACAAAATTTCATTTTCTTCCTTCGACGAAAGTGGTCATTTTAGTGTCATGGATCTTACTACCATGTGAGTGTAATCGAGAGGATAATATTTATCCACATTGAAACATTTTAAGAGTTTCTCGTATACATCCTTTAAGGCAAGTTAAGCATGCCACGGATAGTGTTCGACTGCTGTTTTGAGGCAAAACTTCTTGTTTTTCCAAGATCCTAATTTCAAATTCACCCTTTAAGCATTCAATCGCTTTTTGACCTCTTCAGAGTTCCAACCGAGTTGATATTTATCAACATATATACTATAATAGCAAATCCTATCATGGCCTTCTTTTTATAAAGATGCATGGGACAAATAGGTTTTATTTTCATATCCCTTAGTTATTAAATATTCACTAAGACGACATATCACATTCGGCCCGTATCGCTTTTAACTATAAAGCCTCTATTAATTTGAAAATACATACGACGCATTTACTTTCAAATAATCTAAATCCTTTGGAGATTTTCATATGGACATTTGTATCCAATTTTCCATATAGATATGCTGTAACCACATCCATCAAATGCATATCAAGTCCTTCAGAGACTACCATACTTATCAAGTATCTGAATGAATTCAAGATCCATAATGGGGGAATATCTTTCTTCGTAGTCAATCCCAGGTCTCTAGCTTTAAACCTTACAAGTCTCGCTTTATAGCGGACTACTCTATGTCTCATTATATTTTCTACTTAACACCCATTCGCAACCAAACGGGTTCACATTTTTAGCGTTTGAACCATAGTCCAAAAATATTACGCTTGTAAAGCAGACTCTAATCGCATTAACGGCGCCCCTTCCATTTTGGCCAATCCTCATGTCTTTCTACTATATTCTTCATATGATTGCGGCTCATAATCATCACTATCCTCATGGTAATTTCAAGAGTTATCGTGAAATAGAATTTATCATCGACAATAACTTTCATATTTATCCCACATTTCATTCTTGCATTGAAAATTTATGGAAATTTCTTCATTTCCGGTACCATTTTCAAAGTGGATTTCTAATCGAGAAATTAAGTCTTGAAATGAGTATCGCTCATCTATGAGAACTATCTTTTGTCGATTCTCGTCAGCTCTTCCTTTTCCCCGGGAGTTAATCTTTTGAACCAACGAACGCCCACGCCAAGAGTACCTTAGACGACTCATTTGTCGACGGGCCACGATCATTCAATGGGACAGAGTATCGTACGGACATTTTTGTAATGATGATTTAGTTATTTGGTTAATATCAACAAATGCATCCGCATTTGGACCGAAATATTTGAAGATGGATAATCTCGTGACTTCCAACTTCCGATTGATTAGCGTGGATCAAGCATAGACAGAGAGTACATTATCAAGAAAATTTACTACGATTCAAGCGGCTTAAGTTCTCCCCCCTAACGCGGGAAAACCGCTTCATCAAAGTGACAATCAAGAAACGAGTTGTAAATATATCACCTGCTAGAGGCTCAAGATATCTAATAGACGCGAGTCAAACCAACATATATATATACCTTTTTCTACGCTGGTGGCCAAATTTAGCGCTGGCTGGAGGCTAATGCACATATACACAACAACAAAAAATACGTAGATGAACAACATCCGTCGATGGCCCAAAAAACAAGTTGTGGCGGTGAGTATCGATGATTAGCAAGAGGTTGAAGCTTCCTAATTCGCGCAATGCATTTAAAAATGTGACGCCCCCACGTATATTGTGTAATTTTGTTTTCATTAACACGGATCGAGCTGTTAACTCAGAAATGTTTGATAAATGACTCGCCTGTAATTCATTTTGTGTTTTAACACGGTTACGTGACGCTCAACATCAATACCACTGGGATAAGCAATACGATCAAAAGTTTGTGGCCAGAATTCACCACCAAATGCATCTAATCGAATAGACTTTATGGAAAACTGGGAAATGTGCACTCTAATCTAATTATTTTGGTAAGTTTAGCAATGCAACATTTATGATAGAGACAAACATGTGACCATCTAGTATGCATCTATTAACCATATAAAATAATGAAGCGTCCACACTACGACGATAGCCCACATATGTCTCCATGGATCCTTTCAAGGAAGCGTCGAGATTCGCTAAGAACAACCTTGTCAAGGATGGTTTAAGGATCAATTTTCCCATAAAGAAGCAACACAATTGATACGCTTTGTTAACAAAAGCTTCCGGTTTCAGAAATGATGTCCTAAGAATTTCCAAAGATTCCACCCATCAGCGGTAGATCCCGGGTGTCCTAGACGATCACGTCAAAGCTTCGAATGTAGTTGACTATTAAACTTTTGTTTATGACACTATACTATTCCATCATTTTAATAGTTGCAAAGAGAGAACTGTACAGAGACTGGCAGTTTCTCTATAACACACTGCTCATGTCGCATTTAAGCGATACATAAGTACTATGTATTATCTTCACTTATTGTTTCAAGATTTATATACATTTCTCGCTAATATCTTTGAAACTTAAATTGCATTTCTCAAAGATTTAGAGAAAATATATGAATCATTGATTTTCGCCATAACCTTCTAGTAAGATAATATATGCTCTTCCTAACCATTTATTAAATTTGTCAACTGTAAATAGTATTTATTTTTGCCTTATATTCTTGCAAAACCAATAAAGTAATTTATTATCGTTAAATATTGTATTAGTTGCGCCGCTTATCTACCAAACAAATATCTTCAATCAATAAGATTGATTTTGGATAGATTACTTAGAATCCATATTCTTCTAAAACAAAGATAATACATAAACAATCAAGAGTTTATGAAACATATTTATTATATTGAACATGTAGTTTGCACACAAAAGCGTGGTATATAATACAACCAAAATACAACTTAAAACATATATACATACAAACCTATACTTCCATAATTTACATATTCACGTCTAGTACATTTCACCATCATTTGGATTATTAAGATAATCAGATATATTCCAATTGGCTTCTTCGACCTCAGAAGTTAATCAAGATCCATGGGAGAACTCACGTATATCATTTATTTCAATAAGATTTGTCTCAATATCAGCGGCTGGTCTCTTCAGTGGATGCTTGATATAGATTAACAAGATGTCTAGCAAGACGGCAAAAATTCTACTAATGTCCAAATATACCACATCGGGTAACAAACATCTTCTTTGTTTTTGATAAGCTTTTTAGACAAATCTTTCCTTTATTTCGCTCGCTCATTCTTTTTGGGCGCGCCTAATTTTCCACTTCGGTAGTTTGGCTTTGAAACCGTGAATTCTTGTAAAAGTATTTTTCTTACTACGGAAACGTTTATGTTTACCCTTATTATTACCTCGTCCATTACCACCAGAAAAACTGGGCTGCCACATGTACTCAAAATACACGAACGAGCCTATGTGGACGAAATTCATGATTTTTCAACAACACCCATTATTTTATTCTACAAATGCTGTATATGTAATCGCTCATAATATTTCTAAATCGGCGTTTCGAGTATTGCTGGTTGCAGTAAACATTCGAAGCATGAAAAGTAGTAAACGTTTTCTGTTAGCCATATAACTTCATCACACAATTTCAACTGTGAGGTGATTTTGTGTAACACGTAATTATATTCGCCGCTGCATTTAAAGTCTTGGGTAAACGAAGATTCAACCAGTCATTTTGAGCCTTTGTGAGAACAACCAACTTCAGGTGGTCATATCTATCCTTAAGAATTCCACGTAACTTCGTGCCCTTATCAAAGAAGATATCTGATCTTAACCCATCATGGATGCACGACGGAGAAATACAGTTAACGCCTATCCCGCTGACGCAACGCTTTCGCTTTTAATAGTATTGGAAAGATTTTTAGACGTGGTGTAACTCATATCTGTAACTCATACATAATCGTTTTCCTAAATATTTAAAATAGAAAGTCTCGTAGCTAATTTTGACTATTATTAACGATAATATATAAGTTACCTTCCTTTGAAATCTAGTGAATACTTTACAATCGAGCCTAACTCGTTTACAATCTGTTAATAATTTCAATGATGTGAACAACTTTTTATGGTAATTTACAACTCAAGTAAATAATAAATGAATATAATGAGAACTTTGGTATGGAAAGCGAATTGTACTTTATTACTTCAACTTCTTCTAATCATACAAATATGAATGAACATGAACGATATTTACGGAAGACAGTCAATAGTCATCATATATAATACTCATCAAGTGAGTTTTTATCAATGATAGTGTGACTTGGCTCATATTCATCACCACTATCATGCCAGAATTCACTACGCGATTCATTAAATATCCTATGTCGCAGCGATTCATATATCAAATTATCGACCTACTTGGGATTTACAACAATTGTAAGAATTATATCATCTCTTGTCCCACTCATAACAATTCCTCAATTTGTATGTATTTCCAATTTTAACCCTGCCCTCAAAAAGATTGATTGAGATTGCTTCAATTATTTGTTCCCTTTGCATTTTCCCATACACTCTTTCAATCTTTTCAGGTATTTTTTTCACTATTTTTATTTATTTTCAATATTTAAAAATCTATATTTTTTGTTGGGTGAGCTTCTTTTTTCTCTTCTTTTTTTGTTGTATATGATTTTATGTTTTTTTTTGGAATTAGTGTTGGATAGATCTTGAGTTATGAATTGCAATATAAAAAGTATGGAACTTTAGTTGTTTGAGCTGGATTTAATTTAGTAATTGTGTTTAGGGTAGCTAAGTAGCTTGATCTGAAGCTTAAGAAAAGACTTGAAGCTAAAAATACTTTTTTTTTTAAATATTGTTTGTTGGGTGAGCTTCTTTTTTTTTTTTGCTGTATATGATTTTTATGTTTTTTTTTAATTAGTGCCTGATATATTTGTAAAAGGTGTCTTTTTTCGGTTTTTTTAGATCTTTCTTGAACGGAGTATTATTTATGTATTTTGTTAATTAGTATGAAACTTTAGTAGTTTGAGCTGGATTTAACTTAGTAATTGTGTTTATGATAGCTAAGTGGCTTGATCTGAACCTTCAGAAAAGAGTTAAGCTAAAGAAGAATTTCAATGGCTTCGAAACGGATATTGAAGGAGCTCAAAGATCTGCAGAAGGACCCTCCAACATCTTGCAGTGCTGGTATGACTTCTTAAATTGTTTTTTTGTTGTTACATATTTTATCTTAATCTGTATCTAGCTCAAATATGTTGGACTTTAAGATGAATTTTAGATGAAGTAGTTTGTAAAGGAAGTTGTACTCTTTCGACTAAGTTGATCGGACAGTTTACTTAATTCGATGTTAGTTTCTTCCTTTTGGATGGGTTTTTAAATGTTATTGCAATTTGGATCTGACATATTTAGAACATTTTCTAAAGCTATGTTTTAAACGGTTTTATTTCATTTGAGAATTAATTATCTTTATGCAAATTTGGGACGAGGATAGAGTTATTGGTTTGGCTCTATTGTACCATTGTATAGGAGTTTCTGTAATTTACGGATTTACTATCGGTTCTCTCTTTATCATTCTGTAGTACATACTACTAAAGCTATGTTCTAATTAATGTGGGAAGGAATAGAATTCCACTCCTCGTTACCTGGTGAGGGGGATAAATTCAGAATATTGTAGTCTCTTTCTCAACTTGCTACACTTCGATATTATGCATTATAATTCATAAGTCTGAGGTAAACTGGTACTTGTGATTTTCAACAATGAGGGTGATTTTTTAGTTGATCTACGAACATGTATGGTTGCAGGCCCAGTGGCTGAGGATATGTTTCACTGGCAAGCTACAATTATGGGACCTTCTGATAGCCCTTATGCTGGTGGTGTATTTCTTGTTTCTATTCACTTCCCTCCTGATTACCCCTTTAAGCCCCCAAAGGTTGGTTTATTATAGTCTTCTTGTGTTTCTTCTGGGCTTGCAAGTAATATAACTTGTTGTATTACCTTGTAATTGTATAAAATCAAGTATTTTCGGTTGCCTTGTTCGGGAGATTGAAACTTGACTAGAGGATGAAGAAGTGAGTTATTTTACTAGTTCTAGTGTTGACCTGTACACCTTGTAATTTCCTTCGCCATGGATCAGGTTGCATTCAGGACAAAAGTTTTTCATCCAAACATCAATAGCAATGGAAGTATTTGTTTGGATATCCTGAAGGAGCAATGGAGTCCAGCATTGACCATATCCAAGGTCCGTGTTTTCTTCTTTTCAATCTTTTATTACTTTTATTTCCAACTGTATTTTTATGGCAAACATAAAGTTTTATATGATGGTCTTCAATGAAGCTGTTATTCGTATCGAAAATTTGCAGCTCCACCAAAAATGAGTATAATTCGAATTTTTAGTTCCAGTTTATACTTCCAGATTTTGATGAAGTAAATATAAAAGCCTGATTAAGTTGAGATATTTGTGTGATGAGAAAGAACCTGTATCTAATCTTTTAGAGAATGAAAAGTAAAACTAAGAAGATATGAAATAAGAAGATTCTATTTTTCAAGACATACAGCAAAAATAAGAAGTAGCTAATTCAATCAGACATGCTATTCCGCCCTTCCATTTCAGCATCACTCATTTTTCCCTCGTTTACCAAACAACCAGCATAGTTGATGCTGACCTCCACTTTCATATCAACACATGGAACAAGTGATCTATATACCAGAGTCCAGACCATGAAACTGCGATAAATTGTTTCGTTGTTGTCAATCTTTTTCATCTGATCGTAAATAATTGTTCTCCTATCCCTCCATCTTTGCTATTGTTGTTAAATCTTGGTTCCCTGTACAGTACCCACAAATCTCCTTGTTAGTGTTAATTCTTGTTATGTTATACGGTTCTTCCTTGGTTCTAAGGCTGCTCTCTGAACTGCAGGTCCTTTTGTCAATTTGTTCTCTCTTGACGGACCCCAACCCCGATGATCCCCTTGTGCCGGAAATTGCCCACATGTACAAGACTGATCGGGCCAAATACGAGACAACTGCTCGTAGCTGGACACAGAAATACGCCATGGGATGACACAAAGCATGGTAGAAAAGATTTGTAAGACGAAATGTTCTCAATTGTGCTTCAGTCAATGAATAAACCATTGAAATGAATGTTGTGTACTTTTTTTCCCACTTTGATTGGGTTCGCAAGTGGACCTCCTAGAAATGTTAATATGACTTCCAAGGCTCTTGGAAGAAGAGAACAAATTGTATCCTAATGAAGATGTGTTTTTCAAGTTATTGATGCATTTGTAGATATTCTATTTTTCAACTCCTATTTAAATGAGGTACTCACTACCCAAAAAATATACTCCGTAAGTTTTATGATTTTGATGGTGATTTTTTAAATTTTGAATTCAAATATTGTTGTATATATTGAATTATACTCCTTATTACATAACATTGGATTATAACTTAAGCTGGTGGTTAGACTATTTTCATGGTTACTTGTATAAAGTTTCTTAACCCACAACCATTGTTTGGGTTACCAAGAGTGAGTACAACTAAACGAGAATGAACTAGGAGCTTATTAAGCTTAAAAAGGGCAGACCTGGACGTAAAAAATCAATAAATGGATCCAATGATTCATATTGATTTAAGCACGAACTTAACCATCTTCCTAATCTTGGACTCCAATTAAATCGGAAAAACCTATCGAGCAGGAAACATGTCCTTGCTTGATCTAAAAACATACGTAGGCCATTTCTGATGAAGCTCGATAAGTGTCTCGGTTATTTAATAAACTTTTTAAAATAATATTTTTGAGTAAATTAGAATCGAGAATATGGTACTAAATTAATATAAATTAATAATTCCTTATATATTACATATTACATGAATGATTTATGAATGTTTCTTGAAAAATGACTTGTTTTTTGTTGAAATCAATTTCACCTTGAATCTCGTTTCTAATTTTCCTTATCATTGTAATAATTTCTGACTTTGTTTTCTCATAGCTCAACAAGAAATTATTCAATGTGATTGCCTCTTTAATAACCTCATTTCGCGAAGGGTTCTTTCAAATTGGGCCGCCCGTTTTGATATCTGATAAATGGATTGTCTGATAATTAAGTGGAAGTTTGAGAAAGATGTTTGTGCCTGCTTGTGAGCGAATTTACCACAACAGATAATTCTGAATTCTAACACAAAGAGTCGTAAAGTATTGAAAATAAAGAGACATATATTTTAAGCATAGTGCTTTTTATGATGTGTTAGAATTGTCATGACAGGCACATAACATATTTCACTATAATGGATGAACAGATTACAGACAATGAGCTAAGCTTTGGAGTCAAAATTAGTCAGCTCTGGCACAGACAAATAGAATTAATGCCTATATATTGTTAGAATCAATTACAGAGCCTTATTATTCTTACCAACAAACTTGTGTAACTAACCGCTCTTAAGAAGAATAGAGAAACACAAACGAATATAAGTCACCCTATGCTATTAAAAGAATAGAATATGAGGCTGCAAAATTTATTCAGGCTACAGCTCTGTGCTTTGGCTTAGACAATCATATTTTAGGGTTAAGAACTCAAAAACAAGTGGAGGGTATTTATCGGCTAAAACCGCCTCGAGAAAGCCTTGAAGCGCCTTGACTTATCCGCTGAGCAGTCAGGAAGTTATACAGACTAAAATTGCCAAAAATTGGGACGGGTCAAGACTTCGCCTCTCGGCCCAAGTCCGATCAAATAAAAAAACCGATCTTGATTTTTGGGATTCAAGGCACATATTTCAACATTGTTTGTAAATTGAGTATTTCATTATAAATTAATTTATATACTTCCTCCAATCCAAAACAATTGACTTTCTTACATATCGAAGTAAATCTTTAATCTTCAATTACTTTTTAATTATATTATTAAAATTAATATTATGAAAGTATTTTAAAACGAATCAATTATATAAATTTTATATTTTAAAATAATGAATAATTAATAATTGATGGTCAAAGTTTATTTGAAAAATCAAACGTCAATTATTTTGGATTGGAGGGAGTATTTAATAATATAAATTAATAATTATTAATTTAACTCGATTAATTAACTCTTTTTAATTATTAAATTTTGGTGATTGTTATTAATTTATAGAGTTTCTAATGTATCGATCTCTTTAATACACATAAATAAACGAAAATGGCATATAAAACCCAAAAAAAGTTTAACAATTTCATCCACATTAATGTTTGACATGAATAAGAGCCAAGCCCAACTTAGAAGCAATCCTAAACGCCCATAGCTCCACCTCCATCTTTTCCTCCAATCTATTCCTTTTAACAACACAAGTCCATGGTCTCACCAACTGATATCCATTAGAAGTACTCCACTTTTGCACATTGATCATACAATGATCATTACAATTCGGCTCAATAAACAAAGCTTCAACGCTATTGTTTGATGCAACAATTTCCTCCTCATATGGTAAAAGAAACGAACTCTTAGTTTGTCTTAGTGGAATTGACAAACGAGCCTGATGGTTATTCACATCAGATGGTGTTAAAGCTTTCCTTAGCACAAACTGTATACTCTCTTCTTTACCCCCAACTTCTATGATTTTGTTCCTAAATTCTTGGGGTATAACCTGAATTCTATTAGAAACTACGACTTCGGACTCGTTGTTAGGCCTAATAACTCTGCTAGAACAAGAGCTAGGTACATTGTTTTGTTTTGAAAATAATAGTTGTGGAAGGTCTTGTTGAGGGTATGTGACACATTCTTGTTCATCATAATCTCTCATATTTTTATTACCTCTACTAACCCTCATTCTTTTACGTTCTTGGACATCGAACTCCATGTTTGTTAAACCTACATCCTTCGACATTTGCATATGGAGAAAGATGGCTACATTACTTTTACACCTCCATTCTTTCATGGCTTCCTCATCGTTTCGATCGGGTTTTCGGGGCACCTCTACTGTCTTTTGATCCAAATTGGATGATCCTCCTAACTCAACATCTTTTAGTATTTGTTTCAATGTTTGAAGATCACGATCACCCATTTTTTTATTTTCTTGAACTACTTCAAGAATAGAACAACTCGGTGAAGTGTTTTATGAAAATATATAGTAATAGTATAGTTAGGTGAGTTGTATTTATAGATATAGGAAGAGGCTAATAATAGTCGTGTTGGAATGGATTTCGAATCCTAGTTTGTATGGTACTTGAAATTGTTTTTTTGTTTCCTAAAATTATTAGGATTCTTGTTTCCTAAAAATTGGGAGTAACTATATTATTATCATGGTTGGAAGTTTCGTTTTGGGATATAGTTTCGCAATGACCAAAAAATAAGAAATATTTCAAAAATATTATAGAAACGATGTAAAATTTTGAAAACTAAAGATAAATTATATACGTTAAAAGATATTTGTATAAACATAGATATTATAATAAATAAAAATGTTCAAACTCATTAACTAAATTAGGATTAATGGTCGGGTCATTCAACTTTTAACCCAATCACCATTCCATCACTAAACTTTCAAAATATCCTATTTCAATACTGAACTTTCAACATGAGAGAATTTTGGTTTTTCCGTCAAACTCATTGTTAAGTTGAAAACCCCAAGGTCACGTGATATTTTTTAGGGGTATTTTTAGAAAATCATTAAAACAATTAAAAATTATTATTTAAAAATTACAAAGAAAACATTTTGAATTTGGGGGAGGGATATTTTTGGCAAACCAATTAAAAAATCACGTGCTAGTTACATGACAACGGGGTTATCAATTTAGCATCCAATTTGACGGAAGTACCAAAATTGTCCAATGTTAAAAGTTAAGTGATGTAATAGGAAATTTTGAAAGTGCAATGATGAAATGTTGAATGATTTAAAAGTTGTGTGATGATCCCGAGCATTAACCCACTTAATTAAAATAAAATAAAAATATTTTGAAATCAATATTATGTAATTTAAAATGATTGAGACAAGTTTTTGGACTTTAAATAGAATACTTTCATGATTAGTATTATTTTAAAAAAAATCTAAAAGTTAAATGTAAACATAGATTAATGGACCATTGTAATTATCTCAAAAGTCGAAAAATTTCTGAGAGTCATATATAAGGAGATTTTTATATAGTAAAACAACAAACTAGCTATAAGCTATCAATCTGAAAATGATATACAAAATACATTATTTATTTTTTTGAAAATAAAGTATTTTTAAAATTACATTAACTTTTCATTTATATAAATTCTAGAAAAAAACTTTTCGAATGTTTCGTAGGAAACGTTTAGAAATTTTAATCATGGATTATTAGTAGCAAACCTGTTAAGGTAGGAAGCTATGGTTCTATTAAGATATTATTCTATTAAATTCTTAAATGACTTGTTTTATAATTTTTAAATTATTATAGACTTCTTTAGCTATTTTTAAATTCTTATGGGCCAATTTACAAAAGTATATATATATATTAGTTATACCTTCCTGATTCTACCGCTCTCCTATAATTGCAAAACAAACTCACCTCAGCTATGGATTTCTCTCTCAATTTCTCTTGTTTGTGTTTCATATCTGAGCTGTTTTTTCTTCACTTCAGCTCAATTACTTCAATTTTCGTTTACTAATCTATTACTAGTATACAATCGTTTTTCTTCAGTTTGCTGATTTATTCAATTTATGTTTAATTGATTAATTAAATTAGATTAATTTTGTTGTTTTATTGCGATTATATGAATTAATTTGGTTTGTAATTGCGATGCTTGTTATCTAATTAGATTTTGATTCAATAAGTGATTTAATTAATTTGTTCATATTTTATTTAATTGATTAATTGAATGATTTCGAATATTTGATCTAACTTTGCTTGAATTCAGCTCAATTCCTTCAATTTTAACTCGTTTATTATCATCTATTACTAGTATGCAATTTTCGTATGTCTTTTATTCAATTTATGGTTAATTGATTAATTAAATTGGATTAATTTTGTTGAATTATTACGGCTTGTGTTATTTAGTTAGGGTTTCTAATTTCGATGCATGCTATGCATTTAGGTTTTGATTCAATGAGTGATTTTAATCAATTTGTTCATATTTCTTTTAATTGAATGGCTTCGAATATTTGAGCTGATCTAGCTTCAATTTAGCTCAATTCCTTCAATTTTGACTCGTTTATTGTTATCTATTACTGGTATGCATCTTTTTGTAGGAATATCTAGAGTTGCTTTAGCAATGGTGCTAACTAATCTCAATCTCTTCATCTTACTCAGTCATTTGTTTACTTTTCTGGTGTTTATAAAGATTACTTGTTTACTTTTCTGGTGTTTATAAAGATTACTGGATGACTTTTACTATTGTTGATTGTCTTAAGGGATGGTCAAAGTTGCTAACATTATCAATTCCTATTTGGATATCAGTTTCCCTTGAGTTTAGCAATGGTGCTAACTAATCTCAATCTCTTCATCTTGCTCTCCTCATTTGTGTAACTATAAAGTATAATATATCTCCAGCAGTGGAATATAAGTGGAAGGCTTGGAGTGAGATATAGGCGGTATTGAGTCGTGACATAATTTTAGAATACTGAGTACTTCTTATTGATTATATTACCATCTCTCTTGTGACTTCTATTGAATAATTAAAAAATTATTTTTTTTGCATAGTGAAATAGAAGATGATATGAACTAAAAAGAATGGTTTTCTTCCGGAAACTTGATACCTACCAATATCTAATTTTAGTAGGTATTATTCAATTTGATTGGACAATTAATGTATAAAGCGTAAACTAACCTGTAGGTAGCTCAGTTTCTTTAGCCTTGGAAACTTGTTCATCAAACTATTTATTATACTGTATTATATTATGTCTTTTGAACTATTGAGCTAAAAATAAGATTACAACCAAATCACATGACTAATCAATGTATTGTCATTACTAATTCATAACAAAATCAAAAAACTGATCCAATATTCAAAAAAAATATACTTAAAATGACCCAACTTCCATGACTAATGATAATATTTTTCAAGGGCTACAACACAAAAAACTAAGCCAACCTACAAACAACTTGGAGTCACAATTTTATTTCTTGGTTTTGAGCTTTCTTTGATCTACTTGTTGTTTTCCTGTCTTGCTGCTTCGCCTGTCGGCCTTGTAGAATTTGAATCTTTATTAGATTTGATGGTGGCCTTGATCGCGCGGTGCTTTCAAGCAAGTTTGTCCTCACTCACGTCTCACGGGAAAAGGCTTTCAGGTGGGTGCTTTGCGTCTAGAATTATCCCAGTCGAGAGTTTAACATTGGAGTTAACATAGGATGAACTTCGAAAAGAAGATCGTCTTGATGGTATGAGTAGTACCAATCGTCATATCAAACATATCACCTGCTTTATATTTGTGGTCGGGTATTCTGACCTCTATTACAAATTCTCAGCGTCATTTGAAATAGGAAGCATCAGGGACCGTACCATCGTGTGAGATTTACAGAGGTGGCTCACTGCGGCTGCTCAAGAGGTGTCACGCGAGCTGCGCGCGCAACACTTAGTTACCAGCGATCTGGGGCGGCACAAAACACATACCATTGTAGCGCCGGGGCACGTGGTCAGACGCTATTAGATTGATGGATTGACCTCTGAGCCACTACAGTGCTCCGGCCGCGTTTTGTCGCCGCTCGCGTGCTCACGGGGAAACTTCGGTGGTCGCTGGCCCATCCTAAATTACCCCAGGTAAAGCACGTTTAACGTGGAGTTAACTTTATAGGATGAGCTTACGAAAAAAGAAGATGCATCTTGATAGTATAGATATGCAATCAAATCATATCAAATATATCACACACACACACGCACATATTTGTGGTGGATATTACAATAAATACAAAATTAAGTTAGTAAAATTTGCAATTCGATGAACCTGAAAACTTTTATAATGCATACTTACCAAAAAAGTACGCCATATAGCATCCTTAACGGATGAGTCAATATTAAGAATATTTGGGCCACGATCTTCTTCTCCTCATACATTAAACTTCCAAAGAATCTTTTCACCCCACGACCAAGGAGCCTAAAATAAACAAATAAATATGATTAGATACAAATCATAAATATATATTAATAAAACAAATTCAATAAAAAAATACACTTACTTCCCGTGGATATGAGTGTAATGGCTTCGTGTCCCCATTTCGAGAAGTGGGCCTATAGGGTGCCGTACCGACCATTTACTCTCGGGGCTATGTCGACCACTATGACATAACATACAACGTCGCTCGATCCCGAATCGTCAAATGCCTACTTATTGGTGTGAGTCTTTGCTGAATCTTGGTAGAGGCGTCGATATTTCTCGCGAACATCGGCAGAGCGGTCGTGGGATAATCGGCCGTGTGCTGCCGTAGACATCGACCTCGGATCAGGTAAGGTAGGCTGCGATAGAAATGGAGCCCCATCGGTGGCTCACATAACAAGGTCCGGATGATGATCCACTCGGCTTTCTTGTGGCTTCTGTACACTACTCATCGTAACCTTCTTCGTCCGATTCTTAAACCCACCACGAGGAGCCATAAAAACCTGCATTTCAAAGTTCAAACTCAATCAAAATTAAAACAACAAGTTCAATTCAAACTTGAATTTCTATCATGAAGTTAAACTATATACATAAAATAATAAATAAATAAAATGATCATAAAAAATGTAAAAATTTACCATTACACAAACAAACAAGTTGAACAAATCCTTCACCAAAACCCAACAATTCAATTAAACAAATTGATTACTGATTCAATCAATTATGTGATTATTCAAATCAATTTTTATCTAATTTAAACTCAAATCTAATTCAAGCAATTACCAATTCAATCTAACTAATAAAATTGAATTAAGCGCGAATTAAACTTATAACTAAAATAAATTAACAAATTAAATCAGCCAAATTCGAAATAAAAAATAGATTAAAGAACTAATTAAATTTATAACTAATCTCATTAAACGAATTATTATCTTAATTATATTTAAACAAATTAAAAGAAATTAAATCATAATTAAACATATAACAACAAACAATTAAATATACAACTAATTTCGGATTAAACAAAAACGAAAAAAAAGCAGCGAAAAAAAACAAACCTCTTTGTAAAATGGGTTGGCGTAGAGGTTAATTGGGGTGGTGGCGTCGGTAGGGTGGCGTCAGGGTGGTGGGGTCGGAGTGGTGGGGTGTGATGAGAATATTAATAATGATAATTGTGTTAAAAAATTAGGTTGTTTTTTATATATATTAGTTTAGGGCGTCGGTATCGTATCGGTATATAATTGATTTTAATTTTTTTTTTAAAAGCGACCCGGCAGCAAACCGAAGCCCACTGAGGCTGAGCATTTAACTAACGGGCTTCCAATCCAGCCAGGCAAGCCATGCCGACACGATATAGCGTCGGTTTTTCTGACCATAAGTACATTTTAGTAGTAGTTGTCTATATAGATATAATTTAGTTATCGTTGTTATTGCATTTAATTTTTTATGTGAATTGAAAGTTATATTTTACATCATCATTTTATTTTTCTGAATTGAAGATTGTTAAAATTTGAAGCCAAATTCCAAATACGAATTCGAATACCAGTACCTATGTAAATCCATATTAAATATCGAATACTAATAAATGCCAAAGCAAATATGAATTGAACATGAATATCGAAGCGAATATGAACCAAATATCGCCACCTAAAGTAATGCTCTTTTAAGTGCTATCTTGCACAAATCCAATATAAAGTCTTGTTACATAAATTTCACTTTAAAGTCGCTAATTTAATTTTTGCGTCACATATTGTATTTTAAAGTAAATGTTATATATGTAAAAAAAGGTTACAACAAGTCAAATGAGCGTGCCTTCATAGAAACAAGAAAATCGGCGCTATAGAAATCCCCGAATGGAAGAATCTCTCCGAGTGCATCTTGGTGAAAGAAAAAGAAAAGGTAATGTATAGGTCATTTGAGGAGATTTTGAGCCAACATAGCCTTTCGAGAGTCTTTTCACTATTTTTATGATGTTGTGCAATTCCATTTAATGATCTCGTATCAAATACTTTTTTATGATCAAGTTTCTAACATAGAGTTCCGATCGAGTTCAGTGTTCGGAGTTCGGTGTTTATCAAAAAAAATCATGGATGGATAATAGTGGTTATTATTTTAAGTAAGCAAGAGGCAAAAACATTGATAACAAGCAAAAGAATGAAAATGGAAAAAGTAAACTGTGACAATGATCGATTTGAGTTAAGTTAAAATAAGTGAAAACTTGGCCGGTTAAATTTAAACAATGGTTGTATCAAGAAAATATTACATACTACTTATAAAAATAAGGGAAGGAGATATGTGGCCCCCAGATCATCGAATGAACGAAGCAATTGCCAGCATTATATGAGAGCTCGAGTTCGAGATATTTTAGTCTGATTTGATGACTAGTTATTATTCATCGATCATAAAACAAGCTCATTTAATTTAGCAAGATAAATCTAAATCCGAGACAAACCCAAAGCTTAGCATGTCGATGTCTCATTGAAATCCTAATAATTGATCAATGGATTATAAATGTAATAATTTACTAAATACAAAATATATTTGGCAAATTAATCATTATTTGATATAGCCAGATCAAACAAGTGTATATGAAATAATAACATGTTTGTAAATTAATCACTACTTAATTACCTCTATAGCATATGACTCAAGTCTCAACATATCTTTTTCATGTTGCAACCACCAAGGCAACCAAAAACATATGCATTTTACGAAATGTGAACTTTTGTGGTATAGCATATTTTACACTAATTGGACTTTCATTTTTATTTTATATATGCATGCATAAAGATAATATACTTTATGAGAGTACTTTTAGTTTTGAACTGCTAATATATATAGCATTAGTAAATAATCCTTTTTTCCATATTTGAACACTAAGAGTATTCAAGTAGGAAATAAGCCTCTTTTCCATATTTGGCCTGCTGAGATCGAGACTTCGATAAATTTAAGAGTCTTAGGAATTGATATGTTCTTCTCCTTTGACGGTATGAAGAAGTTCTAATGCTCTATATATTAGAAAAAAGTTTTCATCCTCGTTGTCCCTTTTCTTCTCCTTATTTTCACTCCTCGACATTTTTTATATGTCAGAATGGCCCTTCTGATGACATTGAAGAAGTTGTCAACAGCGAGTAATAATAAGCTTCTGCCTCCTTAATTATTCTTGACTTTTTGTCTATTTTTTGTTGGAATATAAAGAATATTAGAGCGTTGTGAATTCAAAATTTGCCTCTCATTTGTGTGTCAATGAGCTTGCTTTCTCAGATGGGAATCAAACCACGTAAAGTTTGAAAAATCGTGCGTACCGCATTGTGAGTGTGGGAGTGACACTTTATAAGTAAGGCTCCTAGTAGCCTTAGTAATGTGATTGACTACTTATGCAAAAATGTCTGGCGCCCTTGAAATCGGGAGTAAATAGGCTCGGGAAATTGGCAAACCCGGAGTGCGACCTGCGGGCACGAATCTGGAGTTCGAGGGGGGTCGTGCGGGCAGCACCTTTCGGTCGGGATTCGGTTTGCATTGATTTTTTTGTTGCTAGTGAAGCCATTCGTATCTGAGAGCGTCGTCTGTCGTCCTTAGCACACCGAGGGAAGAGGTCGAATCACGTTTTAAGGAAGTGTTGTAACAGTGACTCCGTGGTTTCATTTCATTGTAATTGTTTGTCTCATTTTTATGTCCGTTTCATTGCATTATGGAGTTTTGTATTGTTTATTTGCAAAGTCTTGTTGTATAGTTCCGTGTTCTCTGTTAGTTCCCTACTGACTTAAAAGCGTATTGATCGGAGCTACAGCGCGACACGCTGCCGATGGAATCGATGTTGATACATCATGGTGAATGGTGATGGTGAGAATTTTCCGGTTGTGGTGGTGGGCTTTCGGATGGTGGTGTTGATTGTCAAACTGTTTCGGCCTTTGTCCGGGGTCGCACTTCCTTCCTATGTTCGAGTACGGTTTACGCGGTTGTTCGGTACATTGGTGCCTCGTGGTGGTGGATTCGAAATTGTTCCGCCCAGGCTTTGCTACCGCGGTTCGTTGCCTCTCGACCTCAATGTTCACATGATGCGAGAAAAATGATCAACCTAAGCTCCAGGTTTTTCCGGATGGAATTTCAAGGTGGAGAGAACAAGTGAGTAACTACTATCTCACGACCTTGAACTTCTTGACGGTTCTTGGTTAAGGAACCTCCTGCAGTTCAAGATGATGTGTTTGGAGTTTGGGCTATGATCGACTCACAGAACCTCCGATTATTTGAGTCGGAATTATTTGTTGACTTATTTGTCGAATGATTTGTATAGCGTATATAAAACATACGCTACTACAAAACAGTGTTGGGATGCACTTGAGTTCAAGTATAAGACTCGAATCACGGAGTTCCAGAAAATTGTGTGGGAAGATTACGGACTATAAAATGGTGGATGAAAAAATCGGTGGATGATCGGTTTCGGGCAGGGGTTGTCTTCCCGCAGGCTTCAGAAGTTGAAGGGAATGGTTTTGAGCCTTGAGGAAATGTTCAAGGTTGCTTTCTTGATGTCAGAGAATTTCCACCATCTTGGATGAAGCTTGAGAACTATTTGAAGCACAAAGCGAAAGGATATGAATATGTTGCAATTATTTGTTAAACTTGAGAATAGAAAGGGGAGCAATAGAATTTGGGATGGTGACATTTATCGACTCCTCTGCGGGGAGTCTAAGGTGAATGTTGGGGAATTTGGGGTCTTCGAGAAGTCTTTGGGGAAGAAGAAGAATGAGATTTTGCACACAAGAGAAAGCAGTTTCAAGAAAAGTGGTTCGACTTCTCAAGGAATTCCTTGAGGCTTTTAATGGGTGTTACAATTGTAATAAGCGTGGTCATAAGTCAACCAGTGCTTAACTGGCCAAGAGAAGTAATAATGGGAAAAAGATAGCGAATATGGTCACCAAAAGAATCAGGGCAGGAATCAAACATGCAATTTGTGATTACGAGGTGAACTTTGTGAGCACGAACCCGAGAGTGGTGGATCGATACCGGTCTTGCAGGCATGTTTGTTCGGTCAAAGATCCCTTTGCTACTTTCAAGCCACTTGCGAATGGTGAGAAGATGTACATAGCGAATGTCTGACCTCCCGACTTGTTGAGGGAGGAAGGAGGCGTAGTGTTGAGAATGACCGGGGAAGGAAGTCACATTGAAGATATTACGTATGTCCCCGAACTTAGGAAGAACCTTATAAGCAAACATGGTTTAAACTTGTAATTGAGTCGATAAAGTTGTACTTTCTAAGTCGGGCATGTTTGTGGAAAAGTATGTGTTAAATGGTCTTCCAAAATGAATGTAATGGTTACAAACAAGATGAATAAAAATAATATTGCCTATGTTTGTAGTACTCTAATTTATGGCATAGTAAGGATTTAGGACATGTGAACTCTAATTCTTTGAAGAATGATCAGAGTTAAATCACATTACCTATTAGATTTATCGATAAGGTAAGTGTAGAAACAGTATTTGAAGCAGAAATCAACAAAACATTTCCAACCGTGGTTAGAAATAATAAAGCCCCTACGTCTTGTTCACGATTGGCGTCACGCTGATATGAGCGGTTCAATCCAAAGGTGGGAAATGGAGTACTTTATCACCTTTGTAGATGATAATACAAAATTTTGCTATGTATACTTGATGAAAAGTAAAAAATGGGAATAATCGCTAAATTTGCACTTTATAAAGAAAGTTGAAAATCAGCGAGAAAAGGACAAAGTAGTGCGAAGTGATAGAGATGGTGAGTATGTCTCACCATTTGGTCAATTTTGTTACGGCGTGGTATTGTTCAATGGCCCTCCATATTCTCCTGTTCCGAGATGGGATTGCGAAAGAAAAAACCGATCATTGAAAGAGATGATGAATGCCTTGATGATAAGTTCGGGAGAACACCTCGAGGAATGTAGAGGCAAATATTACACTTGAATAAAATTCCTCGTAAAATGAGGATAAAACCCCATTTGAATTGTTCTAAAGGTAGAGCGCTTCTGAGCATGTGAGTGTAGGGGTGTTTGGCGAAGGTCATGTTACCTCCTCTTAAGAGGTGACTATTGGTCCTAAAACGGTTGATGCAATTTTTATTGGATATGCTCAAAATAGTAATGCATATCGGTTTCTTGTTCATAAGAGTGACAGATCACAGTGAACAAAATCAAATATTAGAGTCTGAATGTCCGTTCTTGAACATGTGCTCGATGAAATCTAGTGAAGGTGCTTGACATCACAAAGGACACGTAGACACGAGGGGTAGTGTCGTCTTTTGAGACTATGGATAGTCAAGTAAGGAAGTTGAGGAAGAAGAACCTCGAAAGCGTAGTAAAAGCGTAGCGTGTCGAGAAGTCTTTTAGTTGATTTTATGCGATATATCTTGAGAGTGAACCTCGAACTTACGAGAGGTACGTGGTCGGTGATAATCCGCTTTGGGCGCTATACAAAGTGAGATTGATTCAATTCCACAATATCATACTTGAGAGTTGGTGGATCTTTCGCCGGGATGTAAAACTCTAAGTCCAAATGGATGCTTTAAGAGGAAAATGAAAGTTGATGGGATGATAGATTAGTACAAAAGGTAGGCTTGTCATACATTGGGAATAGGCAGAAAGAAGAATGACTAGACTATTTTGTTACGTATTCTCTTGTTACAAGGATAACATCATTAGGATTATCACGCGATTACTTCATTGTGCAATTTGGAGTAATACATCAAATGGATGTGAAAACATCATTCTTAAATGGAGATTTAGATGAAGAAATTTACATGGAACAACCTGAGGGCTTTATAGTTCTAGGTAAAGAAGAGAAAGTCTATCGGCTTTTCAAATCTTTGTATGGGTTAAAAGCGATACTGAACAATAGGATAGAGAAGTTTGACCAGCAGTACTTTCGAGTGGATTTAAAATAAATGAGTGTGACAAGTGTGTTTATGTAAAATCCACTAGAGAGGGATATGCAATTCTCTGCTTGTATGTGGATGACATGCTCATTGTTGGTAGTAATCAAAAGATGATTCAATCCACCAAAGACATGTTGAACTCCAAGTTTGACATGAAGGAAATGGGACAAGCAGATGTAAGTGCAGGAGTTCTTATTGTCGCGATTTTGAGCGTCTAGTGTTAATCCGTCGCTATGTCGATACGATTCTTGGAAAATGTTGCCAAGATGATTTAGGAGTATGTGCAACTCCGGTGGATGGCTTATCGATACCGCGGCGAAGAATAAAGGGAAAGTATTAATGTCTCGATTTAGGTATTCAAGAACCATGTACTGCACGATGAGTTGTACTAGACGGATATAAGCTTCGGTAAAGCAAATTGAGTAGATATACGAGTAATCCAGTACCGATCATTAGGAAGCTATGAATGCAGTACTTAAGTACTTGAGGCATGCCGGGATTACGGAGTTCTTGTGCCTCACGCGTTATCGGTATGCCAGGGGAATTTTGCGGATGCAAAATTGGATCTCCGATGCGGTGATTCAATGGCTACGAGTGGATATGTCTTTACTTTAGGTGGTGCAGCTGTGTCATGGAAGTCCTCAAAACAAGCGTTACTTGCGGATCCACGATAGATGCAGGTTGTTTACCTTAGACAAGTATGGGGAAGAAGCCGAGTAGTTGGAAATTTCTTGAGGATATTCAGGAAAACCTCAATTTTTCATATATTGTGACAATGAGTACGCAATTGGAGGCACCTGACCATATATAATGATGAAATCGAAGTGCACGTTTGTCGGCTGACATAATACCGATAGACAACAATTATTGGAGTTATCATTTGTTGATAGAAGTAGCAAGATCAAGGATAACATAGCGGATCCGTTGACCAAGGGTTAAAGAAAGAACTAGTTGAGGTATGAAAGGAATGGGATTGAAAACCCTTGAGAAAAAAAAACGAATGAGTGACAACCTACCTTGTTATTTGGAGATCCAGGTCGGAGTTCGAGGACAATGGCTTTCATGTTGTATTATTAGATTCTTGTGGGGGATTTCCCTGCACATTCCCTAGATGAGAAAGCAGTGTGCCGAGTGGAGTTTAAGCTATGCTTTTAATGACTCTATATGAGATCTTGAAGGAGTAAGCGGGTTGCTAGAAACAATATGAAGAGTCGCCTATGTGACTAAAGAAATGAGGGGTCATTTTTAGAAATGCTCGGTGCGTTTAGCGACCTTCAGCGGGAACCCGGGCACGTGTCCGAGGCCTAACGGACCTGATAGTGACGTGCAGTCGGATCGAGACACATTAATGAAATGTCATCATTGCTGAAAGCTGATTAGTTCGAAGACATCGCGTCTACTATATGCACGTTGTGAATGTAAACATATATACGCAAGGGAAGGTTCAGGAATATGTGCTCACATCTGTCACGAGGAATCGGTCGTTGTTGCTATCACCGATTGCTCAGTCAAATCTTTCAAATTTGTATCTTGTGGGGATATTAGTTTTATTGATTTTGTTGAATACAATTTTGATTAAATATGGGGATGTTGGAATATAAAGAGAATATTAGGCGTTAGCAAGATCAAAATTTGTCTACCGTTTGTGTGTGTCGATGAGGCTTTGCTCAAAGATGAGATCAAACCATAAAGTTTAAAAATAATGCGGTACACATTGCTTGAGAGTGTGGAAGTGACACTTTATAAAGTAAGGCTCTAATGCTTTGGTAATGTGATTGACTACTTATGCTAAAATGCTACAGGGGTTTACAAATCCGGGTAAATGAGCTCGGAAATTGTGAAGCAGTGCGTGTATGCGACTGCGGTTTCTGAATCTGCAGTTCGAAAAGTCGTCTGAGCCAACTTTGCTTCAGTCGAGTTTGGTTTTGCACATTTCAAACTTGAAATCAGAATTTGATTTAGCATTAATCAGATAAGCTGATTATACATTTTTATTTGCTCATTACGGGTGTTTAGTGCACCTTAATGCAGAAGACGTTTTGTTTAGCAGCCTCTATATATTTCTGAATGATCCATCAGCCACAAACACAAGAAATCAAAAAGAAAACACACAGTTCACAAGAAATCAAGGCTCATCTCTTTTCATTGCTTTACATCCAGTGATACTTTCCAGGCTAAATAGCTGATTTGAAGTCGATCGGCTCATAGTCTTTAGTGAAGCCCGTCGTGGGAGTAGTTTATCCTGGGAAGCGTACGTCTCTATCGTCCTTAGCACCGAGGGAAGAGGTCGAATACGTTTTAAGGAGAAAAGCGTTATGCGCGTGATGACTTTCCGTCTGGTTTTCATTCGTTGTAATTGTTTATCTAAGCTTTGTAATCGTTCATTTCGTATGAGTTTTGTATTGTTTATTTACAAAGTTTTGTTGTATAGTTCCATTTTCTCTATTAGTTCCCTACATTTTTTAACATATTGTTGTTTCTTAAATTTACCTCCTTTATTACTTTTGTTTGTTTTTTGTATGATATATGTCTCTATATATATATATTCGGGGAAAAAAACTGATAGTTTATGATTAAAAATAGTTTTAAAATTGTCTCGTATAATTCAGCATGTACTTCCATGTCAAGAACTAGTCTTTTGGGATGATTATCATGAGAGTTAGATTTGTTAATAATATTATGAAATAGAAATATTAGGCGTTCAATGAAATTCTAAAACCTTATAGATGACGAATAGTAAATATCATGGGTAACCACTTGAAACTATAATTTCTGATCATGGTTAAAATCTCGGATTGTGGATGCCAAATAATATTATTTATTTATTTATAAATTATAATTATTCATAAGAATTTGTATAATTATTAGCATAATTATATTGCAAAATAATTCATATTGTTTAGAAAAACATACCTGATGTTCCCGAGAAAAACTTTTGCTTGCTTCTTAAATTGCCTCTGCCATTCGGAAAAAAAATTCATTTTTGGAAAAATAGCGGCCAGTTTAGATAAATTATATCACTTAGTAACTTACACTTGTATAGATAAACCTCGAGAGGCCTATTATTCTCTATATGATTAATTTTATTTTTTAGTTTCTTTCTGTTGTAATTTGGTTCTCTATTAAAAGTTTCCGTTTATGTTAAATAGTGAAGCGATCAACTATAGGAAATGGCGATGAAACTTGTTTAGTTGGAAAAGATATGAACTTTTTAGAGCTTGAAACTAGGTATAAAGTCTTCAAAATGGCGAAAGAATGCTGTAAAGGAGGTGGAAGCCCTAGCGGCAAAATATGTAGTGCAGTCGATGCGGGGTAGCAGCTGCGTGAGGCCTTGATCTTCTTCATGTGAAGTCATTGATTCAATCGAATGATAAGTTGAATGGATTACATGGTTGGAGGTGCTAGGTAAAGGATGATAAACTTGCAGGTTGTGGGCTGTAAAATATATTCAAAATAGACAATTTGAGAACTTACTCTTGGACATAATCACGTATAAAAGAAAGTGGTTTTGATGGTGCTGTTGAAGATTTAATTCGATTCTTCCAGCGTGTGAGACAGCGACCCGTCATCCCGGATGCAGCGGAGCATAATTCCATCACAATTCCAGATTCATATAGAACACAGATCACCTCAATCAAATACCGCTTAATGGTTGATTTGCAGTCAATGAAAGGCAATTTGGCTCGTCAGACAATTTCAGCTACTATTAGGATGTTGTTGGCGGTGATTGCAGGTCCTCTCTTTTTTAGTTACCTCAAGATGGGATGAGTTAGTGCCGAAACTAAGGTAATGTTATTTATGCGCATATATTTCTATCATTGTAATGCTATTTCTTATGATTTTAAAAGTGATCATTACAGGTTCATGGTATTCGGGCAGCTGATGAGCCAATGTTAGAGGCATAAGCTCAAGTCGTAGGGGCTTAGAATTATCGACTTCTATAGTAGTGATTAATTACCCGAACCCTTTATTTATGTTGAACTACGTACTACTATTACTTGCTTTTTTGTTAAACTTTGTTTAGTTCTGCTTGTGATATGCATACTAAACCACCAAACACCTATTTAGTTTCTCATCTTCACTTCGAATGTAGCTTGTTGTTTTCCATCTTTTGCTTAGCAAGGATTAATGTTGATCAATCATCACTATGCCAATTGCCGCCTTGAGCACACTTTGGTTTAGATATCTATCTGTTTGTTTGTGTATTTTAAATAGAAAATTATTATAGTAATTGAAAATAGAAGCAATTTATGTGGATGAAAATTAAGGTAGTATGAGTAAGTAAAATACATTCTAACAATTCTCAAAACCCAAAAAACACACTTTAATTCCTAGAAGGGCAAGTTCATCAATACAACCCCTTCACTTATTAAACTAAAATTAAATGCTAACTTGACTACTTATCAAATAATTTTGAGGTATAAGCGTTCTCAAATATCGTTGTTTTTGCTCTGATCTTGAAATGTTTGATTCTAGCCTGCATAAAAATCCTATTTTGTTTTCACACTTTAATTATGAAATAAGGTGAAAGATCATTCATAATCTTTGATGTAAATGCTATATACATAATCAATTAAGAGCAAGATAACCTCCTCTGTCCTCACTTAATCCACAGTGCGGGCGGCTGTGAATTGGTGTGCCAGATGGTCGATGGTTCTCATTGTTGTCATTTTGAAGTCATTAATCGAGAGGCAATTCGATATCTAAGTCGAGTTACGAGAGAATATAGCATTAAAATAAAATTACATGCTTTATTATTTGGCGCATTATATCACCTTCACTAAATTTTCCTCCTTGAACTTTTATCATATGGCACTGCTTTGGCGCATACTCTGCCATATATTAGTTCGATTCGGTTGGTTTTAGTCCCAAAACCGAACCATTGAAGCCCGAGGTGAAACATCCATGCCCATCTGCTAAAGGGAAGACACCAAAACCTGCTGAACAGATTGGTGCAGCTCCAGGGGCTGCCCAAACTTGTATAGATGTTAAGGTTGCTCAAGATAGCCCCAGTGGAGAACATAGTACATTAAAAAAAATTATTTTATCTTGAAGCAATTATTACTTTATTCATTAATAATCCAAGCAGAGCAAAGAGTAGCAGCATTTTTCTTTTCACAAAGAAATCAAAGTTCATCTACATTTATCAACCCCTAATCCCCATTGCCTGCCACTGCCAACTTTCATTTCTTCTGGGATTTTAGTTCTGCAACCCTTTCTTCTGTGGCCTTCAGCGCTTTGCCATATTTGCTAATCAACTGTAACCGATAAGAGAAGAAACAAAGATGCGAAAGAGCAGACATGGATTAGTACCGAGTACTATTCACGAAATCGATATAAGCTATTTATTGAGTTATAGCCTCACATTTCCTCTTTCAATTCAATTAGTCCGATAACAAAGTGCATAATAATCAACGGAAATAATTCAAGGTGGATAAGATACCTCATCAACTTCTTCTGGGGTCATTATAAATGGGGGAGACATCAGTATATTGTCACCAACAACACGCACTAACATTCCGTTCTTCTCACACTGTGCTGCAAAATAAGATCCAATACCTGCAAAAAACAGATGAATAATAAAATACTGCAAATGATACCAGAAGGGCATACCATTTCAAAACTTATGGAATATTCCTAGTCTGGATCTCGCCCATACCCCATTCAGAAGGGAATGGATCATTCGGTGACTTGTTGTCAGTAAACTCTGTACCAAGAATCAAGCCAGTTCCCCGTATCTGCAATTGACAAGAGTGGATGAAGAATAAATAAGTGTCATGTGCCCTCTTTACGGAAATAACATAATTATATAAGAAACGACTTGAGTTCTCTTTAAGGAAATGATAATTAACATTAGTAGTACCTCTCCTATTATAGGACTGTCGGAAAATGCTTTTATGCCCTCTTGAAACTTTGGGGCTATTTTATTTACTTGATCAACTATACCCCTTTCCCTGAAAGCAGTTGAATATTTTGAAAAATACCTCAATAGTTATTCCTTATGAAAATACCTAAAGAAAATACAAAATTGATCATAGGTCATGTGCACATAAACCCATAGATGTCTTGTAGACTATAATCAATCTCGGCTCCAAAATCAAGAGCTATATTTTCTTTTAAGTTCAAATTCAATTTGCATATCCTCGCATCTTTGATGTAATAGATTAGTTGTGTTACAAATAGGACACATCAGAAAAGTGACCAAAGGACAAAAATGAGGAAACTTAATAGTCCCACATACTTGTATATTTTCAGGGTTTCCAATGCAACAGCACATGCCACAGGATGTCCAGAATATGTAAATCCATGAGCAAAAGAACCTTGCAAAATTCGTAAAGGGTAATCATGAGCTACTACTTCAAGGAAGATCAAAGAGAATCTATTGTATACCATACCAAGTTGACTGCTCTGAGAATGAATTACGTCAGAAATCTCTGGGCTCACAAGAACTGCTCCAATTGGCATATATGCAGAAGAAAGCGCCTGTACACGAATATTTATGACTACTCAAGTTTATGATAGGGGGGGTGGGGGATTCACTAAAAAAACACTCCAACTCTGTATTTAATGCTACCTTTGCTAGAGACACAAGATCAGGTTTGATGTTATATTTGTCACAGCCAAACATAGTTCCAAGCCTCCCAAATGCACATATTACTTCATCTGCGATGAATAGTACATCATATTTTTTCAACACAGCCTGAATCTGCACATGAATACTTTTGTTAATCCTCGGTGGAGCATTATGCAATGAAGAGGAAGGATTTTACAGGGTGGTAAAAGTTATCATACAATTAAAAACATTACTACATTTGAGGTATTCATTTAATTCACATGTTCAAAGTTATACCTCACAGACCACAAGGAAAACAAATTTAAAACACTACAAACATAGAGGATTGTTTGTAGCACAAAATCCACTTCAAAGAAAAACTATATTATTTGTACTGAGAACTAACAAAATTAGTTGAAAAGAATCACCAACCTTCTTAAACAAACTTTAATATATTAAAACAATTGGAAACGAATCACAAACCTTTTCAAAATAACCAGCAGGTGGTGGCATTACTCCTCCTGCCCCCATTAGTGGTTCAGCAATGAAAGCTGCAACCTGAAATGATATCATATGAATCATATTAGTAATATATCTCATAACACAAATGATGAAGCTACGAAAAAGATTGAACAAGTCAGGAAACACATGGGGCAACTTATAAATCCCCTTTACCGTCTCTGGTCCCTCTTTGAGAATTAGATTCTCCAAATTGTTAGCCAACCTAGTTGAGAATTCCTCTTCTGTCTCCCCTGTAAAGGTAATGCTTCTATGTCATCACTATACACTCAGTATAGATAACTATCTAACAAGAAATTGTTGGCAACAGAAACCTGGCAAGTGATAACGCCAATAATGAGGACAGTCGGTGTGTAACACAAATGGAACTGGAAGATCAAATTTCTGATGTAGTGGAGAAAGCCTGTAAGAAAGGAAGTTACTAGTAAATGATCAGCACGGGACACGAGTTATTGTAATGTGAGGTTCTAGAAGAGAGTTGAGTTACCCTGAAAGGCTGGCCGCTATAAGCGTTGATCCATGGTATCTGTCAACATGAAGGAGAAAGCAAGGTGAAGAAAGGACTATGAACATCCTTCCGTACACGAATTAACTAACTAGAGGCAAAAATAAGAAGTCAAATTACGCTTTGTCGCGAGCAATAAATTTCTTTTTCTCTGGCCTTCCAAGTGCATTGTTGTAATACCATACCAACTTCACCTACATTCAATAAGCTCAAAAAAGGTGATGTTTGAAGACGTAAAAAGTTGATCAAGTAGAATTGGCAGGTTTACAGGTTAAGATCTACCCATGAATGTTAGTATTTTACACAGGCATATCCAACTTGTTAATTTGAAATATCTTAATAGTCCTAGATTCTCCAAACAGTTACTTCCTCCTTTTCTGAATAACCCCAATACTATTTTGGCTAGTTTACAAATAATGACCACATTCCTTTTTTATCCTCTTGTTACTTATACCCTTCAATACTTAAAAACTTCATTATCGTGTGGCTCATTATTGCCACTAACTCTTTTTCTCTTTCAATTCCCAAATAAAAGGTGATCATAATGTGGAGTTCTTACTCTCCACTATAGAAATATTCAAGGGCAAAAAAATAAAATTATGCCAATTCAACACTCTTTTAATAATAGGATAAAGTCAAAATACGTCATTCAAATAGAACACGAGGAATATAAAGCTTTCAAGACATTTAACAAATCACATAAATGTAGCTTTTGATATTGATCAGTATTTCTTGGCGACATTTGATGAATAAATAGATCAATTGATTTGACCTCCCATTAGGTCATGCCAACTTTGCAACTAAGTTGACTTCTTACACAGATGTAGATTTCCTTTGACATCAATACACCATACGAAGTGAAAATTCCATCTTCCAAGAAGGGGCAATTAATTATGATAGATCAAACCAAATGAGCTAAGGAAAATAGTGGATTATAAGCAAGAAAGAGTTGTTTGATCATAATCGAACCTGGGTATCGTTTGCTTCAGACCCACTGTTCACAAAAAAGGCCTTTGCCATCTTGTTTGCTGTGAACATTGTTGTAAGCTCCTTCGCAAGATCCTGGTCATTAGCATATAATTAGCAGAACATCATCTTAATAAAACACTTGAATGCAAATTCACAAGAACATTGGTTTTACCAAAGTTGGTTGTGTGGTTCGATTCCAAAAGGAGTGGTAGAACGGCAAGGTATTTAGCTGTTTAGTGGCCGCGGCAACAAGGCGAGGTTCATTTCCCCCTACATGTATTCATGAGAGAGGCCATAAAATTGAAAAGTCTTTACTAAACATTAATAACCATCACCATCATTACAATTTATTTGTAGACATGCAATTAATATGGATATACAAATCTTCGGTTAAGCAAACTTCAATTGACCCTTCAAAGAAAATCAACTTAAAGAGAAAAAGGGTGATAAAATGGACACTTCTATTCTTTAAACACCACTGACAACTACAGAAGCATAAGCTAAACCTACCCATTAATCGAAAGTATCCAAATGTGATCTACATAAATTTGACATTTTGACTCGGCAACAAAATGAAGAGCATATGGAGTCGAAGATTTTACATTCTCTGGCTCTTGGATATAATGGAATAAATCAAAATGGCTCATTACACTATATTCGCTTTTTATCTATTGTGAAGTGGTAGATAGTGTTGACACTTCACTCTTGGATAAATTCAAAAACAGCCCCTCTGGTTTTAGAGGGTAAGGTTGCATACTAACCAACCCCCTTTGGTAGGAGCCTCTTCAGAGGCATTTGGCATGTTGTTGATTGATGGTCTAGAGCTCTGCCTAATTCCCCTGCTCGAATGTTCATTTAAAGAATCTAACAAACACATAAATTATTAAGAAGATACATAAATATAAATCTACCTGTGATACAAATATCTAACAAAAGAAAAGAGAAAGATAAGACACGAACGCAAGAAAATAAAAGGATTGAGGCAGCATTGCTTATAGACTGATACATACAAGACAATAAGAGGAAGAAGTAAAATAGCAGAGCATATACCCAGTGATGTGCTCCATAAACCAGCTAGCGAATCGAGATACTTCTTCCCATTTGCATCATACACATATGAGCCCTACACAAAATCAGAAAGGAAAACAAGTCTGAGTACTAATTTGGCAAAATGTAACTGAATTTGGAAATGAAGTGAAAAGGAATCTGCACTTAATCACTTTACCTCGGACTTTTCTATTATCAGAGGATTGACATCAGCAGATTGTGATCCAGCAGTAAACGGAGCCAACATATCATGACCCTTGAATCTGATAATACCATTTTTTTTTTATTTCAACATATACAAAAAAAATCGAGCTCCAAATTTAAAAAGTCAACCATCATTTAAAACTCCACAAACTTTTTGGGACAAAGATAAGAAAGTATGCATCACATAATAAAAGCCTTTTAAGGGTGAGAAAAGAATCGTAGAATTAAAGAATAAGTATATCTCGTAACGACGTAACGTTTCACAATCAAGAAGAATATCCTCTGCAGCTACAAGTTATAACTACCTCCATCCCTAAAAGATTATTCCATTATAATATAAAAATATTATGATCTTAATTAATTCGTATAACTTTAATTTGAATCAAAACTATTGTATTAATAGTTAAGTAGTTTGAAAAGGAGTACAATATTATTATATATTAAAATTGGACCATAACATATATTTTCACCAAATATTATACAAATATATTCGAGTTGAAAGTGAAGCATCAAAATTGGAGCATAACACACCTATCATCATCACTCTTTTCTGCAGTTGCCTGTGAACTACTGAATCTCGATATCAACAAAGCCTGAACCAAATTTGTGAAAAAACATCAAATACATAACATAAAATAATAGTTCAACAAATAATACTCATATTTTATGATATTCAAAAAACCTTAGTGGTGTTATTGGTGGAGGTGGTGAGTGTGGATCGGAGAACACGCTTGAGTATTGTCATTGTAATAATAGTGATAATGATTATCAGAAATGAGGAGTGTTATTGTATTATTGATTCAGAAGTGATAATGATTATGACAAATGAGTACTATTGATTGACTTTTAGTTTTTTGGACTTCATGAGTCAGCTGCAACTCTGCATTAGTTACGTGTGTCTAATATTGACTCACTTTTACTCTATATTCTTACCAATATTCTCCAATTATTATGGAGTTACGACAACTACTCTTTACTCAAACAGATTCTATACTTCTTAATTTTTATGATTTTAAATTTTTTACTCAATTAATATTGGAGTATTGAATTTCCGACGATAATACATCTTTCCTTTTTTTATAGTTATCGTTTTAGCATAATATATAGTATTTTTATATTTTAATATCTTGCATTCTTTTAAAAAAAAAATAAGCAAACACCCCGATAATATAGTTTGATGGTTAATGCGTTCTACGTTTTTCGTCTGTTTTGAAGCCCTGCTTTCGTAATCACATGTATAAATGGCTAAAACGATAACCAAAAAAAATCGGAAGGAATATGGAGTATTAGTCTAATTCTTACTAATGGTATCAAAAAAGATTCTCCAATTATTATGGAATTACGAGAATTACTCTTTACTCACTCAAATTCTTCAGTTTTTAATTTTGACGATTCTAAATTTTTAATTCAATTAATTTTGTAAGTTATAATTAATGTTGGAAGCGAGTTGAATCAAATAGATATTGGAATATTTGACTCGACTTAATAATATAAATAGGATATTTGTCTAATTCATACTAATGGTATCAAAAAAGATTCTCCAATTATTATGGACTTACGAGAAGTACTCACTTCACTCTAAAACAGATTCTATTGTCTTTGAATTTTTATATTTTGATCATAATTGCTACAATATTACCTCGTTAGTTGACTAATATAACTTTCATTTGATGGAATTTATCATGTTCACAATAGTATATTTGGTGATACTCTCCGTAGGCAGTGATAATTTATTAAATAAATAATTAAATTAATTAAGACGAATTAATCATATTAATTAATAATTTAGTCTTCAAAAACTATCCTGGCAGTTAGGGTTCTCGTTAATCCTGAAATCGAAATAGGGTTCTGAAATTAAGCCTCGAGTGTCGAAGTCAAAATAAGGATTTATACATTAATTATGTTGCAAACTCGAACAAAGGGTTTAAGAGAAAATCTTCGGGAATTAAATGTCGATTAAAATCGAGTGAAAATCCCCAATTTTATTGGTTAATTTCGGCCATGGGGCATGAAATAGAAGTTTTGGAAGGCACGGGGTTCAAAATGAAGACTCCAGGAAGTTCGGGATTGATTTGTATTCTTGGAGACAACGTAATTCTAAAAATCGGCCCGATTGAATCTTTGCCTCAAAATTCAACGATTAATATAAGTGATCCACAGCGAACCAGCTCGATCAAAGTAAGTATTCGAGCCGAAGGCCTATATGAGCCCCACACTTATTCGAAAATCTCGTCTTAGAAACATCGGAAAATCGAGAAAATACGAGAAAATACGAGAGAAAAAACTTTTATCGGTTTTCTCTAAGTTAAAATTTTAAACCACCAGCAAAACACCACGTGGTGGCTGGAAAAACATCTCATGATTATTCAAAAATCTATGAGAATCTAGCTAAGATTTCTCGAGAATGCTTCGAATATTCGAGGATTAAATAATAGCCCCTAATTATTCAAAGTCTTGAATGAATGCACGATAGATCTTGAGTTTGATTAGAGTTCTAGATATAAGAATATGAGCGTTCGGTCCCTATCATTTGGATTCGAGCAAAATACATTTAAGGCCTCTACAGGCAGTGATTATCGTAATGAGTTGGAGCAACCGCTTACATCTTTGTTAAATGACTATTGACAATTTGCTAAGGCATTTGTAGTATAAGTTAGAGCGGCCTTCTTTAAGCCATCGAAGCCCAGCAAATCCTTATAGCAATAAGATGCTAAGGCCATTGTAGTACAAGTAAGAAACAATGTTAGCCCGGCACTTACTTCACTGTCATCCCATACGAGCTTCAAGCTGGTTCGAATGCTAAATCAAATCCCGAGGTCAAATCTCGTTAGGTCCACTTGAGAGGCAGTAGCCTCTCGAACTACAAAGTCCTGTTTGCAAAAGGTGAAATCCACCCATTGACCACTAAGCAAAAGCCTCCTGTACAAGCGTTTGCAGTCCATCGAGTCTAAAGTAGTGACAGTCGAGCCACGAGATCGAGTGCTTGTCTGACGACAGGGAGAAATCGTTGCTAGAACCACATTAGGACCATATCCAGAAGTACAGACCAAGTCTCGGTCCATTCGAACCGGGACATATATCCATTTCGTAATAGAGCACATATCCAACACAGTAATGTGGCAGTAAGCCACATACTATCGAAAGTACCAGAGATTCGGTGATATTTTCAAGAAGGTGTAATGACTTAACTTCTTGATATTGACGCTTCTTGACCCACTGAGTTTTGCGAGATTGATACTTGCTTCCTCTTGGTCCATATAGCTTGTAGCAATAAGGGGAAATATGACCTTTCTTTCCACAATAATGACAATACCATACTTGACTCCTCCTTTGTTGGTGACCAACTGTTGCTCTCCCTTTTGTTGACGGATAGACCCAACCTTCCTGGATAAATTTGGTATCTTCTTTCGGTTTGAACAGTTTTCCTTTGTCGAAACCAATTCATGTACTATCACCAGCAGCTTTACCAACTTCAAGAATCTCCTCCAGAATATCTGTGCTTGAATTCATCATTTTTAATCCTTTTTTAGTGCATTAACTTGAGCTCTCAAGTGATGAATCTCTTGATCTTGATCCACTTCTAATTTTCTTAGTTTCTCATTTTCAGTCTTCAATTTATTTCTTTCAGCATCCACTTTGGTATACATCACTGTAAGCTCCATCCATTTGGTGTATAAGAGTTTGTAATTCTCAATCACCTCTTCATCCGTCATATCTTCCTCGTCCTCATTGTTATGCATCCACTGATATTGTGCTGGTGGCTCGAAGCACTCCCGTTAAGGCATAAAGTGTTAGAATCTAGTATGAATTTTTAATTGTGATAAAACACCAAATTCACACATCCCAAATCCTCAAATGGCATATGTTAATCTAAAATACACCAATATGCAATATGAATAAAAAGAGTTCTTACATTGCGTGGAGAAGCGAATAGAAATCGACATCCTCGAAGTGATATACCGCTTAGAATCCGCACAAAAACCTCTCCAATCGCTTGTCCAACACCAAAAAGATGTCCTCTAGATTGTACACACCAGGAGGGAATCGAATTCGAGAGCTTGAACTTGCTAGAGTTTTGATGAACAAATGGAAGAGAAAAATCTCTTCCAAACGGAGGAGAACTCACGATTTTGGAGGGAAAGCGAGGTTATATTTATGAAATAGAAAACCCTTTTCTCTTTCTTTAAATACCATTTGCTAATTTCACCCGTTAAGCAACTCGTTAAGAAATCAGTTTAACTCGTTAACTTAATCGGATCGTTATGTGCTTCTAATCCAAATAATGAATCACTAGTGAGTTATTTATTCTATTTTAATTAACTAGTCGATTAAAATACTAGCAGTCATTATCAAAACCAACTTATCAAGTTATTCATCAATTTCAATTACTTAATTGATTAAACTTGCAAAGTTTAACCAATTGATGTTCATCAATATATATTTGACAAATAACATATATGTTGAGAAATACGTCTCGATTCTGAAGTCTCGTTTAATTCGTGCATAGAAATATAATTAGAATATCGTTGTATGCATTGTGACCTTCTATTCTCATATAATAGTAAGTTGTATAATACTAATAATTAACCAATTACTATTATTGTAATGATTAATAGTAAGATCTAGCAATCGTTCATAACCCACTTAGAATTATCATGAGAACCCTTTATTTGTAATATCACAAATTCACCCAAGGTGAATAACAATTAAATAATCACATTTAACCAACTTTGGTAAAATGAATTGATATAGTATGTCGGGCATAATAAAGGTAATTAATTTTCAATGATTTCCAACTTTCGAGACATTAACTTGATCATCTTGTCCATGTAAACTAAGGTTGAGGAGTAGTTCTTTGATTGCTTGAAATTAGTTTTAGGACACTCCTTCGAATATGTCAAAGCCTTCATATTACACGCATTGAATACCTTTTGGTCTTTCGGTAGGCCTTTACCGTGGATTACTCGACTGCGGTTTGCCAACTTGTTGTTGTCTATATTTAGTAATGGATAATTTGGCAGCTCCCATTAAATGGTTTTCTGTTGCATCGTTTGAGGTTTTATTGAAATTCTTAAGCGGCGTATTTGTAAGTTTCCCAAATTCTTCATCATTGACATCTATAGACACAACTTTTAAAAACAACTCCTTTTCTTACTGAAATTTCTCGCCGTTGAGACGTCTCGAATGTAGCCAAATTACCCGATCAGTTCATCGGACTTATGGTAGTCAATTCATGAGCTTCTTGATACCATTTACATTGCTTTATAGACAAATCTTTAAGGAAATGTTCTTAGTACTTTCCTCACTTGAGTTTTCATTGCTCATGGGTTTTTCCCAATGAAAAAGACTTGTTAGCCATATCCTTCAGTGTGTTGTTGTACATGGCTATAGATTCGTCTTCTTCCATTTTTAGAGCTTCGAATCTTGTTGTTAACTGTTGGAGTCTCGACATCCGTACCTTCAAAGTTCCTTCATATGCAGTTTGCAAAGTATCTCACGCAATTTTTGCCACAGTACATGTGTTTATCAGCTTAAACACATTGAGATACACATCGTGAATAAATTCATGGCCTTGTCATTTTATAAAGCAAGTTCTGTTCTTCTGATCCGATATGCACGAAGCCCATTTATCAGCTACGTTGTTGTTGGTGACGATTGGTCTTGTCCATCGCCGCATTACCCGGCTCGCGTCTTCGTGTCTATGATTTAAGGAATGCGGTCGTCCCAACGCCCAGTAGCGTAGTTGGTTTCATCGAGCAATTGAATTAGTAGTAGAGCGTCATTCCCTAAAATCTTTCATTCTAATTACACCGATCTCACTCTTATATCGGCTGCGATACCAATTGAAAAGTATAATCTACCATCTGACGGTTAACCGAAGCTGTCAGTAAGCTACAAAACGACTTCGACTAAAGTAAGTATAAAGTAAAAACACAACGATACGGTAACTTGATTCGGTCTGGCAATGCGCTTTCACGTGCAGGTTGGAACCTACCTAATAAAGGATTTCAACATGATATAGAATTACAAATAAGGACTTATGTGAATGCTCACTGTGCTTGCGCTTTATTCTATACATACGGATGTATAAGTTCGGGGCTCCCTTGGCTTAAATAAATACATCACCAACAACTGGCAGCTTCTTATCCACCAGTATGTGTCCAACTAAATGAATACAAACACATTTTCTTAACAATGTGCTTTATGCAATCCCCAAGGAGTTTATAGAGTACTCCGTACATTAAATTCTAAAATAAAATAAACTCTCAAGCTTCGTTGCCTCGCATAAAATACAATCACGAGAAATCTCTCTTGTTTCGGTCATCTTCTCGGTCTGCATTAGAGGCATTTATATAGTGTAGGCACATATAAGTTTTTGGTAAAAACTACCATAAACAAAACTTTCATCTTGTAAAATATTAAAATGAATTAAGATCTCTTTATTCTTTATTATAGACGTGTGATCTTCTAGATTTGATCACCGCGTAATGCTGCCCTCCGTTAACCAAAATCATATCTCACAGAGATGCTTCTTTATAAATGAAATAATATTCTTCTTGAATGATCGCTCACCTTTATTTATTCTTGCCAAAACATGAGGCAGTTGGCGGACATCATGAAATACTTGGCCCAACGTTCATGCACTAACATGTCTACTTCATCCTCTTTCTTCTATTCTGAACATCTCTCACATTTTTGCAAATATAGGGATCACTTTGATGACAATAACGCCCGTGTCGAAGTGAAAATAGGCCAGTGATCAAGATAAATATATGTGAGCGTCGTCTATCCTCTCTGTCATATATTTATTTTCATTTACACTATAATTAAATTGCATCATCGAGAATGGATGAAGTCTTGATGTATCAAAGTGGGCGTGTTTTAGTTATGTAAAAATAATATAGTTTAGTTATATATATGCATGTCAATAATTTAGAAATCATATAATAGAGTTAATACTTGTGCTTACGTCACTAGAACGCTAAGTATACGAAGATCCTAATCAAGCGGCGAGCATACATTCGACTCAAATCCGGGTAGTGCTTATTACATTATCGTGACTCTTGGCGTCGTGAAGTTCATCTAGACTGTATAGTGACCCTTTTTGTCAAGCAACGCCTAAATTGATCAATTGGAAATCACCGTTTAAGTAGCAGCGAGTCTATGGACAGAGTAGATTGGATATTTATTGCCTGACTACGGTAATTAGGAATCATTACAAGCCCCAGTTGGAAAGAAGTCTTAAGTATGATAAATGCAATCTAGTAGATCCGCATATAAATAAGGTCAATCAACTTTAGAGTTGGTATGACTGCCAATTTAGTGGGGTCTCTTTAACGATCTTGTAATTAAGTTAAGCGTATATCTACGTTATATATATAATAATTACAAATATGGAAATATAACACTAATGAAACTGTGATATGACTATAAAATCTAGACTAGTGCTAAACTAAGCAGATCTATTGATGATTTGTATCATTTGCCTGGCTCCTTGGGTGGGTCTCCAATTTTTAATTAATTATATTTACATTAAATAATAATAAATTAAATCTACTATTTATCTTGAAAATATTATTCATTATCATATTTCCTAAAATACAACATGTCATATTGGTTTGTCTATTTCTTATCATTATCCCGAATTATGTAATGGAAAATAAGGCATATCATAAATATGGAAAATAACAATATTTTAAAAGGCGCACATATAATCTAAAATAAATATATGTCTCATTGTATATTAAGTAGAATTTAATATATAATTTAGTTTCACAAGTATATATTCTTCCAAACTATTTTAAGTGTTTTAATAATTAATAATAATAATAAATATTTCCAAATACTATTTATTTAATTTACACTTTTAATAAAATTTAATTCGAGATTATATATTATTAAACTCAATTATCAAATGATAATAATTTCTAATTTAATTAAAACAATTTAATTATTAAATCTAATCAAATTAAATTATTATTAATAGTTTTATTTTTAATTGAATATCAAATAATAAATTAAAATAACTTCTAATAATCAAATTAGAACTGCATAAAACTAGTTAAATTAAATTAATTAAACTAATTTTCCAACTTAAAATTAATTTTAAATAATTTTAATTGATATTGTAATATTAATTTTAATACGAAATTGGGTTTTAAAACAATTTAAAACTCTAAAACAAATGTTAAACAAGTACAAAAGGTTGTTGACAAAATCGACGGTGGCCAATGCTAGGCCCAATGGTGAGCCCGGTAGCGCGGACACGATCACGTCGTCGGCCCGAGCGTCAAAAAATTGGACTTCCAGCGGCTGAAGTCGACAAAAGCAGCGCCTAAATGCGGATGTCGGCGGGTGGCGTGGCGGTGAGGGCGTGGCATCTGCGTCATCGAGGGGCGTGTCAATTTGGAGTTGGCGTGTCGTCAGCGTGGGCCAGCGTGGGCGATAGTGGCGGTGGGTTGACTTCGGTCGAGCCGAGTCAACTTCGAGCAAAATCAACGAGTCCTTCGGTTTGACCGAGTTGACTCGATCAACATTGGCCCGATAGCGTCAATAGCCGACTATATGAGGTTGATATCGTGATAATGTCTTCCTTGAACCTTTATCTTGTTCGGAATATTTCTTTTTTTCATACGATCGAGTTTTAATCGATTCAAAATCGAATCTGATATAAATTTTCGCTCAAAAAATTCACAAAAATGCGGAAAAAATATTTTGGTTAAACTACGTTAATTATTTTTAAAGCGTTTGACAATGTCATATTTAACTAATTTGTTAACATGCTGTCACGAATTACAAATTATTTAGTTATGATTCTAACACATAAAATTCGAGATTTAATAATACATAAACGTTTTCATCGTTTAATTATGTAATTGGTCGTAGCACATTTCATGATGCAACTATTGGAGTTTCGATTAAAAATAATAATTATAAATAAAAACGAAACGAAGATTCTATGAATGATATAAAAATAATAATATACAAGTGTACGTGGTCACGGTCGGTTCGATAGTGGGCGGATCTGAAATCTCAAAGTCGAGCTTTGTCGCTGGCTCCAAAATGGATGCTCTGCGAAACAAGATTTGGTTGCCTGGCGGAAACACTCAAGCGAATCCAGTCGATAGCAGTTGAAAGGTTTAGTTTCGGAAAATGTATTTGGGTATGAAAGTGAACTTACTTAGTTTGGTCAGAGGTTTACCTCTTATAGTTGCTTGAGCGACTCACTTTGGTCGAGCCTTGATGGCTAATTCAATCTAGATTAATAATGATTAGGTGGCTCGTTAAGAGTCGTGTATTAGTCTTAAATACCTCTTTAATGGAGGCGAATCGAGTCGTTGACACCTACTTGATGTAGCCTTCTGCCAGGCTAGGCAGGTCCGGCCCTGCTTGGGGTGGAGTGCGGCATTACAGTCCATTAAATTTAGATTAGTTTATTTGATTAACCCCGTCCATGATCGCCTTCGGAGTAGGCCCGTCGGGTTGGACCCGTCTGCGGACCAGCCCGATTATTTATGGGAATTAGGAATTTTCTGTTGAATATATACGAGGGAGCTAAGACAATCGATAGATTATCTCTAGAATATAGACCACGTAAGGCAGACCCTCCGTAAGAACACTAGAGCTCTTTAACATATTAAAGCGTAGAGGGAGGTTGGGCAGAAAAATCCAAAAGTTTTTAACCACCTACTAATCATTTGTAAGAAGGGGGGAGGAGAAATTCTCAGCTTGAAAGTTGGAAGAATTAGTGCCAGTAGTTTAAATGACTTAAGCCCCTTTATATAGGCACTCCAAGCCCTACTTTTTAGGCCCTCGAAGAGATGTGGTGAAACTCTTCCACCTCCTTAAAAATAATATTCTAGAATTCTTCGAAAAAGAAGAGTCTTGAACTCCCACCTCTTCTACCTCGATTCGCGCGCCCTCATGGGGTTTGATTCCGAAATTGGAATCTTGCCCGCATTCATATAGTTTCATTTTAAACCCGAAAGTTCTTATCATCATTATTATAGATTCGTTTTAGTTGTTGTGTTGTGACCTCTTAGGCTCGATCAATTAACAATATATTAATTTATATTAACGAACATCATATTAATATATAGATTAGCAAGTACTGCAATGGCTTAATCATAACCCACCAATGTCGTCAGGATTACCTAATATATTAATTGTCCGATAATTAATATATATCTCGGCTGTATTATTTAAATGTAATAATCGGTTTTGTACAATCTAATTGTTCAACAAGCATATATTTATGAGATATAACATCCTATATTTCCAACAGCGTGATCCTTTAGAGGATCTCGTGAGGCGATCCCATCCTGAAAATGTTTTACGGAAGGAAAGATGCAGGAACTCGGAGTGCGCTTGCGCCGTCACTGCATAAATGTCCCTTTTCGCGTATACCCGTCCTAGAGGCTTCTGAGTCTCCTCTCCCCTCGTACCCTAAGTTGACGTTTACCCTCCCTGTGATATTGGGAGGACCCTTGGGGGAGTCTCGTGCCTCTACATAAAAAGCGTCTATTCACTCTTTGAGTCTCCTTATGGACGTATTCTTTTAGCTGTCTCCTCTGGATGAGCTTCTCAATCTCAATCGTCAGGTGTCGGTAGTCGTCGGTGTCATGCCCGTGGTCCTTGTGATGTTGGCAAAATTTGCTCATATCCTTCTTGTTTTGAGGCATCTTTTGCCGAGGTGGTCGTTGTAGTATCCGCTTATCCTCCATCTCCAAGAACACATTCCCCACTGATGTGCTCAGGGGGTTAAGTATTCAATCTTCTCCTTCTTCACCTCCTTCCGTTTTCTTGTCTCCTGGAGGGTAGAGCGCTTTCGCCGATAGATCAGCCATGGAATAGGCTGCAGCCGAGCTGAATCCTGTCCCAGCGCTCCAGCTTTTTGAGTTCGAGGACTGCGCCACAGTTGTCCTCCGCCGAGGCGTTTCCACACCTGCTCAGCCTCTTTTGAGGACTCCTCAATCCGGATGTACATGTAGGCCCGTTCGTTGACCTCCCTCCGGATCACGGTGCCGGCAGCGAGGCGACTCCTTGAATATTCCCATTTGCAACCCCTCTACAAAGGTGATAGATTGTCTATAAGAAAAGTCCACACCTATATGTGAACAAGCCCCTCAATGAGTTTTAGTATAACTAATTTAAGGATTGAACTAAGGAAGAGACGGGGAAAAAAATCCAGCAGGATTATTTCCCTCACTGCCATAGACCAAGAGAATGGTGTGGGGGAGAGAGTTTTTGCCTTCACCCTTTCTCAAAAGATGAGAAGTTAAAACATTCACCTTAGTCCCACTTTATATAGGATTTTCAAGGTCTAAAATTTAGGCACTTAAAGTGATGCAGGACAAAAATGTGTTCCCACTTTAAATCCATATCTGTGACTTTGGGTGATTTTCCAATAATTAGAATTTCACCCCAATATTTTCATATAGTTCGCTTTAAACCTCGAAGGTTATAATCGCATTATGTCTTGCTTTCGTTGTATGTGTGTGACCTGTTAGGCTCAATCGACAATAACAATATATCAACTTATGTTAACCGAACATTATATTAATATATAGATTATGAGCGGGCTCTAGTAAGCCATCATAACCGCTCATGTCAATCAAATTACCTAATATGTCAATTGTCCAACAATCGAACATATATCTTGTTGGTGTTTTGGTGTTGGCTAGTTATTTTTGTTAGTAGGCAAAAGCGGCGTGACAAAGTGTCGAACCAACTATCAAAAGCGAGTTGGAAAGGCAGGTTAACTCTTGTCGAGCGATGTCTGAATATTTCGAAATTCTTCGATTTTGGTAAGTTCTGGAAGATATATTTTCGTCATATAATATATGGGAATGACTTGGAGTGTACCCCAAGCATAAGATTGAGATTTGGTTGGTTATGGGACAAGGAAAGTTTTGGTATGAAATAATTGATTATAGAAGATCTTTCCATACTTGAGAGATTAATACTACACTATATAAGTGTCAACTTTCACAGATCTGAATTATTAAGCTAACTCCCGTACACATAATAATTCTATATATTTTAAGAGTGAGCAAAAGAGTTGAGAGAGCATATTTCATTGAGTAGGTTGAATGTGTTAAAAGTAATTCTCTAAAACTTCTTTTGTAACACTTTGTTACTATGGCATTGAAAAATTTTCGTTATAAACCATGAGTTGTGAGGGATAGAAGTGAGGATCTGAACTGGTTGCCCAATTTAGGTCAGCGAATAGGAGGCGTTCGAGAAAAGATAAGTCCTTATTTGTAATATCTCAATATCATATTAAAATTCTTCGTTAGGTATTTGCTACTAGACTTCGTCTTATATTAGCGCGAAATGGTTAAATCGTTGTGTCTTTTACTTTCTACACTATTTATTTTTGTTTTACTTTATGTCAGACTTATACTGACAATCCAAGTGTTATTGACAATTGGTATAATAGTGCGTTCCAGTAAATTTATTCTACAGCAGGTTATAAACTTTGATTGTAGTACAGGCGCTCGACATCTGAGTGAGATCCTTGTAATTTGTGTGTGACATGGAAGGAAGTATAACTTTTCACAAAGGAAGTGTAATGCTACTTTAAGCCGTGAAAATAGCAAGAAACATAAGAGCGATGTTGGGAATTTTGTTGCATTTACAGCCAAAACCATTGAATCTCCCTGTATGACTGATGAAAGTGAGGATAGTAATAATGAAGAGATGACTATGGAAGGATTGGATTCTTAGGTAGTACATATAATTATTTGACTATTGCACCAAGTTGCATGGTGATACGAAGGTATAAAGAGGAAGCAGAACTCTTATTGATGAAAATAATAAGATGTTAAATGTCAACTCTGAATTAAAGGAAAATGTTGAGAGATTATCCACTAAATTGGAATCTATGAAAAAATTTGTCCGTATGCTCAATTCTAGGACTTCTAAGCTGGATGAAATTCTTTCTCTTGGTCAGTCCCCAAATGACTGACATGTATGGGATATATTTGCTAGAGAAGGTGCTAAAGTCAGTTTGGGCCAGGTGCAAAGCTTCAATGAATCGACTATCAAATCCAAGTGTTAAATCGTGATGCTACCATTTGAATTCGATCCAGTATTTAAAAGCCTGACTCAAAATAAAAAGAAGAAGAAATGAGTTTGTCATCATTGTGAAAAGAAGGGCCACATAAGATCATACTGTTACAAGCTCTATGGTAAGAGCATTCATCAACAAGGTCTGATTCCTCATATTCCCAATTCTGAAGTTGTTTATCATAAGGAATGGATGGTCAAAAGGGTAGATTCTGGTGTATTTCAACACAAGGAATGGAGAATCAAGAACGATTATCGAGGGGATTCTTATGTTGCTAAGCGTAAAGTGTGGAGGATCAAAAGGGATCTTCGAGAAAAGGAAAAAGAAGCCAATGTTGTCTCTGTCCTGAATATACATGTTCACGGTGAACTTGACATGTGTGGAGCCAATGGTCAACCGGAGGTTCTCTTTAGTGTTAATGTTCGTGTGAGGGGCGATGAATTGAAAAATTCATCTTGATTTTTGAGGCAAAAGGAGGAGGGAGAGATGTGATTAAGAAGTAGGAGTATGTGTTTTGCCTTAAAATATCAGCCAAAGGGAGTTTGTTGGTGTTTTTGGTGTTAGGCGCTATTTTTGTGCGTTAGGCAAAGCGGCGATGATGAAGTGTCGGACCAAGCTGTCAAAAAAGTTGGAAAGGCGGTTGCTCTTGTCGAGAACTTGTCTTGAATATTTTTCGGAGACATATTTTAGATCCTATAATCTATGGGAATGAGCTTGAGTGTCTGAGCTTATAAAGATTGAGATTTGGTTGGTTATGGGACAAGAAAATTTTTGGTATAGAGATAATTCATTATAAAGATCTTCCGTACTTGAGGATTTTTTACCACACTTGCAGCCATGCGTAATAGTTCTACGCATTTTAGGAGTGAGCAAAAGAGTTGAGAGAGCATATTTCTTTGTGTAGGTTGAATGTATTAGAAGTAATTCTCTAAAACTTCTAACTAATGTACTAACCGTTTGTAACACTTTGTTACTACGTCATTGAGAGTTTTTCATTATAAACACTGAGTTGTGAGAGATAGAAGTCAGAGGAGCCTAGAGTCGTTTACTAATTTGTAGTAGAATAGGGTGTTCGAGGAAGATAAGTTATTATTTGTAATATCTCAATATCATAGTAAAATCCTTTACTAGACAAGCTGCCCCCAGTGTTACATTGACACCGAACTAGGTTATCATTTTTGTGTCTTTTTGCTACGCACTATTTATTTTGTTTACTTTGTCGGACTTATCATCAGTGTTGTTATTGAGAATTGGGTCTATGATGCGTTTAGAAACTTTCTAAACTTATAACTTTAAATCTAATAATCAATTGTATAATCTAATTGTTCAACTGACATATATTTATGATATCTACTATCTTATATTTTCAACAATATGTTGCTTGGAAATTATTAATAACTTTGTTTCATGTGTTAATAGAGATTGATTAGTTTCCTCTATTTTTATCACGTTTGCAATTCATGTTCCTGACTTGGCTCTCATTTCATTGTTTTTAATATCTTCTTTTTATTTCATTTTTGTCAAATTTAAAATACATGTTTATTATTGGGTAGAGAATGTTCGATATTATTTTGTTCTTATGATGTTTAATTTATTTTTTTATCATGTTGAGTTCTTCTTATTTACTTTTTTTATTTATTTAATTGTGATCTTAACACAATAAAATTATTTTAAAATACTTATCATTTTTGAATCTCAATGTAATATTTGATTAGTTTTTCTTAAAAGCTTTTAATACCAACACATTCATTAAATTGTTGTTTGATTCATTAATTCGAGATATATATGTGAAATGTCGTTATTCATTCTTAATTGACGTAAAATTAGTTCATAACTCATTGATGTTATTACCGTTGTAATTATATTGATATACAGAGTATATATCATAGCCCACCAACATCACGATAATTACATCCTTACCTCAAAACTCACTAGGGGCATAGTTATGGTAATTATATTAACACTCCATAACCAATCAATGACATAATCGATGTAATTATATTGATACCCTATAATCCTCCAGTTGCATAATTGATGTAATTTTATTAATATCTCATAACCCACCATTATACTAATCTATCATCTATCATATATATAGTGTGCAAGGGCTTGAATTGATGGTTATCAAAGTAAAATCAAATTTGTTAATATCCATTCTACCCTTTATGTTTTTTAAACTAAATACTTAAAAAAGCACTTTAATAATCAATTTCATTTAACTTCCCAATTCATTCATAAACTTGACAGTATTTGATTTTGAATCTGAAGGGAACCACTTACAAAACCAAATGTACATGAAACGGAAAGAAACAATAGACGGATAACAAAGTTTGGCTAGGAGAAAAATATGAAGATAAACAAAAGATGTGGTCCAGCATCTTTGAATTAAATTTAAATATTTAAAAACTGATTTAATTAAGATAGAGGTCATAATGATCACTAGAGTTTTTATTATAACATATAATCTAAAATTAAATTGTAGGTTTGATTTAATTAAGATAGAGTCCAAATATTTGAAAATTGATTTTTATTTGGCGACTCACACATTGTAGGTTTGACTTTTCATTTCATAAATTGAAATTGATTTGCGTGCCAATTGATTACCATTTATAGTAAATATGACCCGCCGGAGGCTGCCGTGATAGAAAATTTAGAATCGGACCTAGTTTATAGCTAGTTTAATTTTTTATATTTTATTTTTTATAGGTCATATCATGGATCTCTTTTATGTGTTATATTTTTATGCTTAAATTGATGTGATATATATAACTATTTATATGTATATATTCTTATCATGATTATGATTATAAGATTGGTTAAAATGTAACTAATTTTATCTTTAAGTAAATACTCATATCAATTTTAAATTTAGTTTGAAGTATCTTACATAGGCGGATCATATGCATATTTTTTGAGAAGCATGTATGTATGTCCACAAATGTAATTGAGATCTTTGGTCTCATATGTTCTTTTAACTTTTTCAATAATATAATCATCAGTTGTTTCAAATCGATGAGTTAATTATAAAAATGAAATAATATTTTAAATAAATATGAATTCAACTTTCTTAGTAGTCCTTTTACGCATGAAAGATTTTCATCATCATTAAAGAATAAATTTACCCTACCCTCCTTCTCTGTAAAAATTTTATGAACACCATATCCCTATAAACTTAAAAGGTGTTAATACTTCTTATAATACTTATAAATCAACCATGCTTGTCATTCTTCCTTATTAAAACTAACGGAATGAGAAAATTCTTAATCGTCTTGATTTTTGGATAAATCTATTGGCGGATCTATATAATCGATTCAATTCACCTGTAATAAATATATTGACATCTCTATATAATTTTGTTTCTATAATTTTATTGATTAGTAATAATTATACACACACTAAATACTCACATTCATTCTATTGAAGAGATTGTTTATTTTAAACATTATCAAAATAATAATTTTTTTTACAAATTTAATTATTTTCAAATTAATTTCTTGTTATGATTAATGTTCATAAATTCGATATATTTTTTATCAAATATATTTTCATTTTAAGATCTTACCCAAATAATTGATATATTATTGATATATATTCTATATATAATATAATTATATATATGTTATATACTAAAATTTAATTTTTCAAACTAAATAATCTTCATATACAATTTTAATTTTATTATTGATTGATATATATAGTTTGTGATAGGCCTTATAAAGTTGTATAAGATATTAGTCACTAGTTTTAATTTATCAAAATCATACTTGGTAGAGTAAATTTTTTATAATTTCTTATACCCTAAATACTAATATTTCAGTGTATGACTTGAGACGATCCAAAAATTTTGGAATATTTTTGCTAAGAGTATATTTCTAAATTAGTAATATTTAGTTAAGTTAGCCATAGAGAGATATGATGCTGGTTGATGTATAAGTTTATAAGAAGGTACTACCAACCTTTAAGTTTCACGGGAAATACAGTGTTCATAAAACTTTGCAAAGGTGGGTGTAAATTCTGATCTAATTAAATATGTAGGTTTAAAATGTTTTAAAAAAGTAGGTGATTAATCCAATATGAGGACTTCTTGCTTGTGTGCAAAACTACCAATTATACTTAGGGCCTAAGCTTGACAGTCTAACTTTAACATTCTCTAAAATTCTTGGGATGATCTTAGAGGTTAGGATTAATGTTACAAGATTTAAGAACGGGGAACTTAAGTAAACATGTCTATGAGCAGACGGCCCGTGTCGCATATTCGGCCAGGCCCAGGCCCATATATGAACGGGCAGGTCGGTCCATTAAATGCGAGAGCAGGGGCTTGAAGTAAACGTGTCTATGAGCGGCCAGGGCCGCCAGAGTTAATCTTTAATGGCTCAAGCCATGAAGGCCAGCCCAGAGATCCTTGTGTGTTTTGTGTCAAATTTTAAAAATAATCTTTTGTGTGTTTTAATATTGGTGGTTATTAGTTGAACGGACTGAAATTAAACTAAACTAAATTAGTATTATATATCTTGTTAAATAATATAATAACTTAAATATAACTTATTTTATAGTATAATTTAGATATTATGTCAATAAGGTTTGATTAAGTATCCCTGCTGTTAATGAATAATATTTCTTCATATAACAAAGTAATAAGTTTTGTCTTAATTCTTTTAATTTACTTAAACAAAATTTAATATTATATTTAAACTAGTTGAAGAACATTTGACATTAAATAACAACTTTATCATATAATTAAAAATTATATCAAATAAAGATAATAAATAACACCAAATACAAGTTATTTAGTATTATGATATATTATTTGAATAAGGTCAGCGATTGATGCTCTTTATTAAAATTTTATGCCTAGATTTGGCCATTTGTAAAATCTAATAAATAATACGAGCTTATTAATTTGAAGGATAAAATCATCCAAATAATATTAAACCCTTCATTTATCATACTTAGATAGTAAGTCAATTACTCTTAACATTTATTTATAACTTCCATTTATTACTAAAATGATGCAAACATATTTCTCTTTTAATGATTTAAATAGAAGATAAATTTCGATTATTCTTGAAAGAATAATATATCCACTGTAAAGATAATATATTAAATAATACCCAATCTGAAGTTATCATTAATCGTTGGAAATAGTTTTAATTAGAAATATGTTGTATTATTTGGAAGGATAATATTAGTGAATGTAATTTCATATATTATTTGGAGAAATAAATGTGGAGTCGAGCCGGGTTTGGGCGTGGGTATCAACAGCTCCATTCAGCCACTTGGTCGGGCGTTCGTGAAACAGTGGGCGGGATCGAATTGACAGAAACACAGGCCGGGCCTGGGCCCACGAGCCGGGTTAAATTTAGACATGTCTAAACTTAAGTATTAAAGAAAAAACTTGATGGATTGATTTATACAAATATCAAAGTGACCCACAAATAAACCAAGTTCAACCGGGTCTTAATGGGCAGAATAAGCCCAATCACCCCCACATTTTTAATATGCTGGACCAGCCCACTTAACAAGTCCATCATTTAATTAAACCTAAAAATCAGATTCTAGAAAATCCAAAGGTACAACCATTTGAAGCATAATAATCGCCTCCATTGAAGCTTATTGAGGTGCTCCAACCATGGCAGAAGAAGAAAATCAGAACGGCTTGAAGGAAGAAGGTGTATCTGATGTAAGTCAAATTGATAATTAATTACTATGTCCCAAAATGATTGTCCAGTTTTGGATTTTGATGCTTGGATATTTAATTTTGAACTTAAATATTTTTGTATGTGTTGTATAATATTTCCTGAAAATATACAAAGTTCATTTAAAAAAGTTTAAATATTTCTTAGTATGTTGTACAATAATCGTTAAATAATATACAAAATTGATAAATTTGATTTAAATCATTTTTTTTGTATGAATTAAGGCTACAAAGTTTTTAATTTTGACCATTTAAAATCAAATTGGACAATTTTTTTGGGATCGAGCAAATATAAAGTTGTTCTACTAATTGTATGTTATTGTTGCCTTTACCACTTCACAGTTTGTGACTTGTGATATAATTGTTTGGGATTTTAATGTCGATATGTTAAATTACTGGGGAAATATCAATATATACATTGTAGTTCCCAGATTATAATTTTAATTATTAAAGTGAGTGAGTGTTTAGATAGTCAGCTCACTTAAATCACCGATTCGATGATTTTATGCTTCATTCTGTTTGGTTGATTTTGTTAATCTCAAGTACCAGCCAGTAATTCTTTTTCGTTTTCCGAAAATATCTGATTTGAAGAATTGCTTTTGTAATTAAAATTAGTTTAATTTGTTACCAGATTACCCCATTTGACCCCTCGAAAAAGAAGAAGAAAAAGAAGGTTGTTATTCAAGATCCTCTCGAGGAATCTGTTGATAATGTGACTGAAAAAACTGAAAATTTATCAGGTTAGTACTGTAATTAAAATTGTGGTTCTATTATACTTCTTCTTTCGTCTTCGCTTCAGTGTATGGAACTCATATTTGTTCATTCGTGTTTTTCAGTTTCTGAAGGAGGACTTGACGCTGCATTCGCTGGTTTGAAGAAGAAAAAGAAAAAACCAGTTTGTTCCGTGCCATTGACCAAAGTTTTGAATAATTTTTTTTAATTATATTCTATAAAATAAGCATGACTAACTCCTTTGAAAACCATTGCAGGTTCGGTCTGAAGTCTTTAATGAAGAAAAGGAAAATTCAGCTGATGAACTTGATGGTGGTAGGTATCCTATGATTTCTGCATTTAAATCGTTTTTGTACTCCTACGATGTTATAACTCTTTGTTATATTGACTTTGCCTTTTGTTTCTAGAACCCAGTGATGAGGATGAAGCGGCTGGTGAAATCGTCTTGGGACAGCAAAAATATCCATGGGAAGGGTCTGATAGAGATTACTTATACGAGGAGGCATGTTATACCTTATCAGGCTTGATAACTAGTTTGTTGAATCAACTTTTTTTTAGAAGAGCTGATAAAATATCTCTGAAAGCGTTCCTCCTAGAAGATGTCCTATAATTGTTCACCTTTTGCAGCTTCTTGGGCGTGTGTTCAACATTCTGCGTGAGAATAATCCAGAACTTGCTGGAGACAGGAGGAGGACAGTTATGAGGCCTCCTCAAGTACTTCGTGAGGGGACTAAGAAAACTGTGTTTGTGAATTTTATGGATCTCTGCAAGACGTAAGTTCTTGAACAACATTTCTGTTACCTTTTGAGTTTCAGGGATTTGGGACATGTCCATTAATCTATTCACGATCTCTGAAGTTAATTCTTAGTTTGATATACTGATAGATTTGCCTTGTAATTTTGCTTAGAGTTTATGCACGTGCAAGCAAGCGGGGTGTTATTTTGCACCAGTTATTATGAATTTGGTTTTGTCAACCCTACGACAGAGCTTATAATCTTAGTTACTAGTACAACCTAGTAAGACAAACAAAATTTCTTACTTACACTACAGTGTTTCTACTGAGCTTTGTTTCTTCAGCAACGGTAGTTCTACTTTAGCTGTCATATCTGAGATTGTTTTATCTGATCTTACCAAAGCTTGGATGGATTTGTGACCATGTCGTGGATATTTGATTCCCAATCATGCTTGGTTACTGTTTTATATAAGGCAGTCTTTTACATTAGTGATGCCATGTATTTTTGTGGCTACTGTTGATTTCTATACTTCCACTATTGCAGGATGCATCGTCAGCCAGAGCATGTCATGAATTTCTTACTAGCTGAAATGGGTACTAGCGGCTCTCTTGATGGGCAGCAAAGATTAGTTATTAAAGGTAGATTCGCACCAAAGAACTTCGAGGGAATCCTCAGGCGATATATCAGTAAGTTGCTGTTTTATCAACTACTTGTAACTTCGTAGTTTCCCCCCTCCTTTTTTAAGGTTTTCCGGTGATTTTTATCCCCCTGTTCGACTTTTAATTATAAATATGTTGGCTTCTGTATATATACAATCTATCGATCTGGTACCATTTCTTACTTCCTATTGTTCTTTTCTCTTTATTAGATGAGTATGTTATTTGCAATGGCTGCAAAAGTCCAGATACCATTCTCTCGAAAGAACAGCGCCTCTTCTTCCTCCGATGTGAAAAGGTGCGACAACTTGTTTTTTGCTGGCACACTCTTGTTATTATTCTTCCTTTCAGTTAATTATCGTTTAGGTCAATATAATTTAAATATTTTTCTGTATTGGCTGATCAAGTTGGAAGTCGACCATGTCTATAATCACTTCTGAGCCTTTGTCAGTTTGTTGTTGGCGTCGGAAAATTGTACTGTCAATGAAAATAAATAACTGCGTAGGATAGTTTTTCCTACATTGTTGGATCTTTCAACTTCATAGAAGGCCTGAGCCCTTTTAAATGTGAGAGCTGGTTGTTGCTTTGTTGAAGATTGTAGGTTTGTTCTTGTTCCAATTTTATATTTGGCTTTTTAATGAAGGTTGTGTGCTTGTCGGCTAACTTGATCGTTCGTTGCCAGTTAGTTGGTTACTTTGTCTTTTGATTTCTTGATATTTCTTCTGGTTCATTATTGCAATTGATCTGCAGTGTGGGTCTGGAAGATCAGTTGCTCCAATCAAAGCTGGTTTTGTGGCTCGTGTTGGTCGTAGGAAAGCTGGAACATAAGTTGGCAATTTATGTACTGTGTCCTCTCTCATGTTTAATACAAACACATCTTTTTGAGTTCTTGTTTCAAACTACCATGGGAAATCCTAGATATTGCCTTTGCCTGTTATAATTTCATATGCTAATTGTACTTAATTATTTTTTATTCTGCTCTTGATTTTCTTCATGAAATTTTGATGGTTCGTTTGTTAGTTGGAATCCTTGCAGTTTAGCAGATTTATCGGTCTAGGTATCCTCGCACAATACTTTCTTCCATTTTCACTCATAGTCATTTATCAAAATGTATATTCATACGTTGATGGTAGCCTTATTAGCAAATTAGAAATTGATCTACACGTAATGAATGCAGCTAATTGCCGAATTGATTTGAGTGTCGCAACCATTTGTGAATAACTTTGCCTCTCGATTTGTTCCACGCTCGACTACCTTGTTAACTTGGGATCCTTCAATGCTTCTGTTCCTTCCGAGTTGTCTTCATTATAGTGCAACTGTGTATTGCTTCAATTGTTTCTATTTTCTTGTGGAGATTGTTTCGTGAATTTGAATTAATTTCAACCGTTTCAGTTCCTTACGTTCGAATCTGTTCATTGAGATATTTGTCTCATCAAATGATTTGGAGATTGGCATTTAGTCCCTCTATACCATAATCTAAGATATTTTTTCCTTTTATAGAAATTTCATAAGTGCTTCCTTTAAAAAAAAAATTGATAAGGAAAACTTGATTTGTGAGATAATTTTTTTTTTTTTTAATATTTGTATCAGAGTAAATAGACTTTAAAAAATGGGATGGAGGGAGTATATAATATTCATATTCCTTGATAATCCAACTTCGGGGAATTAAACAATCGAAAAAATTAAATTTAGATATTTACTCATTACACTCACCCATCGAGCAAAAGGCTTGCTTTGATTTCGTCTCCCGAAACCATTCTATTTGTATCGATTAGGCAGGATGAGTAAAGAGGCCGCCGGCGGCTTTATCGTCTACAAATATTCTGCATTCAATTACATTTCCATGCGCAATATTTTTCGGAGCTTCGACCGACTACAGCCGTCTCGAAACACCCGGCTGACCCGTCTACACATGCCCGACTCATTCCCGGCTCTCGAACCAGCGCTAACCGTCTCAGCACAGCGTCTCCATAAACCCGTACATCTCCATTTAGCAAATGACAAACCCGACTCGCATAGAACCCGACTCACGACCCGACTCCACTCAATGCTGAAATATAATCCGACTCGGCCGTCTCACATACCACGGTAGAAATCCGACTCCGCGTGGCGACTCGAGCCGTCTCTATTTCGAATCCAAACTGAGCTCATATATACCAACTCCACGACCGACTTCCATTCGAAGGCCGATGCGAAATTCAAACTCCCGAGTCTCAGGACCGTCTCAGTCCGGCGGCATTTTGCAATTTTATAAAAAAACCAGCGGGTTAACGATAACATGCAGCAAATTTCTTCCCTAAAAACCCATCCAAATGAAGTAAACAAATATCAAAGATTGATTCATCAACTTCATACAAACAAATATAAAAACATCAAAGATTCAAACATAAAAATATAACAATTTCATAGAACAAATACATATTAAACATCATATTCATATATAAACATCAAACATTAATTCATATAAACATCAAACGTATTAATTCATATAAACATCAAACATTAATTTATATAAACCATCAAACATTCAACCTAAAATTAAAATAAAAAACCAAATTACCTATTTGAAACTTGAATATAGTATTTCCCTACAACAAAAGTAACAAATATAAATTAGAAATATATTAAGAAATATATAAATTACGTCTGAGAAATAAAAAAAATTGATTCAAGTATTAATCATTATAACAAATTGATTCAAGTATAAAATTGATTCAAGTATAAATTACATCGAAATAAAATTGATTCAAGTATTTCCCGTCTCACGTTTGAATGTTGCTTTTTCGATTTTGTAGGAGGCCAGGAAATATGAAGTTGAAAACCCGTCTCATCCGGGTTTTCCATTTTCCATACCGATCTCCATCGATCTCCATTAAGGAAAAAGTGTGCAGACATTTATTCCAAGCCCCGTCTCCATCTGTCTACATCCGAACTACATAAATTTGAGCGTAGAAAAAAAAATCTGAGTTTGCAAACCAAACTCCCTGTCATAAACACAATGTGAAGAAGCAATAAATACATATCACAGTTTTTGAATACAATAAGCATTAAATACAAAATACACCATTACACTCTTTGTGCATTACAATATGAAGTTTAATGCAAAGTTGCAAATTACTATATGAAACACTTGGAACTTAAAATATTTGACTACTAATCATTAAAAGTAAGTCGTCTTCCTGCATCATCGTCATGAAGCAGCGTTAGGGATAGTCGACTGTAATCGAACCATCTCCGTCGGATACGCGTATCATTAGTCCTCTTGACAAACAACAAAAATGCCGGTTCAACAGCGACGCGTCATTGATTAGGTCAATAGGAGCGAGGGAGGAGGTTGTTGTTCTTCTTGGAAGATATCGTGATCAAGCGGAGACATCCACATTTTCATATGAGTCAATCATTTTCGACTTCTCGCGTTCGATTTCGTTGCGGCACTTTGTGTCTATGATCTCGGCTGGCGTACATAACGGAGATAATAACTTGTGCACAGGATGCTAGGATAAGCGGGTCATCTTTAGAACCTCTTGCTTTGTGTTTGATTTGAACCATTCCATTCTTCGGATGCACTTGTATCCCTTGTCAAACCAAAACATTTAAGAAGGATGAAATGATTAATCGTAACTCAAGCGATGCGACAACTCCGAAATCTCCTCACAAGACACCATAGTAGTCAACATGATCATCATCTTGGTAGCATGAACCGCCCGACACAAACATCGCTATTGTAAGTGCTTTTATTATCATCGGCTGCGCACGATATCAGAAAATAGTACCCGTTATTAGTACCGCTTTATACGCTTTGATTTACAATTAGGGACCTAATGAAAGAGTTCTCGGAACATGTTATTGAGTAGCATTCGCGATTTCACATGCGTCTGTCGGCGTCGGGATTGACTCGTCAAGCAGTAATGGTAGGTCCTAAAACCAAAGGTTTTCACGTTTAGTTAAGTATTATATCACGTAAGATTTGATTAATTGAAATGCTAAATATACACTTATTGAAGAGTTTCATAGCGGTATTGCACGGAATATACATGGCGGTGTTGTATAGTTCTTCCGTCGATATCTATGGCTTCACTTTACAAGCGTGCCACGTCTGGAGTAGCAGCTTGATAGCCAAGCGAGTTGGGTCATCCATCCGTGCGGGTACATGTCGTGCCTCGCTTGGTCGATTTAAGTTGGTTTCGATCACTTCCTCGAAGTACATTGAACAAAGTTTGAAACACCTCTTTGACCAAATATGCCTCGCATATTGACCCTTAATCACGTGCCTTTTACTGATTTCAATCCCCTAAATATGCAAACATTTATAAGGTTAGTTAGATGAGTAAATATTTAGTATAGTATGAAAATACAATAAAGTAAAAAACTCACGACTCGAAAGGGTACATCCATCATCTTTGCACGGGACCTCCATGTAAAGCTTCGTATGGCAAATGTATCGGTAGGTGTTCCATTACATCAAAAAATGAAGGTGGGAAGATCTTTTCCATTTTACAAATTATCTCAACAATATTACGCCCAAGGTACTCCACACGTTCCACATTTAGAGTTGTTGCTGATAAATCGCGAAAGAAATAACACCACTCTGTGATTGTTTCCCATATTGGATTGGGCAGGAGATGACGGAGTGCTACAGGAAATAACCGTTGGACAATAATATGCACATCATGACTTTTTAGTCCGCTGAAATTCACATTTCTTGCACATCTTGCAATGTTTGAAGCGTATCCATCGGGTAATTGTAGACGGGACAACCATTTCCTCAATTCCTCTTTACATTTACCCGCGAGTTCAAAGTATAAGTCGCTTTTGGTTTATGTTTCCTCCCACGTATTTCCCGCATATGCAACTCTGGTCTCGAACAATGAATCTCAATGTCAAGCCTCGACCGTTCATTATCTTTCGTCTTCCCGGGAACATCCATTCTGATGCTCGCGATAAATTTTCAACATTGTTAGCTACTCCGTGTGCATGAAGTCGATGTTGTGTACGATTTTATTACTGACGATACTTCGACTCCCAATATGCTTTTCTTACGGTTATGATGAACATTATACCCGGCGATCTATGGTCGGAATATTGACGCCACCGAACACATCGGGATCGACGCGCGTACGCAAATATATGACTCCATTAGTCGTTCCTTAAATTACTTGGCGTGTGGATAAATGCGACCCTTATGAAATGCATTTTGCATTCTAAAAGGATGTCCGCCGGCAAGAATGGGCCAGGCAATCGAACTCCTTGATATTTTTCGACCTTCTCTTAGTCGAAATGCTCCAGTATTTTCCATACAATACGGGCAAGCTAACATCCCGTGTGTGCTCCAACCAGATAACATTCCATATGCGGGAAAATAAGCTAATCGTCAGCATCAAAAGCGACCTCGTATTTGAAATTTTGTTAGTTCGATGCATCAAGGTCTCAATACCCGTAATCCACAACTCTCAACTCATCAATCAAGGTGGAGGAAAAAATCAATATCTCACAGGATTTTTTAGCTAGTATAATTAAGCGATAAACAGAGATAGTTCGCCATCCAATCCACAGTGGTAAATTATATACCGCAATTATCATAGCCATGAAGAATATTGGCCCAAACTTGCCAAAGCGGACTAAAACCATCATAACACAACCCGATCTGAACATTTCTCGGCTCTGCTTTGAAAAATCTTTAGATAGGATTCGCATCAGCGTCTTCCACGGCCTTGTATCACGAGGTGAGTCGTCCATCAGATTTCTGTTTGTATCGGCGGTGCCGTGTCATATCAGGCCATTTTCCTAGAGCATATATAATGGGTGAAAGGCAGCGGACCTAGTGGTAAGTATACCAACACCTTTCGGCGCCCAATCTTCACGTTGTCCACGTCATACGGGCTGCGTATCTACTTTCGCTTAAGCGTAGCGCGAGTCCAGCATTTCGAGTTTCTTTGTAAACTGACATGCAATTATTGTCCTGGCTTATGTATTTTTACGTTTGGGCAAACGAGAGGACTCAACAATCTTTTTGCCTCGTAAAATCATCGGTATGTTCTCCCCATTATTCGGAGTAGCGTTTGATTATAGGCTTACCGTTGGAAACATTCTGCGCGACATTGCGATTCGGACCTCGAGTAGCTTGATTTGCGTAGTAATGGACAACTTTGTAAATTGATTGCAACCATCCCGCCAATTTGGTTACAACCTTCAACAAGTGGTAGTATGTTTTGCTCCACCCGTTTTGGTTATTCTCCAACCCGGAGGTGAAAGCGTCCTCGAAATTCAGCGTCGTCTCGCTGATGCGTAAGTTGAACCATCTTCGACCATATGCATATACTGATTATCCTGAAACCCGACATAACCCGATGCGTTCTGTAACCCTTCATCATAAACAACATTCTCAGTAGAATACATCGAGGAACAAAAATTCTCGCGCTGATAGACCATTATGGAATATCCACCGACAAGCCATTCTTAATCAAATTGCGCTCAACTTCTTTCTTGACACATTCTATTTTGACACCTCCAACACGGACATCTTATCGACAATATCATTGTAAAGAATGATTTTTAGCAACATCCATAAATTCAATACACCACTCGTATATTCATACGTGAACCTTTATTATCTGCCCGATAGCGATTAATATACGTCAGAGAGCGATCTTGAGCCAGTACGCTAAATATGAAATTAAATTGGTTTACTAAATATTGAAACAATTAGTGGAATGACATACCTTAACCTAATAACAACTTAGGTTATAATTAGTGATTCATAGAATATCACTAACAATTGTGGATTATCTTCAATTTCAATTTGTGCATGATAATGGTGTTTGATTGGGTGGTTTTTTTGGTGGAGGTGCGTTTTTTAGGGTTGTGGGGTGTTTTTTGATTGTGTTTTTGTGTGTATAAGTGTTTCCAATGCATTACATTTTTAAAAGTTGTTGGCAAGAACAACTCACGGCGGTGCGGAGACGGGATGGAGACGGGTATTTAAATAATGGTCAAATATTATAACACTACAAAAGGAGACGGGATGGAGATTTTCACAATACAAATGGAGACAAGGATGGAGAGCGGGTATTTAAATATAATTCAAATAGTATACTAATAAAATGGAGGCGGGATGGGCGAATTATTTAAAGTATTCAAATATTATGACACTACAAAAGAGGCGGGATGGAGACGGGGTTTTAAATAATACAAAATGGAGCGGGATAGATAACATAGCGTTGTCTAAGGAGATTCTCACATAACTTATAGTTAAATGGCGATTCTTCGACCTGCGTAGCAGGATTTCATCTTACAAGAATAATATACTTTGACATGTCGGCCGTCTTACGTAAAAAGGGAGAACATAGCGGTATTGTGTTGGGTATACTACAAATGTAAGGATGGAAAAACTTGTACATTATATTGAATTTGTACAAACGGATATGACGGAAGTTTTCCGATATCTTGGTGAATTAAGAGCGATTGTGATAGCCATCTACAGCTTGGTCTTTGAATGTCGCGTTAATTCATGAAGCCAGAAAGTTTGGTGACATTAATCTTACCGTGGCTTCATTGTTGGAAAACTGAGTGCGAAGGAATCGTTGATACAAGTAATCGTTCAAGGGCAAGTGGGAGTGTTGGAAATATGAGATATTTGAAATGATGCCCGTTGAACAATTTGATTGTACAACCGATTAACTCATTTAAATTTAAGTTCACATATATGTTCGATTGTATGACAATATTCATATTAGGATACTCGATGTGACATTAAGGGATTATGATGGCTTACTTGGGTCCGCTCATAATCAATATATTATCATATAATGTTCGGTTCATATTTATTAATATATGGCATTAAATCGATCGAGCCTAAGAATTACCATGCGTCTAGCAAATCAAGTTATAATGCGATTGTAACCTCCGAGGTTTAAAGTGAAACTGTATGGAAATGATGGGACAAAATTCGATTTATAATTTACTTCCCCATAGGGATAACTTGGTAGGAGCAAGGAAGAGTGGTGATTTTCTACGCGTCACTTTGGAGCACATATTTTAGGGCCTCAAACCCCTATATAAAGGCCACAAATTGATGAAGAAAATTATTCATTCATTTGTTATCACTTCTCACTTTTGAAAAAAGATGAAGGCAAAACTCTCTTCCCTTTACTAACTTGTTAATTCGGTAGTAGGTGGGAAATTTCGATGAATTTTCTTCCCCGATCTGGGTTTAATCTTTTTAAATGAATTCTAATAGAGACTTTCACGATGGGTTTGATGCAAACAGTTGGTATGGACAACTCTTATAGGCATTCTACTTTGGATGCTAGAGGGATCTCCATTATACTTTTCATTCTTCTTTGATTCTAAGAGAAGATGGGTATATCTTGTTTATTTAATTATTGTTTATCTGATTTGTAGTAATTATGGGATTCGTGATCATAATACTATTAAAATATTATTTATACGCTATAGTCTCCAACATGCAGATGTCATGAAAATCTTTAAGAATTTATTTGAATTAGCATTAAGAATCGATGCGAGATGGGTTTATGCCGTTTTAAGTTAGTTTTAAACAAACAAAATCTTGCATCTGAAATTTGTTATTAATTAAATTTCCATTCAAGCAATTTCCGGATAAGCGAGACTGGCTTCAGCTCGATTACATAATGGCCGAAACTTTGAAGCTAACACAGCTGATGGCTCGGCCGAGCTTATTTCCTTCGATTATATGATTGTAAATCATATACTCGCCGATCACCGTAAAGTTTGATCATCTGTTTTTTCTTTATTTACATTTCAATACTATTTGTTCATGTTTCACTTTATATCTCTCTCTTTCTGTTTTCTCTCTTTTTATGTGGAGGCAATTCATCGTATTACATTACTCTTTAATATCTCCATAATATCCGTAGAAATTATATTCTCCTTTTATGTGAGGTAGTTCAGCTCATTTGGGGACCCAATCGAGCAAAAAATTCTTCCACTCGAGCTCCTCTACTAACATCACACTCACACGTGAAAAGATACTTCGCTTTTCTTGGTAATCTTAATATCGTACACTCTTGCTTACTAATCCGATATGTTTCTTCGTCTTGTATATTACTCCGTATAAAAAAACCACATGTCAATTGATGAAATAATTTACTATCTAAATAAATTAAATGTAGTCTCTATTTAAATGTAGTCTCAAATTTAAAATTATTCACATAATACTCCAAAAAGTAATTATGTCTTAATTAGAAAAGACAATTATGATTCCGATTCAGGAGAAGGCAGAACAAAAATATAGACCATTAAAAAAATTAATTCTAATGGAAAGGCCTCAGATTTTAATACATTCTTTCAAGTAAATATCAGACAATGTAGGCAAATATTTTTCGTACATCACAGGCCAAATTTTAAGTCTAAACCAATATTCAAATACACCATTTACTGAATATACAATCCAAATGTAAATCAGCTTAAACAAATTAATTCAATAAATAAATTATTTTTTTTTTTCAAAATAGCTAAAAATTTCCAATATATATTAAAAATTGAATTAATGTGGGTTTAATCCAGGCCCCCAAATCATGAGTATCAGAGGGAGCAGACATGACGACCCAAGTTCACTTTCTGTGTACATAACCATGCTAACTTCATTTTTAATTATCCAGAGCATCGGCTTATTGTACACAGATCTAAAAAAATTCATAATATTTTTCAAAAATAATCAAACTAATTGAAAATATAATAATGGAACTTAATAAAAAATAATTAATTTTGAAATTAAACTTGAAAAATATGAAAATAATGAGAAGGTGTGAAGTGAAATTGTGAAGCGCGATGATGAATATGAATGAATATGGGTTGTATATAAAGGAAGAGATGTAATGTGACTGTGTGATTAGTGTTTTAGGGTTTAGGTGTGTTGGACAGACATTATTAGATGGGCCGGGGGGTAGAGGTCAAAATTGGAAAGACATACATGTCCAAGTAGTATATGTCCAACAATCATATTATTAGCAATTCGTGTTAGGCTAAATTTCATACCAGATTGAATCCAACGAAATCATTTAAATCATTTCACTAACTATTCGACCTTTTTAAATGTAAAAGACTCTGACCGTATTGACACTCAACTTTTCAAAATCGTGGCACCTATACTTTTCGGAGACAAAATCAATTTTTAGAAGGGCAGTTTAGGCAAACAACATCCAAATAACTCATTCACCCTCTAACTAACCCAACCACACATAACTTTAACTCACCCACTCAATTTTAATTAATTAACAAAATGGGCACAAACACGTCAATCTCAATCATACACCCCACCCTACCCCTTATCAGGCTTCCCACCCAACACCACTTCTTTCCTAACATCACACCCTGCCTTCGAGATCAATTCCAATTAATTGTCCAGTTTGAGGCAAATCATTAATGTGGGAATCGATCAAACATAAGCACGCATCGCCTAAAGAGAAGCACTACTTACTACTTTCTGTAAATAATAAAACAATGATCAGATGTCACTTATCGCTTCTCTCTTTCTTCGATGAATACTTTAATCATTCCAACCAAACAAACATATACTCCATTTATTAATCGTGATCAGAGCTCCGTCGTCTAATCAATCAAAGAGGGGTGGTGTAATGTTCAGGGGTGGGGTTGGTTGTAAGGTTGAAGATCATGTGTTTATTTTTTTATTTAATTAGTTAAAATTGAAGCACTGGCAAGTTAATTATGTGGGCGGGGTAAGTTGTGGCAAGTTTATTTGATGTTGTTTGTCTAAATTGTCTTTTAAAAATTGATTTCGCTTTCAAAAAGTATAAAAAGTACGATTAAAAAGCTCAGGTGCCAAAACGCAATCCGGTGCCTATTTGAAAGGCCAGCTCGGGGATGCTATTTTAAATGATTTTATTGGCCTTCAAAGGCTCTGTATGAATTTAGCCTTAGTGTTATTAAAGAGAAAAACTCATCATTTTAACTGTTTATAACATACTGTCAAATTTCATAAATTATCAAGTAATCTCACACCTTTTTTTATATAAAATTTAAGCCTTGGTTGGAAAAATTCTGTTATGACTATCCCTTAGGGAACCTAACCGTCTAGGAATATTTATTTAGTTCAGAAAGCATGTTGGATTAGCTAGGATTAATAACTGATAAGGAAGCACTTGATACAATAGCTCAGCCCAATCATCCGAGCACCACACACTATCACACTTGTCTATGCATCCACCACCACAAGATTACTGGTCCTACATGTCCTATGAAGTCCAAACTCTTGCATAGCATCTGCTAGTGTTTTAACACTAGACCAAACATGTGGGAATACTAGGCTTGTATGGTTCGACTGATATATTGGTCGTTACTCGTTACGCTATACTAGACTCTGGTATCACCCATCAAGTATTGGAGAAGGGAGGAGATTGTGCAAATTTATGACTAGCATTTCAAATTGTAGTAGTCCCTGATTTGGACAGTTAAATTTTAGATCAATCCTACTACATATTTGGATAATGTGCTTTAAAACCCTTTGTTGGACCACTAATTATCGATCATTTTGTGTATTCATAAACTCATAGATGTAGCATTGATTCATATAAGTTAATTAGTTGAATGATGCAAAGATATAGCAATACACTTTTAAACGGACTTCAATGAAGCATGAGAAGTTCTTGCCTACATCACAGTCATATATAGCAAACGATAAAAAGATTTGCCTCGTTAAGGATATAATCTCTAGAAGAATGAGTACTTCAAGTCCTCATTCGCCATTGAAGCCATTGCTTCCCAGTCTGTTGCTTTCACTATTATACTGATCACTGTTCCTACCATAGGCCCGTCCAAAGAAGCGTCCTCCCCTACCTCTTCCTTGGCCTGGTCAAGTTATTAAAGCCGTTTGAGAATCCCTTCGGATAATAAAATGAGTGCTAATATGGTCATCATGAAGACGACTCCATTATTATATTAATGCATTTGGTCGTTCTACTGTGTGATTTTTACAACTGGGGAAGATATCATCAACAATTTCGAACAATAACACTGTATGTGTTATTGTGTTTATATGATAAACTTCCCCTCCTATTTGGAGCCAATTCATCCCTTGAGCGAATTTAGATGTTCAAAACATACTATTATTAAGGAAAAATACTCGGATTATAAGTGCTGATACAACAGATGCCATTTTCAAGTGCTAATTCTGATAATTAGTTGTAAGACACTTACCATCACAGCAGTAAAACGTAACTTTTGCTAAGAATTCGTAATTTAAACATCAACCAAGCATCAAGTAAAACACAATTTCTTAAACCGATTTCCGCTCTACCCGAACTTGCTTAGACTTATTCGAAAGAATCGATTCCCGTGATACAACGGGTGTTAAAATGCATAATTACCTTGGGGAAGATTCCAAGTAGCTGCTTCAACCTAACCAAGAGAAACAACAAGAGTTTCACCGTAAAAATAGTGTTTACTTTTTGATAAGGAGGATTTGCTTTGTTCTTTTTCCACCGATGGTTGTCTAAATTATATACTAAAGTTCGGTAGCGATGAAATACCCATTTACTATAATATTTATTAGCTACTTAACACCCGCAGTAGTTAATACTATAATAGCCGTTGGGGTAAAAGAGTATGGTGACACAAATCCTACCATAGCTTGACTCCGTTGGAAATCGCGCACACGGTGAGATCATGTCGATGTACTCGACAGGCACCGCTCCAAAGGCAAAGGCGAAGTGTTGAAAAATATGAGATGTTAGATCTCATAAATATATGCTCGTTGAACAACTAGGATTATACAACCGACATTACATTTAAAGTTATAAGTTCGGATATATGTTAATTGCCGGACAATTAATATATTAGGTAACCCATTGACATTAGTTATGATGGCTTACTAGAGTCCGCCATAATCTATATATTAATAGCGATGTTCGGTTAACATAAATTAACATATTGCTATTGCTTCCATCGAGCCTAAGAGATCACACACAACACGAAATCCTAACTAAGGCAATGCCCATTATAACTTTCTGGATTTAAAATAACTATATGGATTTATTGGGGCGAATTCCAATGGTTGGAATTCCACCATGATCGAAAGTAAAGAGGATACGTGTGGAAGTTCTAGAATATTCTCTTAGCATGCGCATTCTGTAACACGCTCATGTGGAAATTACAATGAATTAAGGGTAAGAAAGGAGGCGGAAGAGCTTTGTCCAACATTATGTCGAGACCTAAATTTTAGGGCTTCGGTAAGCCTTATATAAAGTGGGTCTGCTGATGACAAAACTTGCTCATTTATTATTTTCACTGATCTTTTGATAAAATACGAAGGCAAAAACTTTCTCTTTTCCCTCTCGTCGAAAGAGTAGGTGAAATACCCATTGGAATTTTTGCCTAATATCTTCCTCCGTTAAAATTTTAAAAGCAGCTCTAGTAAACTCACGGAGGGGTTCGCTCATACGCTAGCGCGACTCATTCTTAGAGACAATCTACGCCGATTTTTTCGTAGCCTCCCTCGATATATTCCGGCCGCAAATCTCTCTCAAGAAAAGCGCATACACTTACATATTATTATTTTTATTCATTCGAGAATCCTCGCTCGCTTATTTATAATCGTTTATTTTTAATCCCGAAAACCCAATGCTAGTGTGCCACTTTATACTTTTGTAAGCAAAATATAGAGTTCAAATGAACTCATTTATCTCTTATACAACAATTACAATCTGAATTCCTAAATTATAGAAGCCGGTATAGTTAGGTGGTTGAACTGGGAGTGGGGTCGTTTATCAATATTGCTAGGATTCATCACCTTATAAGATCGCCATTACTCTTAAAATGATACTCCCTCCATCCCATTGTCATTCCATTTAATTTAAGACAATATTTGTGCTAATTTAAATTATCTCATTATTAATTTTTCTTCCAAAATTTTGAATTAAAAGAGAACCTATTTTGAGATTGTCAAAAAAGAAAACGAGACAAACAACAAATCAATGGTGGAGTATCATATCATCTCCGATGATAAATTACATCTCTAATCACTCCCAAATTGATATGGTCCGCAATGGACCAGGCGCCTAGTTGTGGTCCAAGTTAAACACACTAGGACCGTTAACGAGTCGAGTTCGACTGGGTAGGTACATTATCGAGTGAGGTAATTACCCAAATAAAGCTGTATTGAAAGTAAATATATCGTACCAAGTCCGACTCGTTGCTTCAAAATATTAATACTTCCATAAATTATCTAAATAAACGTACTTCTTATTAGTTTTAAAATATACGATGTTTGGCCTTTCCTCTAAGGGGTCATTGTATAACAAGTGGCATAACGCCTACTGAACGCCCATGGATTACCTCGTGAGCCAAGTGAGATCTTATCTACAATAATAGTCCTTTAAAGTGTATTAGCTACTCCATCCAATCCATTTTAATTGACTTTCTCATCAAAAGAAATCTTTAATCTTCAATTATTCTTTAATTATATTATTAAAAAAAATTCTAAAAATAATATTAAGGAAAGAGTTTTAAAAAGACATAATCCAATTATATAAATTTTATATTTTTAGAATAAGGAATACTAATAATCGATGCTCAAAGTCAATTTAAAAACAAACGACAATTAAAGGGATTGAGGGAGTATGTATTTGTTAAAACCTAATCGACTATTTGATCTGTGCTAGTTCTACCTAATACAAAGTCGAGTACTTAGTCCGACTCGCTAAACATTTTCTGGCAGTGTTATCGAAGTTCAAAACAAATGTAATGCTGCAGACACGGGGTTATCGAATTGCCTCGGCGGGGTCATTCCGGGGCCCGGCCCACCAGCTCGGCCCGATTCGGCCCCGGCCCACTGTGCCACGAACGGCCCCCGGCCCACTAATGTCCGGGACGAACTGGGCCGAGAGGGATCGGGCTCAAGCCCAGTTCGGCCCGAGCCCACCCAATATTCGGGCGGTGCCCGGCCCGGCCCGGTTCGAGGCCCCCTGTGTTCAGTATTAACGTGGTACCGCTTATATTAAATCCATCACGCTAATATCAGCAGCAGCTGGTCTTCGACGTTATTAACGCGGCATCGCTATATTAAACGGTACCACGTTATCATCAGCCAAGTTATTTATTATTATCGGTGAGATAACAAAGGTACCTTTTAAACACGTACTCACGTTAATACCCAAAATTTGAGCAATTGCTCACTAAAAATACAATAGTGTTCAATTTAGCAAATGATACCACATTAACAACAATTTAAAGTGTAATCAAATGCGAATCAAACATATTAATATTCAAATTAGGAAAATAAGTAGTCGCGATAACATAAAACTAAATTGTTCGAATACTAAACATCAATATAATCATTCAAAGCACATTATTCATGGAAAGATGTTTTCAAATTGAATCCGCATTTGCTCCCCGCTCTACCCCTCACCCTCTCCCCGCCCACATTCATACGCCCTCGCCTCCACAATCATACGCTTCCTCAAGTTAGCAACCTTTAGTCGCCCATATCAACTTTGATGCTCGCTATCTTGAAGCGCCTTTAACATGTCGGGCGCATCGATTCCAACATCGACATACTTATCGACGATCCGGGAACGAGGAGGACCTCGCTTCTCCTGTGCTCGGTCGCTTCATCGGGTGTTGGCCAACAAAGTAGTGGTGTACCCATCCCTTGGGGTAAGCGCTGTCGAACCTCCACACCTCATCTTGAACATCCGCTAAATGTTCAAACACCTCCCATTTGTGACCGCAATACCCCGTCCCCACATAAAGACTTCCCCCGCTAATCAATGATTGCCTTCCATTTAGAGTCCTTCTTAAAATCAACCCATCTACATTCTCCTCCAATGTGAACCCCTTTGATATTAACTAACAAATGAGAGATAATCATGCTATATTAAGGGTCATTTTGATTTAAACATATGTTTAAGATCAAACGTGGCATATTAACCAATCGCAAATTCAATATAGACCACGAATACACTTAATGCAAACAACTTAGTTCGGATGTTGACTAGTAGATGGCAAAAAGAATACCGGATACGACTTTCCAAAACAAGTTTTTTGTATACCATTCAAGTTATTCTTATACACTATGCCTCTTTCTTAACTCTACGATTGTTGTTAAGCTCCTCGACACGCTTCAGAATGACTCCTGCCGCTTAGTGCACCATCCCCTTCCGGTAATCATCCGCACCCTAACCGAAAGCATACCAAATGTTTTTATTAAATCAAGCTTCCGCTATCAGTTCGCAACTCCATCGATATCGCATCGACAACCAAGCACTCCTCACTATCATTATTACGCTAATGAATCCATTTACAAAACTTATACACAATGGCGGGATACCAATTACTAGTAAACGTAGTAAATGTGCTAAGTTTGGCATGATCTAAAAATTGAAATAACAAATTACCCGTTACCGCTTTGATTTCTCCTTCCTCAAGGTACATCCCCGCCCTCGTGATCTTAAGACCTCCACCTCCTACTCCTTCTTTAACTTCCTCGGCCATTGCACCCCCCCCTACATCTTCTTCCTTGTGGTGGTGAATGGTGATCAGGGGCGGTGACTCATGTCGACTCTCCTCCTATTTTTGTTTGCAATTCAACAATTTCCCTTGTTTGGGAGCTCTTTTGGTGCCATTTTAGCAAATCGATACTAATATAACGTAATTAACTAATCGAAAAGCATGCATTTATAGAGAGGAATCAAGATTGAGTTTGAGAGAATTTTGCTTTTGGAGTTTGAAGATCGAGGAATTGTGTTTCACCTCGAATGTTTGGAACCCTACATCCCATTTTTCGTTAGCGCAAACGTGGTACCAAGTATAAATAAACGGGTACTAACAAGTTAATCCCAAAAATGGCGTAAAAGTTTGAATTTTCGCTCGCCATTTTTTCCGATTTCAAACGTGGTACCGCTTTATTAACGGTACCACGTTTAATCCAATGGCTGTCTCGCCATTTTTAGATTAAACGTGGCACCGCTTTTATTTATAATCTTACTAATGCTTAATCCTAAAAAATGGCGTAAAGTTTGGCATTTTTTGCATCCATTTTTTTCGATTAAAGTTTAAAACAATGTAGTCTATTTGTATGGAATAAAAGAACATTTTATTATTTTGAGTCAGTCTACGCTTATACTGCAAGGGCCAGAGTTTACATGAGTTTCCGCCACACAAAAAAAGTTATTAAGTTACAAAACTACAATTCTAATCATCATAAATTAATTCATCTTCGACTCTTCTCTTTGTCGGAGTCTTTTTCAACGCCTATCAGGTTGCTCTCGGCCTTCTTCAATTTCTTCTTCAATGTCACTAAGATCATCGAACATATCTTTTCTTCCGCTCCATGACCTGTCTTTATTCGTATCCTGTGCTCGCCGCCGGCCCAACTTTTGATGCACATACTTCAATCGCCGAAGCCAGAAGTCTTGAACGTCTTTGAGTGTATTGTAGTTTCGCCATGCTCAATGCGGATTCACTAGCTATTGTAAACATAGGTATAGAAAATAGTTTTTTTGCCATCTTGGACAATACCAGAAAAACGGCTTCCTTGCTCGCCCATCATTTTAATATATCGAAAGGATTATTATCATTATATTGACTCAATTCAAAGTTAGTAGTTAAATATCGAGTTAACTCATTCGTGTCTTGTGGAGCGATTGATTCAATTTCACCTAAAGCTTGTAACGCATTTCTAAGGTGATCATGTTGGACTTCAGATTTTAACTCCCGCAAGGGCCACATTAAAACTTTTGTATACTACTTGAAGGTGCTGCCTTACCTCGTCTTATACCTCGACGTAGATTGCTATACACGTATACATATACGTTTCAATTCCATCTTCCATTTCAACATCAAAACTTCTTGGGCTTCCTTGGATAAAGCAGAGTACATTCATATTACGGAGTTTCTATATAGAAATTAAAATGCTTTAATTTAGCGTTAGGATCCAAGATTATACCAATTGCATATGCATGCGGTATAGATGAAAATATTTAAAAACTTATCTTCCATATTCGAATCATATCTCTAAAGAACATAATCATTTCTATGTTTAGTCATACGAATGGAGAGATTAATCTACACATTCTAAAGCAAAGAGATGAATATTTGCCTCGATTGAGTTGAAAACTTTAGTATAATCTTTATGGCTCTAAAAACTTAAGTAATTCATAACAATTGTTTCCAATTAGTATATGTGGAGCGGTACATAATAGTCACCAATCGGAGTTATTATTTCTCATAAAAATCGGAGATTTCTTCCTTATACATATACGCATCGAACTAGTAGATCGTAAGCTGAAGTTCCATCTAGTTTCACAATCCAAAATTAATTTCTTAAACTTTCTGCCTTAAGCCTCAACCATTTTTTTATATTCATGCTCTTTCTATTCCCGCCATTAACAAATAAAATTAATCTAAGCTTACTTATTGGTAAAATAAACTGGCCCCAAACAACTTTTATTCCATCTTTAGCAACTAATCAAGGACGGTATTGATAAACATCTACCATAAAAAGTTCTACTAAAATCCCGGCTTAATAGGCCTCTTTAATTTTTCGGACAAACGGTATTAGCGGACGCATTATCAAATGAAATTGAAGTAATCTTATTCAAACATTTGTAATCATTACATTACAGTATACTCGGAAATTTGAATATTGTTATGCTTAAAGAATCGATCTAAAATATATAATTCTTCTTTGCAAGACTCAATTCGATCAATCCAATTTGGTACATGTTACACACATTATATCAAAAATTCAAAAGACACCAATATCACTAGTCAAACACATTTTATAAGGCAAATTCATAAGAAGTGTTACCTAAAAATCTCTTTCTTTATTTTTAAAATATTTAAAGATGTGCTCGTGAAAGAAGACGGTGGTGGATAATAAAGTAGCTCGGGATTAACTATTACTAATCCATTTAGTAAAACGCCATCCATCACAATGATTAAAAAGGCAAAAGAATCACCGACATAAATTTCATGTTTCAACTTATAAGCCAAGATGCTAAAAAAAGTTCTTACCGGCTCGATATCAAACTCCTTGTGTACCACCCTCCCCACCACTATCTTTAGCGATCTTACGACCCGCTAAGCCTGCCTAGCAAAGATGACGGCTCCCCTTACTCCCCCAATCTGCTTTTCCATGATGGGGAAAGTAGCCTTTACAATTTATACAAGTTGTCGCTTTGTTTTCACGGTCTCCATTAAAATATTTCCAAATCCATGAAGTTTTTTTTCCTTTCATTAGTAGTATCCAGAAGACTGACAGAGTTAATACCCGTAGTTCTACCATACGTATCATCATCCCTCTAAATTAACATAATCATTAGACATAGACATACTAGCACTAGCACTTTGAACATTTTTACCAAGATCAAGGCTTTTGATGCCATTAATTTAAACAAAAAATATCACAATTTATAAAAGTCAAATAATAATCGAACCCGGAGACGGAGCAACGTAGATCAGAGATCGTAGATTGAAATGAACAAGCCCACGCTGAGATAGAATCCTTAAATTTCAATATAATTTTCAATATAAGATTTTGAGATTGCCATATCGCTTTCAGCCATGCATAAACGACATAATCAAGAAACGGGGCCAGCGATTATCCCTTTATAGACCTCTTCTTTGACTTTCTCGCAAAGAATAAAATTTTGATTTAAACGCCACCACGCTTATTACCAATTCATAGCATTCAAGTTATTTTTTGTATAAACTTAACGTTTAAATCAAACGTTACCACGCTTATACAAGTAGCCATATTACAATATACATAATGCTACAAAACTACTGGTTTGACAACAAACGTGGTACCGGGCGAACCAATCTGCATTCATCGCTGTTCTGTAAGACAAACGGGTAAATCGTTGTGCAGCAACCAAGACCACGTTAGCGCCTGTCAGCCTCTATAAAAGTGGGCCTCGAACCCGAATGTGGGCCCAAGACCCCTATCCGCCTGCCCGGCCCGGCTCAAGCATGTGCCCTGCCCATGTTACCTCGGCCGCCCGGCCCAGCCCGGCCGGCCCGGTTCGTTAGCCATGACTAGGTATGGTTATTTGGTCCATTTTAAAACAATGAACAAACTAGTGTAGCATGACTGCATGAGTACCTAAAGTCAAGTCAACATCTTGGTAGGCCCATTAAACTATCTGTAAAGCCCAACCAGACCCAGTCCATTAAAGTCCAATGGGCTTATGTAAGATTCCAAAACCCTAGAAAATTATCCATATAAAAGTCTAGCCATTCCTACCTCTAGCCCATTTGTAGGAGAATCACTGTTAGCTAGAGAGTCGCCACAATGTCGAAGAGAGGTATTCATATTTAAATAATATTTTCAATTATCAAAATTTGCAATATTAATTTACATATATAAATTGAATCGAATCAAAATTATAATGATAATTATAAATTGAACAATTTTTAGTAGTAAAAAATAACGAAATTTGCAGTGTTAATTGATACACATAATATTTATTTGAATCAAAATTATAATTTTAATTGTAAATTAGACCATATATTTGATTGGTTCAAACCTGTATTGTTGATTGTTAAGTGGACAATCTTTTTGGGACAGAGGCAGTAAATGATATTTTTCTTTGATTTGTTGAAATTAATGAAATTTTCTGTATTTATTGACACACATAATATTGATTTGAATCAAAATTATAATGTTAGATTTAAATTAAAATCAAAATTATAGTGTTAGCTGTAAATTAGACCATCTTTTTTTTTATTTGAATCGAAAATTAAGTCGTATTTCTTACTAGTATTTGAATCAAAATTATGATGTTAATTAGAAAGTGGACAATCATTTTGGGACAGAGGTAATAGTTCCTGATATTTTCCGTTTTTGTAGGACGAGGAGGTTCTGCTGGGAACAAATTCAGGATGTCACTGGGTCTTCCAGTGGCAGCCACGGTGAACTGTGCCGATAACACCGGAGCAAAGAATCTTTACATAATTTCAGTGAAGGGGATCAAGGGTAGGCTCAATAGGCTTCCTTCCGCTTGTGTCGGTGACATGGTTATGGCTACTGTCAAGAAGGGTAAGCCTGATTTGAGGAAGAAGGTCATGCCTGCTGTTATTGTTCGTCAACGTAAGCCGTGGCGCCGAAAGGATGGTGTTTTCATGTACTTTGAAGGTAAGATACTGAGAAAAGTTTGGGTATTTTTTGTTTAGTGTTTGTTTATTGGTTAATTTTTCTTGAAAAGTCACATGATTTGCTTGTTATAGGGTGTAGTTGTGTTTGCCTCATTCTATTTTCTTCGAAAATATGCAGTAAGCTGCTTAATTGGTTGTCTGTGAAGTTTGAACTAGTTCGAATAATTTTGTTGTTTTAATTTTGAGGTGAAGGGTTTCTCTTCAGGCTGATGTGATGGTTGAGAAATATGACTGAGAGTAATGGTTTTGTTTATTGTTTGGTATATACTCCAATTCTTATTGTTTGGAATCGGGATTACTTCGTGAATTTTAAGTTGGAGTTTTTTTGTAATTTTTGGGTGATTGATTATGATCACAACATTTTAGATTTACACTGATTTGAGTTTTTCTAAACTTGGTTAGAAAGCATGAAGTTATGTTTTTCTTCCGTGTATTATTCTTTTTGGGTGGAATCTGCTGTAGCCTTTTTTGAATTATGCTTCTCTATTGATTGGGGCCACTGAATGCAGCCATCAATAAATTCCATTGTTGTTTTAAGTATTGGGGATGGAGAGCGTTGTTGAGAAAGACAATAATGAATTGTTCAAAAGGTCCATATAATTGTTGTTGATTAAGTTTTGGACCAGAAAATCTCCTAAATCCCAGAAAGTTGCATATACAATTTTCAAGTTGGGGTTGAAGGTTCAACTTAGCAGCCTTTTTTATGAAGGCAATCTTCGACATTTTATGGTGCCAAATAATTACAGTCTCTATTTCTTTGTGGAGCTCAAATTCATGTATTCTCAACCCCAATTTCTTCTCCATCTCCAATAAGTTGAGGGCGAGTAGCTCTTTTAGAGGTTGTATAACTAGTTGGGACTTGCAACGCCTACATTATTTTAATGGTTTAATTTTAATCTAATTCATTGTTTATTTATCTGCAGACAATGCTGGGGTCATTGTGAATCCGAAAGGAGAAATGAAAGGTATCCTACATTGTCAAAATAGCCATTTCATCGATTTGTGTTCTGATGTGGTATGCTGGCTCTAGTTTGCAATTACAGTTGTTCCAACTGTATAATTTATGTCATTGATTTTGTAGGATCTGCCATCACTGGACCTATCGGGAAAGAGTGTGCTGATCTATGGCCTAGGATTGCTAGCGCTGCCAATGCCATCGTTTAGACTGTTTTTTGTTTCTGAATTCTACTTTCCGATCGACTCTTATATTATGAATGTGACTGTATTGGTTTTTCTGGACATGACCGCTTTCAGCTGTAGCGGCTTTGTAAGATGTAAGAATTCATCTTTGAATTCATGCAATGTGTGGACTAGTGGAACTTTTTTGGCACTTTCGCATTCTCCATCGCTTACCTTTATAGTCCTTTTTTGCTTCTCACCTTTCATTACTTGAAAATTTTCAGTCTGGTCTTTATATTTCACCTAGTAGACAAGTCGATTTGAAGAAATACAAATATGAGACAATTCAAGGTTTAGTTGATTTGACGAAGATACTCGTAGAGGTTTGGCTTTCAATGTTTGAGGAACAATGTGAAAATAGGGGATATGATATACTATCGTTTATCTGTTTTTAAGTTCGTCTATAAGACTATAACAATATAATCCCTTCTTTTTTTTTATAGAAACGATATGATCCCTTCAATCCAATTTTTAGAATACAATCATTTTAATATAAATTTGAATTTATTTTTTATTAATAATAATAATTTTTCTTTCATTTCCTCCTCTTACGATTTTGTTAAAGTAGAAATTTATTTTAGTATTTCTATGTTTGGAAAATATCTTTTACATTTTGGGATGGTATAACGTTTAATCAAACATCCTATATTGACATATTCCTTTATAGTTTACATAACTACTCCTTCATTCACAATAAACGATTATTTGGGACGAAAATCGATTTACGAATCGCGGCTAACGGTCAATCACGCTATCGGACTCGCTAGAATCTAATAGCAATTAGATGAAGAATTCTGAGTCAAAACTTTGACTCAAAACCAGTGGAGATTACTTATTACTAAACGAGTAAGTAACTAACTTATTACTAAACGAAAAGGAACTTATTACTAAACGCTATTTCAAACGAAAGCAGTTAAGAATCCTACTGCGCTACTACCAGCCTCTTTTGTTAAAAACCATCAATGAAATGGAAATTTAATTGATCTCGTTTGTCCAATTTGGTGATTTTACATTATCAATGTAAAACTCTCGATTGGGTATCTCGTTGATTTCAATCAACTCCCAATTTAACAATCTCCATTTAATTCCATACATGGAATATAACTCAACGTCATTAGTGGTAAAAGTAATCCTCTGCCTCTAAATACTAGTCGTATATCAATATAATTGACCATTATGATTATTATATCTCAAGTATGACGGGATTCAAAGACCGCATAATCCTTTATATTACTACGAAGTTCCATTTTTAGTAATTTACAATTACTATTTATCAACACTTACTGAAAGAATCTCATTTAACTAAAACTTGTAATGAATTGCTACAACAATTGTTGCAACGGCATAATTATAGAAATCAAAACACTGATTTCCAACACTCCCACTGGGCTTTGGACGACATTTACACCTTTATCCGCGATCTCTAGTAACAAAGCAACCATAAGAAAGTCATGAAAACAATCTACGACTTTCTTTACTGAGAGGTGAACTCGAATCGACACTATGGGCCCCATAAACCAATCGGCCCCACACTATCAGAGGCCTCGAGATCTAATTGATATCGCGACTTTGACAAACCCTTTATAATTTATCAACACCTAATGCTATACTTACCGGCCACCCAACATATGCCGTTATAATCCCCGCTAAGACGCACGCTTTGATAGTCAAAGCACCCAACCTATAACATAAATAGTTAATATATACGCAGTCTAAGAATTGTTAACTAATCAGCTCTAAGCAAACATCATAGGACACGATATACATATCTTCTATTTATTTTGCGGTAGGTCAATCCAGCCTTCTCGCTTATGCAACCGATAATTCATAAGATTGATCAAGTTCAATGCTCTTACTATAATCCACCCTCGCCTGTGTCGTACGCCCCTAAGGTTAGAATCTTCCCAAATCCTGGACACCGGAGTCACCAATCGATGGATGACTCAACTTTAAAAGACACCTGTCTTGAAACAACTCAATAAAACAATATACAACCTGACAAAAAACATATTTTAAAAAGAATCCATCGTGATATTCCTAACCACATAACAGCAACCAACATACAACGTAACTCCCAGGTACAAAATATCAACTTACAACAACGAGAATCCCAAAATAACAACTATACAGACAACTAACTACAATCCAACAAAATAAAGAGACCTGGGTGGAGGATCAATCACACCCGACGCCACCTGCCTCTAAAGCACAAACACCGAACAAGCCCGCCGAAGACGAACAACACCAATTGCCAACCTAGCAATGAAATCGCCGCCCATAAATAATGGGGGCGTAGTACCGCGGCTTAGTGAATATATATCTCAAGCACGAAATTAACCTCCAATCACGCACAGCGTACTCAAAGTAGATGATATTGCATACGATAGATAAGTGGTACATAATATTATTCAACTTAAGATCTTAATATGAAGTCATTAGTAATTTCATTATCATTTACGTAAGTTCATAAATTCGTCACTAGCAGAACATTCCAAGATGATGGCAATCAACAATAACATACGTATATTTCAAGAAAGACTTCAATGACACGCAACAATCAATCGACCCTCTATCAACTGACAATGACGACAACACAACTCAACAACTAACCAACTCAGCAACACAATCAACTCAACAATTGTATCGACTCAACAACTCAACAACTCAACAACTCTACAACTCAACAACTCTATCAACTCAACAACCCAACAACTCTACAACTCAATATAAGTCCGGATTTCTACAACTAATGCCAAGAGATATAATCAACTCAACTTCATCGACATAAGCTATCACCAATTGTAGCTGAGGTACGGCTAAAATCACCGAATCGTGAATGAGGCACGGCTAAAATAATCGGACAATACAACTCCAAACAACATCAACTCATACAACTCTTCCTAATACGACCTAACATCACCTCAAAACACCTATACGACTCATACACTACTGCACACAACCCAAAGAACTCAACCCACAACGCATATCCAAATAATATATAATTCTAATGTAATATCACATATATACACATACACATATCCGTAATCAAATAGTTAATCAATACCCGCGGTGATAGATACTCACCTCGCTACCATAAAACCCCTAACGCCAACAACGACCTTTCCCCATGATCAACGCCAAACAAACATTCAAAATTATAATTACTACTTATAATATACAACTAGTAATATAACATTCTACTTATATATTTAATCTCATATTTATACTCCCAAAATAACCCAACGAAAAATCCCATTATAATCTTATTCCAACTTAAGTCCGCAACTTCCATTTTAATGATCGAGTTCCAATTACTAGTTTCAAAAGCCCTAACATTCGAGCATTAACAACTAATCACTCCATTATTAATCATCTTTAATCTCAAATCCAATTAACTACTCAAACTTACAAAACTCATTATATCCTAATATTCTCTAATCACCTATAAATCACAACCTACACCTCCGAAACAACCCTCTAATAAAAAAGTCCAAGAGCATTAAACCATTTAGAAAAGTCAACAAAAGTTAACGAAGTCAACTATAATCCTCAACATATTTCAACTCTATAACCCATTATTATCAAATTTTTATACTATATAATCTAAGCTTAGAGAGCATTCTATATACTATAAATATCAAAACTCAAAGTCAACTCACTACCCAAAAAGTCAACATCCTCAAACTCAAGAAATAATTCAAAGGTTCGAACTTTCTTACCTTTTTAAACGTAGAGATGATTCCTTAAACCTCTGAGGACCAAAGCCAAGTAAGACGGTGAAGATAACGGAACAAAAAATCAAGGGGAAAACGGGAGCGGGTTCGGCCAAGCCTTTCGGGGAAAAAGAAGAAGAAAATGATTTATGACATATCACATGGATAAGTGTGTGAAACAACCACATGGGAGTTCGTAGTAAAGATATTTCAAGAGTCGCATGAGGTCCTTGGCCCGGTTTTCGGTTTAGTTTTCGTCTCGCTTAACAACACAACCAAATATAAACTTAACTCCTAACCAAATATTACAATAATGTTCATACGAACCCGGTTATTACACTTACGATCCAAGAGAGTTGATCATCGAATCACTATATCATCAAATGCTTGTTCCCCATCGTCAAAGATTCCAATGACTGGAATGGCTACCTATATTTTGACTTGAGAGGCTCTCTTGTCAACACTTCCAGGTTGTCCTCTAGAAATTGTATGGTAGCCCAGGGGACTTTATTTTCACTCGACGAGGAAACAACAGGTTATATGTAAACTAAGACATATAAACACATAGACATAGTGAACAAACAAATTGATATATAAGAAGCCGTAATATTCAATTACTTGTTCACATAACAAGACAGATATACTAACTCCAATGCCACTACGACATTTGTCTAAGACCAATGTTCGCTGCATGTTCATCATGCTTTGCCTGAGATAGTGGCTTGGTGAAGGGGTCGGCAACATTAGCCTCTGTTTCTACTTTACATACTTTGATATCACCTCTATAGAAGCGGAAGACCTCTTTGTTCATATTCAAAATTCATTAGCATCAGCAATGGTTATTTGTTTATGAATCTCGGCGAGGGCTTGATCGACCTTGCACTGTTGCAGCTGATGTACCTAGACATATCGACCAAAGCAGATCTCTTCATGGGTGATAAAGAACTCTCAAATCAGCCATTCAGATCATCCCGGAAGGATCTGCACCGCTTGGCCAGATCCATCACCCCGCGTGCAATCAAAACTGTTGCTGCAGCTTTGGCCTGCAGTCAATGAGAGCACGAAAAGTTTCGTATTTCTCATATTCTGCACGCTCCTTCGATTCACTCAAGAGCTTCTGATAAATGTCATATACGTGATACTCATCATACAGAGCCTGAAACTTCGGCTCCATCCGAGTAAGCATAAGACACTTTGCATTTAGAGAGTCCTTCTTATGCAACTCATATTTCTTCCAGGCGTACACATCAGTGTCCCCAGAAGGTCTTATAGGAATTCCTTTATACAAGACGTATTCAATCCCGTGCAACTTGAAGACAACCTTCAACTCACGAGACCACGTCTCAAAATTTGCACCATCATACACGCAGCGAGTTAATGTAGTTTGAAGCAGAGTTCTAGGGGTAGCAATAGTGGTAGCCATATTAATTCTACAAGAATAAGTAAATAAAATAACAGACTCAGTAAACTATCATGCTAAAAACTTACAAATAAATTGTAAAGTAAATACTAATACTTCAAATCTCATGAAATATTAGTATCAAGATTCATTATACTAAATTCAAAACCCAAATACTGCATACATTTTGAATCCAGTTATAATAGTAGGTTGTCAACCAATTATGTAAAACTACATAACTCTTGTGTCACTAGCATCTCTTACAAGATGCTACCCAACATTTGTATCTCCGAAAACCGGTTAAGCATACCAATTAAACCAAAGTGTTACTTGATCGATCATCCGAAAGGCCACAACGCATTGAAATCACTTCAACATGATCCATCACATATCAAATGCAACATTGTAACACCCGCCATCACGGTAGCCCACCGATGCAATTGATTGCACAACTCTTTAAAATTGGCTTCGACATTTCTTGCTTAAATTTTAATTGCAGATTATTATTACTTTGTTTTCATTTTCCGTATGTATAAGTAGCGAATAATCAAGCAATACAAGAACATGAAAATAAAACAAAGTAATGCACATTCAAGAGATATATGATATGGCCCCTAACCTATTACAAAGATTTATCAAATACTAACATAAGTCCTAATTCTTGTATCTTGTACTTCGATCCAACCGAAGTCCACCAAGCATCACCACCGTTAAACGATCTTCAATATCTTCACTTCGGTTACAATATTTATATACTAACCCATCTTAGACAAAATTTGCAAGCTTGTGGGTAAACAATAAATAAATAAATACAATAAAATGACTTTAGAAGCGTCATTTACAAATATTACGGTTCGGCAGACCGGAAAATAAATAAACGGGTCATATCTATAATACCCTCCATTCCAATCACCATTACAAAATATAGGCACTTTATTAAATCATATAAATGAACTTAATAAATATTTTAAATGGAATTGAAAATGCATGTTTGTAATTATCAAATTAATTAATCCATGTAATTACACATATTAAAATTAATTAATATAAACTCAATTATCATACACATGTCAATTAATAATTATTACCAATAATTATTAACCATATACATATTATAGAAAAATATTTATCACAAATATATTCTAAAATACATTAAGTAGTGAAATTGTTACCATAATCATTATATCACTTTTAAATTAATTTAAAAAGATATAATAGAAAAGGGAATGATTAATTGTCATCATACTAATTACAATTAATTAGGTGATTAAATGACAAATAATCAATAAAACCGAATATAACTAGTCCCATAATTTTAGGAAACCAAAATAAGGAATAAATTCGAATTAGGGTTTTCAAAATTAGGCACACGGGCCATAACGGGCTCGACGGTCACCTACGACGGCCGATCGCTGATTACGCCAAGGCCGCTCTTTGTAGGTCGCCGTCCGGCCGCTATTTGTTTCCAAATCGCCCGACTGACCGGACGCGCCTCGCAGGGTCGCCGAGTCGGTCGGCCGATTTGTATGGTAATAATAGCCTATATTTAACTCGGGTTTTTCGGGATTTAATTTAATTCGCTTGTAAATTGTTTGAGGTTTTAAAATTTTTCAAAATTTATGAAATTTGAACAAGTTAAACCTCATAATTTTTCTTGAACAAATCCCCACCGGTCGCTCATAAAATAAATTTTTTTTATATTTAATTATTAATTAAACAAATTTAAATATCGTACCAGTTTTCCTTGAAGACTTAGAAAAATCCAAAAATATGAAATTTAATTAGCGACTTTAAGCAGTTATCTCGGGTTCCGTAAAACATTATTTTGTAATTTTACAAAATGTTTTACATGCCCCAAACACGCTTTTTACAAAACTGCTTAAACAAAACCACTAAATCGCCCTTTAATTTATGAAACAAAATCTATGTTTACATAATATGATAATACATGATCATAAACTTGTAAATAATATGTGTAAATCAATAATCGTTAACACATGATTTATTCTTTATCATATATATATATCAACAATTAAATATACGAATAAGAATTAATCAAATAAAAAATCGATAAAAACAAAACAAAGATTAAAAAATAATGTAAAGCAATCCTAATTTGGCTCATGATGCCACCGATGGAAAATTACTATGGATATAAGTGAGTATGTCACAAATCCATAATTCCGTGGATCTTAAAGTGCTTACTACATTATTATACAAAACATATATACCACAATATACGAATGTGAGTACTTATGTGTTAGAGTAAATTCCAATTAAAAACTCCAACGATTCAAATTCACAACATGAATTTGACTTCCCTTTGAGTTCCTTGTTGCAATATCAATCGTATGATATCTCTAGTTGGTCCACACTAGGAGTAGTCGAATCAAGAAACGCATTTATGCTAGTAAACAAGCATTTAACAAGAAACCAAAACCCCAAAATTTTGGGAGAATTTCGCCAGTGGGGGCGGGTACTCTAGGTTTTGATGAAAAAGCTTTCTAAAACTTATGTCATAAAAACCCTAAAGTTTCGCTTATATGTGTCAGTTAAACAAGCCCGATAAGCAACCCGCTAAGATAACACTCGTTAACTCTATTAGTTCGCTAAGACACTAATGAGTTGCTAATGAGTCGAACTATTTAATTAGCTTAATTAAATAGTAATGAGTCAATATCAATAATCTTTCAAGTTATTGATAAATACTAAAATTACTCAAACCAATTAAATAACTATTTAATTGATTCTATTTGTTCAATCGATATTCTACATAAAATGTAGAATCTTGTAATTGAGAAATACATTTCTCAATTATATAGCTTTTAATTTCATACATGAAATATAACCTTCAACGTCACTGTATGTGTGTGACCTCTAGGCTCTATAATAGTAAGTTGTACACAATAATTGACCAATTACTATTATTATAACGACACGATTAAGATCTAGCACCGCTCATAACCCCTTAAATTATCATGAACCCACACTAGTAATATACAATTACTAAGTTGAAATTAAGTTCGATAATCACATTTTAACCTTAACCTGTAAAACAATTGATTAATAATTGTCGCAACGGCATAATAAATGGAATCAATTCTCATCGATTTCCAACACGCGCCTCATATTTGCCATACAAAAGTTAAAGCACTACTTCCAGTTTCATTCATCCGGCCGATCTCAAAAGCAACTACCAAATATGTGATATCAAAGCCGGTGGCCGTTGGACCGCCTTAGCTTGACGGTATTTGCAACAGTGAGTTCGAGATCATCTACGTGCTACAAAAGCCGCTGCGGGGCAAAAGGTTGGCAGACTTCGCGCATCATCCTCGCCGCGTAATATGAACTTTCAGGACGACCCCGTGATGCATGTCATGAATGCAGAAATGATCCCCCCATAGAAGATGTACTTCGACGGCGCCAGACATCGTGAGCGCAGGAGTCGGGTGATCTTTCCTCACTCCCCAACAAGACTCTACCTTTACTGCTCTCCCCGAGCCACAATTGTTCGAATAACGAAAGGGTGAAAGTACCTGTGCTAATATTAGGATTATAAGCTACTACCAAACCGGACATTCACCACCTCGAAATATATGCGGATTCATAACTTGTAATCAACCAGCCCCTGAGACTACGGTTGGGGAAGCCCCAGTTAATTTCATACCATATTTACGCCCGTGAGACTACCGCAAATTCATCGACTTAGTCTCAATGAAGCACGCCCCGGGAAGATGAACAACAGGCCGACGCCTCATTGACGCTTCATCCCTAACCTATCCCAAGTAAATCAAAGCACCGGTAGGTAAAAAATGGGTCACTCTATTCGGGCACAAGAATACAAGCAGGAGAGGAAGAAAGATGGCAAGAACCACCTCACTTCGTGTGCCCCAAGAGATCGGGAGGCGCCTCTATCGACATTCACAACACCTGAAGACTCCCTGTAAGACCCCCCTTTAAAAGGTGTGTGGCAGGAGCATTGTAAGGAGAGCCCCGTGATTGTGAATACAACGGTACCCTTTGTACATCATTGGGAAATTCTATCATGCGTGGCTTTCTAAAACGTAAGCCAGCCCAAGCCACGAACTAAACACACTGCATGAGCTCATCAATCCAGGGCTAAGCTACACTTCCAAATCAAGAGGATTTGATACCACCGGCCTACCATAGTAAAACACCGCATAGATTATGGCCTCGCTAACGATGCCAATTCCACGCAAACTGCCATTCACCAAGCAATCGAACCATCACAGATCCACACAATGCCATGGCCATTTGACTCCATGGGTAATGGACATGGTCGGACCAATGCCTGAGTCAGCAGAATGACACGTCTACATCTTTGCAGCTAAGGACTACTTCTCCAAGCGGGCGGGGTCGGCCCCATTGTTAAAATGTGGCGAAGTGAAAGAAGAAGTCGTCACGACTTCATCAAATCCAATATCATCTATCGCTATGGAGTGCCCAGGTGCATTATTACGGACAATGGGAAGTCGTTCGATAAAGCAAACCAATAGTCGAGCCCCGTGGTGCCAAATTCAAGTTCAAGAAGTATCACTCATCCATGTACTACCCGCAAGCCAACGGTTTAGTAGAAGCCTTCAACAAGACCCTCTGCAATATCCTAAAGAAGGTAGTGAGTAAGTCAAAGAAAAACTGGCATGAGAAGATAGAAGAGTATGCCATGGGCATATGTAACAACACATGAACGCCACGCTAAGCTACCCCAGACGACATTAGTTCACGGAGTGGTTGTCCCACTAGAAGCCAGAATCCCGGGCCACCAAGAAATGGGAGCCAATTGGCGGTTTACCCAAGAAGGCTTTACGCAACTTAGATTGCAAGAATTAGACTCACTGACGAGCGAATGCTTCCTTGCCACGCTACAGAGGCTACACGTTGGGCCAGCCTCCTGATCTCGAAAGCATACAACAAGTATGTTCGGCCAACCCATCTTATCAAGTAGGGGACACGGTGCTGGGCCAGCAAGCAGTAATTCATCCATACATTGGGTTAAAAAATGCAAAGATGGTACCTGGGCTGGACGACCATATGTGGTGCAACAAGTCTACACTAGCGGATCATATCTGCTAGCTGACCAAGAAGGACTAAAGGTACGACCTATCAACGGTCGCTATCTTAAAAAAATACTACCCGTATAATCAAGACAAAGTGACGCCTCCCTAGCCAAGAAGGACTAAAGTTAAGACCTAATAAACGGTCACTATTTGAAGAAATACCAATTCGCATAATCAAGACAAGGACGCTCCCGGATACGAGCCTAAACTATCTAACACCCGCCTCCCGGATACGAAGCCTAAACTATATACCCTCTCCCTCGAATTTTAATAAACCGTTTTTACCCACTTTTCTGGCCGCAGTGATAAAAGCACCACCTCATGAACTACGCGAAGCCACTTGATCCCCTGTAAACCTCGGTATACGTGGCGCGCCTTGATATGCTGCCAAATATAACCTCACAAATTCTTTTGTTTTCCTAATAGAAAATAACGAAAGCAGCATCACAACAAGTAAAAGCATACGGAAGGTAAAATAGTGATAAAAGCAAAACTCAGATTTTGTCACTATGAATCATAATCATCCAACATACATCAAAAGAAACGAAAAAATGAAAATGTGAATGAGGAAAAGATCAAAAGCTAAAAAGGAAAGGTGTCTACTGGCTCCCAACCGAAGCCTAATCGGCCCTCTGTCCGACAATGAAGACCTATGCTAGCCGGGTGTCTCGAAGTGCCCTGGTCGCATCATTATAAGAACCTCTCTATCCCGAAGCTCCCCGACGAGCCTACAAAGCACGAACGAAACCAAAGATAAACTCCACACGATGGGCAATCACCGCTAGCTCGCATGTATGCCCGGTTCCTTTCTAACAACCGACGGGAAAGCCACGCTATCAACAAGTGTGACGACGTACGGAAAGTGAGTTCCCTATTACGCAGATATCGAGATATCGCCAAGAATCGTGTTTCCTCATCAAGTGTGTCCATAAGATTGACCCAAATGAAGAAAAGTCCCAAGGCAAAGAAAAGATCACCATCACTCATGATCATCCTTCAAGTCCGCCTCCAATCACTCAAAAATCTCATACGTCATGTCTCTAAGCCGGGCCATACGGGTTGCCACGGAGGCGACCACACAAAGAAACCCATCCGGTGGCGATACACACATAGCGATTAAGAGAAATTGAGTATATCGTGGACGAGACGCCTGTGAGTGACAAAGAAGTAGAGGAAGAATGTTCAAAGCGAGAGCCGTAAGGGAAGAAGAAGCTTACGACACCGATGCCCATATAGAAAGTAAGCATCAAAAGGGAAAAAGACATCAAAAGTACAAGGACCGGCAGCCTCAACACCCCCCACGAAAGACAGTAGCGGCGACAACCCCACGCCTAAACGGGATGAAAATAACCCCACACTCAAACGGGATTTAAGCCGCTAACCCTACGACTGTAAGCTCATCAGGACAACCCAAGAGACTACCCCCTCGTAAGGTAAGCGTACTCCGACAAGTCCAGCACATCACCACACAAAGAGATAAAGGTCCGTAGCATACCCAGCCTCTCACAAAAAAAAAAAAAAGGGCAAACAGTTAAGATTTTGGAAGTTTTTAAGTTTGGCATATCGCACCATCCAAAAAAAAAAAGACCGGAAGCCGAAGTCCGCATATCTCAAGCACCACCCAAAAACGAAGACGGGAAGTCTTCCTAAGTCCGCATATCCCACCATCCAAAAAAAGAAGCACGTGGTGCTCTTGTCCGGCATAGCCCACCATGCAAAAAAAGACGGAAGTTCAGTTCTAAGATATCCCACCATCCAAAAAGAAGAAAGACGGGAAGCCAGAAGTCTAGCATATCCCATCATCCAAAAAGGAAAAAATAGGAAGTCGAAGTCTAGTATCCCACCATCAAAGCAAAAATGAAGACGGGAAGCGGTCTAGCATAGCCCACCATCCAAAAAAGAAGACGAGAAGCCAAAAGTCTAGCATATCCCCACTATCCAAAAAGAAGACGGGGAAAGTTCTAAGTTCAAAGATATTCCAATATCAAAAAAGAAAACGAAAGCCGTAAGTCTAGCATATCCTACCATCCAAAAAGAAGAAGACGGGAAGCCACAAGTCTGTAATATCCCACCATCCAAAAAAGAAAGACGGAAGACGGAAACGAGAAGTCTGAAGATATCCCATCATCAAAAAAAAGCGGGAAAGAAAACAAGAGGCCGAAATCTAAAGAACCCATCAGCAACTAACCCCACCCCAGGCGTAGGTTACATGCGTAAAGCAAAAAAGGGTACGGGTTACCACCTCATCTAACCCCCACCATCCCGAACAAGGCTAAAAAGAAGCAACAAAAAAGCAAGCATATGCATAAAAAAGGGACATGGTCTGCTCCATGTCCCATTCGGACATGAAGAAAAGCTCAAATGCAAAAGAGTCCAAAAGACAAAAGATTGAGGGGTCAGATACCCATTTAATTCATATAAAGAACATTAAAAAACGTATTAAAATCCAGCAAGAAGATATGGCCAAAATATTTTTTCAACATGTAAAATTCATACTGAATCATTGTGGTTTCGTAATTCAAATATCTAAAATCTCAAACCTACCCAATTTCGAGGGGTCACATCAATGCATTAGTCTACTCGACATATTCAAGATCATGGGTGGTTCTCATCAAGACAACGTAGCAATCTAGGGAGATATGACCCCCTGCATCACAAGTCAACACACAAAAACAGATACAAAGAAAAACCAAAGCAGTAGATCAAATAAATTTATAAAATCCTCTCGGTAAGAGGCGACCATCCCACAAAGTTCTCCGATTTGCACTGTACCGCCTCGCTCAACCCTCAAGTCAAATCAAAGAGTGGATCGCCTGCTCAGTTCTCTCGGCTTCACCTCCAAAGATCGCATGCTTAGCTCAGGCAAGCGCCGCTGGGGCTGTAGAATCCCACCGAAGCCTATAGCGCTCATCAAAGTACCACCAAATTTTATCCATATCAAGCGGTCAAACATCCAAATTAAATGCCTATCTAAGTCACAGGTCAAGCCTAGTCCGTCCACCTATCCAAGTCAAAGAAGGCGCCCCAGCCTAGCCTATACCTAACCTCGGCTGCCGAGTGAGTCCAAGTCCTATTATCCACAATTTCACATTTCACGATCCAAGCTCAAAGACAACCATCGTTCAAACAACCACACTCCGGGATTACAGGCTGCCTGGGCACCCCGCCCGACTATATCTCAAGTCAAAGGTCGCTCCTCGCCCCGACCCCTGCCTGCATACATATCTTCAAATCAAGCACTGCCTCGGCCACTGAAGCCATATCAAATCGTTTTATACTATGTGACGCGCAAGATACGTAGAAAATACTAGACTAATACGACCCCAATCCGTCGATAAATATTCTTATACCTTAAAGATTTTCCCAAAAAGCGCTTTTATTATTCGGAGCACATATAAATAATAAAAAATTTCTTTCGTGATACAGATACCATCTGTAATACCTCCAAACATTAGTTTGCCATCTTTTGCATATCTGAAGAAATTTGAGATGGGATGGTTTTGATGTTTTGTAATGGAGGCTTTTTTGTTGGGAATAATTTTAATGGTTTGAGTAAAATTTTCTGAAAGTTTGAGAAAAATGAAAGTGGATTTAAAAATCGGAAAAAAGGGAATAAAAAAAATCGAGAAATCTGAAGGAAATGATTTTACCGACTAATATGAAACGGATATTATAAATTAATGGTGGTAGACGTTATGAAAAGAAAGTTAAAAGCAATGGGTCCCATGATGCAACCCCACTCCAAAATAGAACAACCCCACGCGTATCTAAGTCAAAACTACGACAATCACCATTTCACTACATCAATATCTTGTCCCAAAACAATTGTCCAAAAACCTCTACAAACCCAAACAAAAATGGACAAATTCGACAAACTCAAACTCGCTTCATCCTCCTTCACAGACAAACTGAAAACCTCCAGTGCCCAAATGAAAGACCTCCTGAAAGACCTCTTAAACACCCCCACACCAGAATCAAAGCTTGTTGATGAAGCAACCTTGGAAACCCTTGAGGAACCCAATTGGGGTTTGAATTTGCGGATTTGTTCGTTGATTAATGGGGATGAGATTAGTGGTTCTGAGGTTGTGAAGGCTTTGAAGAGGAAGGTGGTGGGGAAGAGTGTGGTTAGTCAACGGTTGAGTCTTGAGTTGATGGAGGCGTGTACGACGAATTGTGATAGGGTGTCGTCTGAGGTGGCGTCGGAGAAGGTGGTGGAGGAGTTGGTCAAGATGATTGAGGATACCAAAGTGGATCAGGGGAATAGGGTCAGGGCTATGCAGTTGATTAGAGCTTGGGGGGAGTCTAAGGAGTTGGAGTATTTGCCCATTTTTCGACAAACTTATGAGGTAGTGACAAGCCTTTTTTGTCGATTTTATATTGTCCAATTTGGATTTTGATACTCTGATAGTTTTGTATATGTTGTAGTATGAACCCTTTTACCCATTTTGTTTGATGTTTTGTTGTATGTTTTCTTGTGATGATTGAATGATCTTGTGATGATTGAGTGATTTTCTAATTAGTTGGAGTATTTGCCCGTTTTTCGACAAAGGTATGAGGTAGTGAGGAGCCTTTTTTGGCAGTTTTGTAGTGTGTTTTGTTGTGATGATTAAATGATTTTAGTAATTAATACATTCGTCCTGAAAAGATTGTCCAATTTTGAATTTTGATACTCAATATTTTTGTATATGTTGTATAATATTTGGTGATATGTTGTAGTATGAACACTTTTGCCCATTTTGTTTGATGATTTCTCGTGATGATTGAATGAATTTAGTAAATTAATTCCTCCATCCCGAAAGGATTGTCCAATTTTGAATTTTGATACTCAAATATTTGTGTATATATTGTATAATATTTGGTGAAAGTATATTAGAAATAGTATTTTTGACGAACTTTAGTATCGATGTTGATAATTTTGATTCAAATCGAAGTTTTGGGTGTCAATTAAAATCGCAAAGTTTGTTAATTTTGACCATTGGAAATCAAACGGGACAATGTTTGTTTGGAATGGAGGGAATATTCTGTTTGCTTAAGGTTATCTGTAGATTTAAAGGCTGTGCTTTGTGATGATATATATGCGAGGGATTAATATTTGTTAGTGTTTAAAGCTGTTTTAAGTATATGTGAGGGATTAATATCTGTTAGTGTTTAAAGCTGTTTAAGAGTTAATTATTCAGCATATTCTATTGATTTATAACTCACCATGAGTCTGCAAATATTCCACTAGAGTTCCTGAAGGTCATCTAATGAATAATACGATTAAAAAGGGTTCTTTTTTGTTTTGAGGTAAAAGTTAGCCTGTGTGTTAGTTGAATTTTGGCAAATTGTGCTTTGTCAGGTTACCTTACAAGTTTCTTAGTAACGTTCTCCGGAAACTGTTTTTTATGCTCTTTTTTTTCATGTTCTATTGCACATATATTATGTTTCTTCGTTTTTTCTTTGATTAGATTTCCATAGCTAATGCATGTGTCGATTTATGTATGCTTATGTTTTACCTCATAGTTCTGAGCTTTTACAGAGCTTGAAGACTAAAGTGTTACCTTCAGAAACGCCAGCAAATTTGGAATCATATTTTGAGCAACAGCCATTGTCGCCTCCTCCAGCATACCCAGTTCCACCCATGGGTATGCAAGATGAAGTTCCAGAATCCTTTGTGGCGTACAGTTTCCAAACAGTTGAAGAAAAGAAAGAGTTTCTTGTAATAAGCAGGAATAGTCTTGAAATCCTCTCCAGCATATTGAACACAGAAGGTGAACCAAAGCCTATCAAGGTTAGTAAAAGGGAACGGAGAGAGTATTTGTTTATTTTAGCCATGTGATGTCAACTAAAAGGGAACGGAGAGAGTATTTTATATTCTGCTCAGTTTCTAGTATCTTTAAAGGCCTTCTAGCCATTTTGACAAGATACTATTTAGTTGTGGTGGTACTATAATGAGGAAGTGAAACTAAGTAGTGTTAATTATTAACCGAACAGAACTGTCAAAGTTGATTTCTAAAAAGGAGTTGTGGAGTTGTACGGAAGATTCACCACTAGCAAATGTAGCAGCAACTTTGACTAACAATTGCAGACCAACTGATAACTACAACAATTTGAAAAAATGTCTTTGCTAAGTCATTGTTTATGAGTGATGTCCTATAAAGTTATAGTTTTTGCTAAGATAGGATAAGAATGATAAGAGATTGAAGTGGATAGGTGGTTCTGCCATGGTTCCCCCTGGTTTAATTTTCAATATAATTGATAAACAGCCCTCGACAAGGATAAGTGATGATATATACAGTATTCCTTTATTTAGTCGCATGTGATGGTAACATGGTAATGAGTTACAAAATTAAATGCAGAAGTTGGTTTCATTGTATGGTGTGAATTTTTGTTATAGTGATTTAAACATACTTAAACTTGGGAAAAGTTGAGTAATTGTTAGCATCTTCTGTTTTAAAGGTATAGCAATTGTTGCTTAAGTGGAGTTAGCTAAATTAGAAGACGATTAAATAAGCTCTATACTGATGCGTGATAGCATTTGATAGAGATGATACTGAAAAAGAAAAGTAATACTCCCTCCGTTTTTTCATACTGGCATCCTAGTTTAGGAGAGTTGTTTTTAATTACTTGACGTTTGAGTAGCCTACTTTTTCTATTCAATTTTTTGTCTAATCAATTTTTTAGTTTTCTCGACTCATGTTTTACCTTTGAACAAATTCCCTACTTTATCATCTTAGATTCAATCTATTGACAGTTTATAAGACTAATACAACCAATTTTGTATTGCTAATGAAGGGCTTAAATGCAAGTCTTATAGTTCTTACTGAGTGTGTAAAAGTCTAGATTGACAAATATTAAAAACTGGAAGTAGTATCGACTTATTAGGCACGTCTCCCAGATCCCATATCATTCTAATTATCTTTAGAACATATTGGTGTTTTCGTGATCTCTGAAATTTTTCTTCCGCATGGTCTTCAGGAAGAGCTAACAGTAAGCATGTATGAGAAGTGCAAACATTCTCTTCCTGTTATGCAGAGGATCATCCAAAGCACTTCTGATGATGAGGTCATGATGTTTGATGCTCTAAACCTCCATGACGAGCTTCAGCAAATCACTTCCAAATATGAAGAATTAGCAGCTGCTTTGGAGCCAGAATCGCCTAATATTTCTGTTGCAGAAGAACAGCAAGAAGGATCTGACACTAAAGAAGCTAAACCTTCTAAGCAGGACGAAAAGCATACCTCTACTGATAAAGCAGATTCTTTAAAAGAAGAAAAAACTGAGTCCAGCAGTGTGCCCAAGAGTACTGGCCAGGCTCTTCACGACACGACTCAACATGAAGCACAGTTATGAGAGATAACTGGTTGACAAGCTGCTTACCTTACGATCGTGGCAAGAAGGATCTGGTCTACGATCTTGTTGTAACTTTGCCTACAAATGAATGCTAGTGTAAGGTGATGCAAACTTCGATAACCATTGGCAGTCTTTCTCGTTGTCGAAATCATACAACTTCCATCTGAATGACCACCTTATGATCAGGTTTCAATAAGCAACTGAAGGCAAAACATCATGCATTTCAGTGTTTCCTTTGCATTTATCCGTTTTCTTTGATGTTATGGTTATCATCTTAGAATCTTGTACATGCCATACTCATACTCTGCTTTATGGGATACTCGTATACTACTTCGTCCATTTCTATATTAAATTTATTTAGGTACTTGAAGTACCCCATTTTTATTACTGATCTAGAGTAAAGTAAGAATATTAATCAACGTTAGTCATAAAGGTCACTAGACCAATGAAATAATATCTACTCGTTAAGACACTAATCACCAGAGTAACCTCCGACATGATGTTATCCGTTCGGTTCAAACCAATCGAATCGAATCGAATCGAATTTTTATCGATTTGGTTGAAAAAAAAATAAAACCGAACCTAAATGGTAGGGAAAAAAATCAAACCGACAAAAATTAATCGGTTTCGGTTTTAGCATAAACCGAACCCGAATTGAACCGAGTATATATATTTTGTTTAAAATATTTTTATTTGTGATATTTTTAGTTTGTAACTATTTTAGTTTAAAATGTGGAATATACTACATTTTAGTTTTGAAATCGTATATTTGGTGAATGTTTGGAAGTATATGTTAATAATCAATGATAATGCAGCGTGTCTTCAGTAATATGTTTGGGGCCTATATTTATTGGCTGTGCGTGTATTTGAAGCAATCTGTTAATGTCAATTTAATAAGCAATCACATTCGGGCATACGATTATAAATGCGTTTGGTGTATGTGGTTGAAATTTATGTATATATTATTATAATTTGAAATTACAGAACTTTTATATTATATTATTATAAAACCGAAAAATCGAATGACAGCGAGGCGAGCTAGCATTACAAAGCTAAGATCGTTAGTAATCTACATCCAGTCATGCGTGTCACGCAGTAGGAAAAGCGGCGAAAATATCTGTCAGTCTTGCTTGCGACAATAAATCTAAAATCTCTAAGACAATATTTATATCAATATCAAAACACACACACAGATATATATATATATATAACGTGATCAAAATATACAACATTTCTGTCATACACTACAAAACTATGAGGATCCGAAGAAGAAAAATTTGAGAATATCTAACCGCTTGGCGTACCTACGATTAAACTCGGCTCTCTCAGATGGTGCAGCGCGAGCGTCTTGACTACAAAATTACGGGAGTCCCCAAATAAAGGGGGTGAGCTAAAAATTTCAATGAATATTTATACTTGAACCATAACTAATCGTATATATATATGCGTATGTAACGTATAATACCAACGATTTAATAGAATCACTCAAATAATCCAAAATAATTCAATAATATCCGATAATATAATCATATCAAATAATCCAACAAAGTAAACTATCGTACATAGTCAAGAATATCCACTTACGGCTTAAGCAATAAGCTGTCAGAGCCTTCTAAGCCAGAGTCTACTCCCTCCCAATAAACGGCGTCACTCGTTGCTTACTCGACAAAGCGAGGACAAAATAATCAATTACTCGTTCTTCCTCTTCGTGGCGAGAACAAAATAGTATAAGATCGATTCTGCAGTTCTTCTACTTTCCGTGAAAGCAGGGGCTTTCTTCAGCGCAGGGAGAGTACCAACTAACTTGAATATAATTAACCAACAATCGCGTAAACCAATGTCAGCGTCGTCGTATATATAACTCGAGATATCGCTTGGCCCGATCATATATGATACTTTCAGCGTTCTGAGTCTCGATATCCGCATATCGCGTATATAACTTCATCACGTATATATTTCATTTAAGCCAAAACTATGAAACTTACATATACCTGATATATATGAAGGTTATGTCATTGAATATAAATACTCGCCTCAATACGGCCGAAATATAAACAACTTTTACTACTGAAACAGCCTTCTTTCGATATCGCGCTAAAGAACATAATAATAACAATTACTTTTATTTTAGTAACTTTAACTAACAATAGCTACTAAATTTGAACTCGGCTTGAACTTATGCAATTTAAATCCACTACGATATACTAGTGTGCAGGTACAGCTTTTGTCTATATCTAAACTATATTAGTTATATCGAGAATAATTGAATACTACTATCCAAAATCTATTAATAGTTAAACTACAGAACTAACATATGATTCTATAATTTAGTTTATTATATTATAAGTAATCAATTTACTACATACTTGACAAAATTTAAGTAGATAAATTTATAACCTATAACAACATACTTATATTTAAACCATTAAATATATACTCTAAATATCATTAATGGATGAATTTAACTAATTAAAGTAACTTGACATAATTATAAAACTAGTTATATAACCAATAAAAATGATATACTTATACGCTTTTCATGCGAAGCTTGAAAAGAAAGCTTTAAGATTATGATTTAAGAGTAGAATAATAACAAAAGAAGAAAAAAAATTTAGGAGCAGGGGAGTGGAGTTCAACGCTTGAGAGGAAGAAGAAGCGAAATATTTTTATTGTGTGTTTAACTTAAGTAGTTAGGATTGAGTTTTTATTAGAATGAGGTTGCTTAGCTTTGAAGTAAAATAAGCAAGTTGGAGGTGGCGTTGGGCATGATAGGAGGTGTCATTTTCCTTACTTAGTTAGGAGGAAAAAGATGAGTAGTAATTTACCATATACTTGTTTAGTTCATTTGTTTTTTAAGTGGGCAATCTTTCAGTATATTAGCAGATCGCCAAGAAAATTCGGGTTATTTCGGTCTACCTACTTAACAAAAATTCGTCCTCAGAAATTTGAACACATCTGGCGCTCATAGCCTTAAATCGGTAAAGGTATGGATGATGAATCTTAACATCTTCTTCTCTCACTAGGTAGCCACCCATCAGTTGATTACACAGCACTTATTGAATAACCTTATTAACGTAATACCTTACGATCTAAGATTTTGGCCCAGTTCCTCTCTATTATGTAGATGCTGCTTTATGTTTAATCGGTGAGACTTGAATGTGAGATTAAATCGTGAATATACTTCGAAAGGCAAGATACATGGAAAACATTATGGTCGTTGGGTTCGGAGGTAAAATTTGTCTGATGCGTGTTGAATTACAGCTTTTAGCAATGTCTGCGTATGGTCGATATATAAATTGGGCTCGATTTTCCATTCTTTCAGAATCTGAAACACCCGTTTGAGGGGAGAATCCGTAAAATACTTTATCACCAACTTCAAAACTTAAGTCTATCCGGGACGATCAGCATATTTGTTGTGTTTATCTTGTGCCGTCCTCAAGTGTTGTTGTATTAGTTTTATTCTCTTATGGATTTTTCAACTAGCTCAAAACCATATATTTTCTTTTCTCACCGCCGTTTCGACATACGGGGAGTTAAGACATCTTCTCCCGTAAAAGAGCTTTAAAGGTGACATTTGGACTACTACCATAAAACTATTATTGTATCACGAAACTCCATGCTGGTAATTAATCGTCAATGACTAGAAAAATCTAATAAACAAGCACCACCAAACATATCCTCAATAGCCCCGAATAGTTCTTTCTTCTTGCCAGTCGATTGGGGTGGGAAATGAAGTACTCGGGTTAACCACCGAACCCATTGACTGCTTGAAAACCTTTCCCAGAAATTGTGAAGTGAATCTAGCGTCGCAGTGGATCTGATAGTTCTTGGCCGGCACTCCATGGCCGTGCGTACAATTTGATCAACATATAATTTTGCTAACTGTTCGGGACCATAGGTCGATCTTATTGGTATAAAATGAGCTGACTTCGAAAGCCTATCAACTAAATACCATCGTTCCTCTTAAATGTTCTTGGTATTAACAAAATCCATGGTAATGTGTTCCTATGTCCACTGAGGAATTGGAAAGGGTTTCAATAACCTATTTGGATGTCTATGTTCAATTTTTACTTTTTGGCAAGTCAAACAGCAGCTACAATTCGGCCAATCCTCTTTCATTTTTTGCCACCCGATAGAATGTTTTCAAATGCCGATACATGCTTGAAATGCTTACCGGGATGCATCTTTATATGGAGCATTCACGAGCTTCTTCCAAAATTTCTCTCTTGATTCATGGAATAGAGTGCAAATATTACGCCATATATTGTAGAATTCCATCATCTCGTTACAAAATATGATGCGCTCCCGTTCTTTACTTCGCCGATTATCTTACGTAGTTTTTCATCTTTTTTGTTATGAAGTTCTAAGATTTGATCAAGAAGAATTGGTCTAACTCTTATTTGCGCCAAAAGATTCCCGTTCACTCCAACTTCAAAATTAACACAAATTCTCTTCATATCAGCCATTGGTTCCTTGACCGATATTTGTAAAAGCGAGAAAGTTCGCATTTCGATGCGTCAGTATTCGTTAGCTTTAGGATGATATTGATAGAATCTAATCGTAATAAGCGATAAATTTCATCCATCTTCTTTTGTTGTAAATTCGAGATCTTTTTGTGAGCCAGTGTTTCAAGCTCTTATGATCAAGTAAAATTTGACGTAATAGCTCAAAAATACAGTAGTGTCTCCAAATCTTAGAGTCTGAAGACAATAGCGTGATTCGGATCGTCTGGTGGATAATCACGCTCGTAGTTTCTTTTAGTGTCGTCATGCATACAGGCTATCCTACTGCCCGTCTTTGCATTAGAGCATCCCGAACGGTAAAGGGAAACATCGTTGTAAATGAACGCAACCCTCGAGTCGATGAAAATTAAAAGCCCCAGAGGCGGAAGTTGGCTTCTCTTCCGATACGTTAAAAGCGGTATTCCGCAATCGTCGCTCGAGACATGTAATTGCGCGTTCCTAGTTAATTGAGTCAATGGTGTGGCAAGAATGAGAATCTTTATAAACGCTTTATAGTACCAGTAAACCAGCTTCTCGGTTACGTAGCGTTGGTTAGTGTTCCCAGTCGTAAAGCTTCCTTTTATGAGGATCGGCAGCTAATACGCCGCTTTGAGAATTACGTGTCCCAAAGAAAAAGGAAATTGCACTTTCTGACGGAACTTCGCTTAGAAAATTTAACTTAAATAATTGATTTTTTCCTTAAAGTCTCCAAAATAATTTAATGCTCCTCGTCTTTCTTAACGACTACTGAATATACCAAAATATCATCAATGAACACCACTACAAATTTATCCAAGCAATGACGAAATACCCGATTAATTAAATCCATAAAAGCTGCAGGGGCATTCGTTAATCCAAATGGCATCACAAAAAACTCAAAATGTCATGCTCTAAGTCTGAATGTTGATTTCGAGAAACATGTTCGTCCTTAATTTCAACTTATGGTACCCTGATCTCAAATCAATTTTAGAAAAACTATCTGGCCTTTCTAAGTTGGTCAAACAAATCATCAATCATGGGTAAGGGCCTCGATTTCGAGAATAGTTACATTGTTTCAGCATGCATGTCAATACACAACCTCGAAAGTTCGTATTTCTTTTTTTGGCCAAGCAACGCGCCCAAACACTTGTGAGGAAAATGCTAGGTCGAGATAAAGCCGTTATCTAGCGATTCTTGTAGTGAGTCTTTAACTCCCTTTAGTGCAATAGGAGCCATTCGATATGGGAGATATAGAAGTGGAGAAATATCGAGAATTAAATTGATCTTAAATTCAACTTCTCGTTCGGGAGGAACACCTGGCAATTCTTCAGGAAATACATTGGTATAGTCTCTTACAATATAAACATCCTCCAATTTGACTTTAGTTTTCTCCGTATCAACCACATGAGCAAGATAACAGTACACCCTTTTTCAAAAGCTTACGCGCAACTAATGCCGAAATAAGGCAAGAAGGAAGTATTTTTCGATCACCAAAGAAATGAATTTCAAGTAACCCCGGACTAGAAATCCGCGATCTCACTGATGGCAATGAATAAATGGCATGATTTTTTCCAATCAATCCGTACCGAAATAATAATGATCCGTCATTTCTGATAGGAAAAATCCACATCGAATTTATGATTTTATATATGGAAAATTTCTAAGTACTTCAGAAATCATAACAGACTTTCCGACAAGAGTATCAAACACAAGGGAAAAGGAAAGAATTTCAGAAGATAAAGGAATATGATGTGAAAAACTTGTGGAAACAAATGAATGCGTAGCTTCAGAATCAAATAAAACTTTAACTTCTCTCTGAAATAAAGATAAAGGTACATATGACTTTGGATGAATTTTGAGGCTTAACTGCAGTAATTGTGAATATTAAGCCCGGTAATCGACGCAACGTTACCATTCACCTCCCAGGCTCGCGTCCACTGATTTCCTCGGCTTCCAGGCAAGTCCACCGCGTCCTTTGAAATCCACCTACAACATGTGCAGCAGCTGAGAGAATCTTTAGGAACTACTACTAGCATCACGAGACCGAGGAAAGCTTAGTATGATAATGTCACAGTTGTGACGTCGGAAACAAATAAGCTTACATCGGGATAATTCTATATCGTATGATAAAAAGCATTTACGCGTCGGAGCTTGAATATGCACATTTACCGTTTCTACCATAATTTCCTTGAGATCCTCCGAACCTTGTAGTATCATTTGATGGATTCTTGTGATCCGGTGAGGCTATTAGGGAGTTTGCGTGAGGGGAATTTCTAAATTGACTCTGAGTAAATCGAATTTGTTGTATCGGATGTCGGCGAACTCCGTAATTCATACGTCATTTGCTCTGGAATATATATTGGTTTCCCCACTTTTATTATCTCTCTTATCAAAAGAATTCAACTTGTTCTTTTCTACTTATGTCTGACATTTTTTCAACTCGTGCTGCGAAAAAATCATTAATGATAACGAAGTCGAATAACTCCGATTGCCATTCCGTCAATCGTGAATCTTTTTTTGTTCACCGATATGTCATAGCCCAGAAGCCAGAAGCAGAAAAGATCATTAAACCTATTTGCATACTCTCTAATTGTCCGTCCACCTTGATTTAATTGTATCGGTGCTGCTCGAGTTAACGTAAGCAGATGCTCCCTTTCGAGAAAATAATTCTCGATTAAATATTTTCACAAAGCAGTATTAATCGATAGACATCCGCGTAGTTAAGGATGGATAAATATTTCCCACTTGATCCATGCTTCTCCATGAAGCGGTAAACTCGAACTTGAAATAACTCGTTGCAGCTGTGATTAAATTATATTATTATATATATAGGTTGGTGGTGGGACCGGTGATGGTATCAATACTTTCGAAATATAATCGTTATACCGAGACTAGTATTATATGTGTAGTAATTTATGTCACGGGGAAATACTTCGATTTGAAATCGTTTTCATTTAAGATTTAGAAATACGAAAAGTGGAGAAATCATGGCCGACTTTCTCGAAAACCTGAGAGCAAGCTCGTTCCTAAATATCTCGCCGACCTTATCAACATTCATTCTTATCACAAAACCCGTCCCTTGTACCACTTAAGCTTGGCCGAACCGCGTCCACTCCTTTGCCAGGGCTTTTTTTCTTAGATTTCTTTTCGTTCTTTGTGGCTCAGGAACCATAAAATAGTTGGTTCATCTTGCACCATTAATCCTGACTTGAGGTAGAAGGTTAAAACTTTTGTTATATTTCAAAGTTTTTTGAAAGTTTGACTTTTTGTTGACTTTTATGACAGTTTTTGAGAGTTTTAAATGGTATAGAGGTATCATCTAAGTTTGGATTATGTGGTTAGAAGTGATAATAATCGATTTTTGGGGTTGAAATGGGTTGAATGGGATAGTTGACTTTTTCCAAATTTTCTTTAAATTGTATTATGATATTATGGGACCTTAATATAGTTGTTTTGGAGTATAAGTTGTGATTTTGATGTTGATTGGAAGAGAGTATGTTGAGGTAGGATTTTGTAAGTTGATTAATATTTGGGTTTTGATTAAAGGTTGTTAGAAATGGATTAATTAGTTGGGCAATTGGTTGTTGGATTGATTAGAAATTGTTTAGAGTGTTGGAATTGGGGTAGAGGGAGGGGGCCGAGATTGATTAGTGTTGGGGTGGTCGGGATTTTGTCATTTTATTAGTCGTTTTAAGCAGCGTGGTAATATTTCCACCTAGAGTTGTTAAGTTGATAATTAAATATTGTTGCGAGGTGGAGAGAAATAAAGAAACTAAAAGCGTGTTAAGGTTAAGTTGAAACGCCTTAAGTTGAGCGATTGTTGACTAAACTTCTAAAATAGAATTGTTAAGTGGAAACTAAAATGGGATTAAGATTTTAGTAAGTAGTAATTGTATTTTTTGCGGATATTGTGATTAGGGGTGGAGGCGTGGGGAAAGCGACACACGGATTGATTAGCGAGGCCGTTTCATATTGTTAGCTGAGGTGAGTATTTAGCTAGCGGGTGTAAGATTAATTACTTTCGTGAATGTGTTGAATTTGAGGATAATTGGTATGTTATCCTATATATTTTCATTGATTGTTTGTGTATGGTGATTGATTTCCGGCGTGTTGATCATTTTGGGGTCGGGATGTTTGTTGGTTGAATTGACATTAGATGATTGTTTATGGGTTGTTGGCAGTATGATGAGTTGTATTACCCGATTTAGTAGTTTTATGCTTCGGTATGGCGTGATATAGTGGCCTTGTACTTCGGTATGGCGTGATGTAGTGGCACTTGTACTTGGTATGAGTGTGATGTATTTTCTAGATTACGAGTGTGATGTTTAGGCATGTCGAGCGGGCATAAGTTTCTCCCGTGTTGAGGTTGATTCTGAGGGTGCGCCCCGTGTAGAATCCGGGTTCGTGTTGAGTTGATTGAGATGTTGGAGTTGATTGAGTTGTTGAGTGATTGAATGTTGAATTGATTGAGTTGTTGAGTTGAGTTGATTAGGTTGTTTAGTTGTGGTATTGAGTGAATCTTAGTGTTGTTGAAGTAGAGTTGTGGTCTGTTGGGCGCTTTATTCTTACATTGTTTTTTTTAGATGCATGATTATGGTTGTATGTTAACAGTAGGCGTAAATGTTTAGTTGATGAAACATAAATTTATGATAATTGTAATATCGATATTGAAGCCCATACTTGTATGATGTCGGCGTGATTATGAAAGACTTCGCTAATGATATTCTCAATTTATAATGGCCTTAGATGGTGTAGTAGAAAAAATCTATCTATGTTTTACGCTAAATTAATGATTATTATGTTCGCTTCACAATTGGGTGTGGGTTAATTTCCACTTTCTTAAAATAAGTACTTCATTAAGTTTCGCGACTTATACTTATTTGCTATGGCGAATTTTTATTTGTGCGAGGTTGGCCAGTGGTGCATCGGTGTTTATGATTCGTTGGGTGTGATCGGGTTTGAGTGCTTAGGTGAGAGACGGGTAATTAAGTAGATCGCCATGATCTTCTTTTTGTTGTTTTGGTTGTAGTTTTGAAATGTATATTGTTGTATTTTGAGATTTCGGTGTATGTGGATTTCGTTTGTACTTTTGTGATTTGTTGTATATATGGAGGTTTTGTGCGGGTTAGTAAATACCACGATGGATTATTTTCTTAAAAAGCGTTAACTACCGGATGTATGTTATGTTATTGGGTTATTTAGGAACCCCGGTGGGTCTTTTCAAAATTGAGTCATCCGTCGATTTGGTGAACTGCAATTCTGTGTCAGTCTTGGGCGTTTAACCTTAGGGCGACCGACCTGGGGCGGGTCGTTCTGGAACTTCCATACCGACTCGCATGCCCAGCCCAGGTTCAAATATGGACTCCAAATCCTTGATAAATTCGAGTGCTCGAATTGGAGTGCAGCAGAAATTTTTTTGAAGGGTGGATCTCTTCAAAAGCGATCAAAAATTTTACCCAGCGAGTCGGCGTTTTGCTACATAGGAGGTGAATTGCTTCTCGCGTCTTGTGGGCGATTCGGTTATGCAATGCAGTTGGTTTTTCCCGCGAGGATTCCACGGTACATGATGTGGTGAACCACTATTTCACTTACTTGTATTTACTAAACGGCTTGTCGAGGGTTGATTAATATTATTTACATCATTTGGCCGGAACATTAGCTTCTGCAATTCTACCTTCAGTGGAATTATAACTTCAAATGCAGCGCCGGCTGCAATTTCCTGCACAGGGTGGCATCCTCGGCTTGATCTGAGAAAGAAGAACAATTCAACTCAAGCGAATAGACTTCATTTGAAATGGATCTCGGCAACTTCTGACTCATAAATCATAAACCTAAGCGCGTGTCCATGAGTGACTCAGCATAAATCTTAAACCCTAGGCTCGATAGTTCGTGTGACTATTGATTTGACTTCATACTTTGGTAATAATACGACAAAAATAGAGTAGTAGCATTGAAGGAGAAATAAGTGATCAGGTTAGAAATCGTTTTCAAGTATGATCGTATTTCTGCTTGGAATCTTTAAAGTAAAGAATGATTTGATTTTTAGCGTGCTTTTTGATTTACCTTTACATTTATGAAATAAATAACTCAATCCGTTGAATTATACATTCATGTGTTCTATTCTAAACACGTCTTGTTGAAGGAATGTAATTCAACACTTTCTTGATAAATGAGTGAGCAATGCCAAGAATTACTGACCTTGAGCAGGACTTGGATATCCACATCTTAAGAAGATGGACTGAATCAATTCTCGTTAGATTTAGTGGGAGGGTTACAAATCTTAGCTGATGAATGTATTGTCTTGATAAATACATGTCAACTTAAGAAAAGAGTCATAAATCGATTGCCAATAACATGGAACTGTCCATGATTATAAGGTATTGAATTGACGAGTATAAATCATCTAAGGGATGAGATTCTACAAGATGACTCTTTATATGTTGTGGTAACATGATATAAGAGAATGTATTGAACCGGTTTAAGTACATAGCGACTTTCTAGCTACATATTTAGAGATTCCGGCGCTCTGCTATCTTGATTGGCTTCATAGCATTTATGAATGAATCAAACTCACAAAATGATTTGAAATTCATTTTGATATGAAATACAAGGATCATGAACAAGTACGGACTATGGTCAAATCCCCATTTCACTAGGAATTTTTCTTAGTTATAAGGCCAGAGAATGGATGTTCTAAGTATTGATTCTATGTAAATGGATACTTGACATCTGCGTTCTAACTCGTGAGCAAGAAATGTTCTTTAACTAATGATCGTTAAGGATAGGTACTTAACATTTACGTGGGGGCACTCGCATTAAAACTAGAATAAATGGAAACTAGTATACTACTAATATTCAAGTTGAGAACTTGAGATATTTGAGTATAAAAGGAGTAAAAGTCTTTTTGGAGAAAGAAGATGAGCTAAGAGTTCAAAAGGTCAGTGGGAGGCTTGTGACCTGAGATAAATTGTATATGTATGTGATATCTCCTGAAGTTACTAAGGAAAATGACCTTACCATATTTGAGTTGTCGATGGTATGAAATTAAATGTCGTTTACCTTAGTAAAGAGATACATGTCTGGCTTCGATACAAAAATACGGATTAAGCTCGATATAACGATTATAGATGATAAATGTTATGGAGTTTAAAAGTGAATAAACTAAAATTGAACAAGTTCTACATTTGAGCACGCAGCGTGTCTAATGAGGATCTCTCCCTTGGATCTCGTATAGAATATCCGCGTTAACCATTACGAGAGCAATTCCTAGAAGTCATGAATTGTTATGAGTAATATTCCAAGTAATGGAAAAGGAATAAAGGTATTAATGAAATTGTTCGGGTTAGTTCTAGAAGATCAATTGTTGATCTTTCTATAATGTTTAGTTTTCGAACTAAATGAACTTTATGGTAATTGTGGAAATTATTCCACGAGGTGTACCATAGTCGATACAACCAAGATTCTGTCACCCTAAGATAATATAAAATTCGAATCTTGAAGATTACTTACATGGCTTGATAAAGATTATTTGTTGAAGATAAGCGTAAGGATATGCACAAAGAGTTGGTTAGTATATAAGATATACGTCTATGACTCAAAGTTTGAGGAAGAAGGTTTGGGGCCGATCATGTTCTGAACATGATGAAACCTATAGACGTGTAACAACGTCATATCCCCTTAGATCGAGTTAGCCGTTAACACCTCTACATCATGAATGTTTTGGTATATGGATGTAAAGACTATTCTTTCGAAGGATGGTTAAAGGATGATGACACGATCATCTTGTTTACATGTCCTAATGGACCTAAATGCATGATTCAGTGGGAGGAAGCTCAATTTTAATTTCTTCCGTAGACTTGTTTGAATATATGCTTCTTATTAACAAGTTTACACTTGTCATTGTTATTGAACAATGATACTATTATTATTATGATAAAAATTGGATTCACCGAGCAATAAAAGCATTTTTAGGAGAGGTCTTTGGATTGAGGATCAAACAAGAAATCCTACATTCGAGCCGAATGCGGGTTAGTTATCACTAACGGTGTCCGATGGTGGAATCGAACATAGGGTGGTTAGTGTGTTTGGTTAATACGATGCGTTTAACTTTGGATCGAGGAAGGGAGTATGATTATCAACTCCCAATCAATCAATGGTATGCATGTCAAAGCGATTCGAATGCTTGAATGGACTTGGCCAGTTGTGAGAAACTTAGAAGATTTTATATATCACATTGTCCTAGGTATTTCTCATAAAAGCATTATGTTAAATACTTGGTCTTGAACTGGTATTTGATTTCACTTTATAGGACTAATGTGCTTTGACCACATCTAAGCGTCTTAAAGTAGCAGGGAGGATTATAAAAGACTTGTGTTTTTGTATACTACGAAAGTGTAGTTGTGAAATCTTGTCTGAAGATGAAATTTGTACAACCCGGATATAACGGTTAGATTTAAACTCTTGGAAATTAATGGTGATTATGATGCGCCTCTCCGTTATAATCTTGGAAGCACATTAATTCATCACGCCCAAGAAAATATGAGATGCAAGAGTTTGGTGACCTGAAATCTTACCGGCCGACGACTATTAAATCGAGTGCAAAGGATCGTTTAAGATAATCGGTTAATTAATGTCCGGTTAATGTCGTTCAAAGAGGCGAGTAGGGTATTCAAAATATGAATATTAGATCTCGCCAAATATGTAGATTGAATAATTTGATTGTACAACGATTTACTTACATTTAATTATATCAAACAATATAAGTTCGAGATAACATATGTTGGGTGTTAGACGATTGTATTAGGATGCTTCGCGCGTTGACATTACAGTTTATGATGGCTTACTAGGGTCCGCTCATAATCTATATATTAATATAATATTTGGTTAACATAAATTAATATATTACTCTTGTCGATCGAACTGGAAAATCATGTAGCTGACAACGTGATCAAAGCCCATAATACGATTACTCTTCGGATTAAAGTGTAACTATGTAAGAATATTGGGAAAAGGTCGATTGTTGAAATTGTGCCCGTGTTAGAGCTACTATAGGAAGAGGAGAAGCTTCGAATTTTCTTTTGTAGAATCGTTATTTGAATATTATCTTAGCTTTTTATGTGCACTTTTATTTTAGGACGAAGTGAAAGGATTCTAAGACTCCACTCTCACACTACTTCGACTACTTTGAGGAGGTGGAATGGTTTCTTAACTCTTTGTCAGCTAAAAGTATAACGTTGATCTTTTATAAATAGGTCGTTTTGGAGAAGAAATTTTTTAAATTCGTTATTAAATGCTTAGAGAAAAGATGGCTCCAACATACTACTCACGCCGCCACTCTAACATTAGAGCCAAAGCGGGGGAAGAAAAATCCGAACTTTTTCTTCTCCTAAATTCCTTTTGTTCAACTTTTTAATAGATCCCAGTAAAAGCAGAAGGAAGGGTTTGATCGTCGTTGGTGTGGACTATTCTTAGAGAACTGACCTACGTTGGTTGTTCGAGCCTCTTCGATCATATTCATTGCGAGCTTGAGGTGCCCAGCAAAAGATGCATCTGAGAAATCTACATTTAATTCTTGTTTTATGTCTCGTAGGAGGTAGAGTAGTATCCGGTTAGATATGATTATTTAATCAAGTAAAACCCAACCAGTCCATGCATCACCAAGAGGTCCTGTATGGCTTGATAAACGAAACTAAATAATAAATGTATTATTAAACTTCCAGAGTATAAAGTGAAACACGAAGGAAAGCGATCGAGGCAATCGGAGTCAGGGACATAGGGACGAAACTTAGCAGCATCAGATGAGGTGGAGAAGTTTCTAGAACATTCTCTTATATTCCTAAATTATAGAGATAAGATAGGAACATTCTAGAAACATTATCACTTAACTAATAAAGCTCCTAAATTCTAGGGATAATGAAAGAAGGTTCTAAAACTTTCAAATAGATTATTCTAGTAGCTAAATTGTACGGCTTTTGTGCCTATAAATAGGAGACTAAGTTAATGTGAAAAATAATAATGCTCACTTTTATTTCATGAAATAAAAATCCTCTTCTGCTTTCATAAGTGATCGGCGCCCCTACATTTTTGGAAGAGATTCGATTTCTCTTGCATATTTATTCCTAGTTTCACTTTAAAACGTTACAATGCAAAAGCGTCTGAGGAAGGGTTAGATAATTTGTTGGTGTGGACATGGAGTTACTCACAGTTTGGGTATTGTGAGCAATTCAATTCCATTTGCTTATTGATAATGTCGAATGAAAATTAAAGATAATAGTAGTTCGTTTGATTTATTATTTTTTGTACATCCAGTAATATCTTTGGGATTAAGTATCCGATAAGTTTAGAGCCCATTGGTATACTTTAAGAACACGACACGTATCACGGGTTGCATGATGGCCACGGAGATTGAGCAAACTTCATCCGCATAATCTCCTTGAGGCAGCACTGGATTGAAAACACGAGCCAGAGTTGAAGTCGGAATCGAGGGAGAAGAACAAATGCAATCATGGCAACCAAAGAGAGACAAGATATACTGATGATATGCCTCCACCCATTCAATCAATCAATCAAACCTGTTAGTTTAGGTGGGGGTGGGGTGGGCTGTCGAAGCGTACCCAATTCATACTTTGAGGTCTTCAATTTGATTGTCGGAAGTGATTGTGATTCGCCGTCGTCGGTTATCGATGATGAGGAGTGTAAGGTTAGTGAGTAACTTAAATGCGTGTGTGAGAAAAAAGCGTTGATGTTTGATCTTAATATGCCCTACTTATGGATACAATATGGATGATGGTGAGGATCTCGAATTCTTATTTATCTTCGCTTTGATGGTATGGTATGGTTTGGTGGAGGATTTGGTGAATTGGGGTTTCGTTTTTACTATAATGCCCTCCTTATTTTGAAGTGTAGTGATTGAGGAATTTTAATTAAGGGCAAAATAGTCCTTTTACCATTCTTGTCTACTGTTCTAGTGTAGGGTAGGGGTAGGGTTGGGTATGTCAAAGAAAAAAGTGATGGTTGGTGAAGTTTAGATGAGAAAGTTTAGGTAGGGGGTAAGGGGTGGGGGTTGGGTTATGTCGAAAGAAGAAATCTTGGGAATTTTTCTATTCTAGGTATGTAAAATATTTTAAATATCACTTCCTTTAGTTTAGTATTAGAGGTAAAAAGTCGATTATAGGTTCGGGGACCACTTGACAACGCAAATTCACGATGTTAGAATTCAGTCAGAGATTAGATGTGGAAGTAATATAATGAATAAGAGCAGTATCGTCTCACAAATTTCAATATACTAAATACTAGGTTTTTTTCTTAATCCTTAATTAACTAATAATTAAAGAGTAAATTTAAATCTAGGTACTTAACTAAATTGACTAAGCAATTAAATTAGCTAATACTAAATGAATGCACAAAAAGTGAATCTTACTTAATACTCAGTATAGTGGGGCCAATGCGATTTCATCGGATCGTCCGATTGACTTACACAGTAATTCTTTATTAGTTCATGCTTAAGCATTCACCATCACGATTGATATTCTTACCAGTTACTTGCCGATTAAATTAAAGTAGCCCATATCTACATGATGAAACTTAAAATAAGAGATCTTAATAACGTATCTTTATTAAATTGCACGTGGCGTTACATATCTACATGTTAATTGAAACATGTGTTCGATTATTAATTCATAAGTGACAACCCTATTTTATGATGTCGCTTATATGAATGACTTAATATTGACATCAGATATTAAATACTAATTATACTTAATGTCGAAATTATGAAACTAGAAATTAAATTGACTCAAGAAAATCAAACCATCCGATCGACTAAATCGTAGTGCGACTAATAATAAAAATTAGTTCGAAATAAAAGAGCGTAATAAATAAATACGTAGGGAAATTAATGGCATTAAATCGCCCAATAATAAAAGAAAATATCTTTGAATTAAAATTATTCAGAACCAATTAAAAGTAATCAACTCCAACTTTGCCTTTTGCTAGCGATATGTAATTAAGCTGCCGATTAAGCTTGCTTGGAACCGATAGTACGCCCAAAAACTCAGCAAGATGATGAATGCTCTAGAAAATCGGAGATATATAAAGCACTACTTCTAGCTTCATATAAACTTTAATAGGTTGTGCATGGCCCAATATTAATGGAAGTAGAATGGAAACATTGTTGGATCATGACTGCATCAAATTTGGTGAATTCTATTTCCAAGTATCTTGATTCAGCGTTAAGCCCCGGCTTTAAGCCGGTAATTTAAAGCTGAATAAAAGCTAAAAACAGTCGCAATTATATATCGGATTAAGGGTAAAATAATATCAGTATCTGTGATTAAGGCTGAAACCTTATATAATAAACAACATCAACCACGCCGGAAAAGAAGGGTATGCAAGGGAATACGAGAAAAAAGCCCGATAGATTCAATGCCGGCGAAAATAAAGTGATAGTTGAGAGTGCCAGGCTAATTAATCTTGTATTAATAAAATATTTTCTTTATGAATAATCACGAATAGATAGAGACGAGGAGGGGAAGTAAAATCTCCCTCAATCCATAAATATTTCGGATTTGATTTTTCCGAAATTGAATTTTTTATTTATCGATTATTAATTATTTAATATTTTAAAAATATAAAATTTATATCGTTAGTTGTTTTTTAAAACTCTTTCGTAATATTAATTTTTTTAATAATATAATTAAATAGTATTGAAGATCAAAAATTTGTCTCGATATGTGTAAAAGATAGTATATGATATGGTGTAAAAATTTCAAAATGATTTAATTCCTAATCAAATTCCAAGACCCTTCCACACTCCAATTCCCCTAAACATTAAATTAAACTGTAAAAATTACTCCATCATAGAATCTGCGTGATTTCTGACACCCTTGTTCATGTTCTAACTTGCCTCTTCTGTGGCATTCCTCATTGACTATTTTTAGTCAACCTCATATAATTACTCATTCATTATTTTATTGTCAACCCTTTTAAGCAATCATAATAAATTCACATAAAATTTCTCAATTAATTATTTTATAGTCACCATTAATAAAAACTCAACATACCGAGAAGCCCGCTAAAATTAGATTTCGTCGAGAGTCTTTATTAATAAATAAATACTTACATAATGCAATTTAAATCATCTAGGCAAAACCCTTCCATAAACCCATTTCTTGGTTTTGAGTCTTGTAGTCATTAACCTCAAAATGAGAAGGAAGCCAAATGCCTCAGAATCAAACCCAAAATGTGTCCATTTAATCATTTTATTATTGGGTTTGCTCTCATGTGGTGCTGTATACATGTCCATGTCAAGATTTAATAATCATGGTAACATAAATGTTGACAAGATTGGGACTTTATCGAATTTGGGAGGTGAAAATGTTCAAGAAAATGAAGGTCGTTGTAGGGGGGTTGAAAGATTGGAGCTTTGGGGGAAAGCTGTCAAATGGGGTTCTGAATTTAAGGTGAATTCTCCTCAGGAATGTTGTAAGGCTTGTCAAGATATGTGTAATAATGGGCCTTGTCTGTGTGATACTTGGGTGTTTTGTAGCAACACAAGTTCATGTGGGGATAGATTTGGTGAGGTGAGTTTTTTGTGTAGTTTTGTTTTATAATGAGGTTGATTATATGGTTCTATTCAACAAAGACAAAAATCAGGACAGTTGTTAAGATTGTGCTTATTTGATTGCTCTGCATGGCTTGATTGATACAATAATTAAATTGTGGTTATATAATATGAAAGGAGAATCTTGTGATTATAATAAGGTATCAATAGAAATGGTGATTAGAAATTACTCTACTTATGTATGTTTGGATTGGGGTGAACTGAAGGCGAGGCTAAAACATAAGAATTAACGTGGGGGAGAGTAATAGAGGAGAATTGAGGTGGATGTTTTAAAATGTTTTAAAGGCAGGGGTTGGAGGGGGAATGTTTTCTACCCGTTTATTCCTCCAATCCTCGTTGTCTTTCCCTACGAAACTCAAGTGTTGTCCTTTCCTTTGGCCTCTAGTTTTATCCCTCTTCTTACTTGTAGTCGAACTTAGAAGCTATATGAGGAAGGTTATACACCAATTTTAACAAGATAGAAGAGAAACTATACAATATGGCAAATGCTATGCATTGTTACTAACATTCTTACACGCAGAACTATGCTTTTGATGTACCTTCTTTTCACCCCATTCTTGTTGCTCGTGGTGATTAGTCCAGGCTTCTAACATGTTGCAGGTTTACATTCTACTTGGCCACTTAGGGTCGTTGATTCCACAGTTCACTGATGCCAACATTTAAAATGATGTAGATTCTTTAATGTTGCTTATCTTGTTAAGTAAGTTTTTCTTCCTTCTGTTAATGTAGTGCTGGTTGAAGAAACAAGATGATACAATGGTCCCTGAGCGACAGGAAGCAGGAGAAGTCAGCATGTGGACTTCTGGTCTTGTAGTTAGGAAAGGGGAGGTAATTCAGTGCAATATAGTTTTTAGAATACAATTAGTGGAACTCATTTTGTATTGTATTTATTTGTGTTCTTCAATGGCCTATACTTATTTAGTTGCTCACAACATTTAGGAATTGCTAATGCACATTTGGAAGATGCCAAGAGTCAATTTCTTGCAAAGCCGTTTTGAAAACTTTGCTTTTCATTATTTTCAACTATATCTTTGAACAACCTTCAAATTGCTGATTTAACCAGATAACCATGAGGATTCAGGCATGACCGCATGACTGTATGTAACTATCTGCTATCAACTATGTCCTTATCTTGTCAACCTTTACTTCTCTTGTAGGGCATCATTGGGTTGGAGACAGAATATGGTACTCTTCACATAACGGTAGTATTCTGTTTTCTTCGCTTTTTGAACAGAAAGAAGTCACTTCCTTATGAATTTGGTGACATGGCTACAAATTACTCTTATCTACCGATTGAAGCCATTTCTAAATGAAAAACTTCACTGAAACCTGATTGTTTGTCATTCTCTCAGAACCCTTCAAACATTGATAATTGATATGCTCCAAGGAATTGAGTACTGATGTACAAACTAAGTTCATTAATATGAACTAATTACTGCTTGTAACATAAATTTTTATATAACACTAATAGGTAAGTTTGGTAACATGCACTCTGTAACTTGCTACCTGAGTAATTGCGAAAAAATAAACTTAGAGGTACCTGTTTCTTTGTAAAATACTACTGTTCCACTGCTCTATTTCATTACTCACATATAAACTTCTCGAGCGGTAGGTTCAAGCCCTCATCCAAGTTTTGCCACAAAATAATCAAAATGACATGACAATATAGAGTGTCTAACTATTTCTAGCAAAGTTTAATATTGATTCCGTGACATTACTCTCTGTTCTGTCTGTAGCATTACATTTGAAATTTTTTTCTGAAAGGATTTGAGAGAAAATAATCTCATGAATGGGGTGAATGGTTGTGCTGGTTGTGACACTTCACCATGAATGATGTTATATGTTTATCTATAGATATAGTTTGTTGAAAGAGATTACAATAAGATATCCATGTAAACATGCTAACTTTTGAACTAACAGATTCTATTCAAATTGAATTATTTTGCATGGATTGGTGCATGGCTTCCGTTTTTCCCTGTTATCTGATGTGCTGGAGAAAACTCTATTGCAGCTCTTGCCTACCTGTTCCCCTCATTCGTTTCTTCACATACTGGAGTTGCTGAAACTGCGACATTGCGCTGGCTGCCATATTTTTCGGGCTGAAAGTCGTGGGCAATCCTGGGATTCCCAAGGAAACCATATAAAAGATGTAAGAGTTCCCTATATTCAAGTCTCCAACTCTCATTTCAATTTCTACGAACTAGAAAAAAAAAAATTAAAATTTTTATGTTTTCCAAGCCGCTACAGGTGGCTCTTTAAAAATGTTATGTTTCCTAGTCACTTCGGGTGGCTTTCTTGTTCAAGCTGGCAGCTTGAACACTTTCAAATTGATCGAACATGAAGGATTTGTTGTAGGTCCGATATTATCTATGGGTATGTTAATTACACAATATGGAACTTCCACAAAACATTTTGTTCTTTGAGTTTGCTATTGATTAAACTTTTTCTGTCTACTCCTACACGAGTGGCTCGTGGAAATCTCTCCTATCAACCCATTATGGTTTACCTGTTCTGATAGAATTCAAGGGTAGTCTTCATTTTGTGTTCTGTTAGTCTTTTCATTCCACTGTTGTAAATCATTCTGGCTTCATTTTCCTCGGACTGTTCTGCCAAATATTTTTCTGAGTTCATTTGTTGACTCATTTCATGAACTTGCAGAGTTCGTATGGCCCTCCATATGCACTTATTCAAGGAACCCTGGAAGTTCAGGGTCTGGAATTCCAAAACATCCCCAATGAGTTTCAGCCATCCATAAAACGAGGTTCAGTCGCATGGGTTGGTTCCGGTCCTGAATTCTTCATCAGCTTGGCGAACCATGACGAGTGGAAAGGTACATACACTGTCTTTGGAACAGTTCGTCCAGAGGACATGGCAATTGCAGATAGAATCGCAGAGTTGCCAACTAAACCAGATGTTTGGGAAGACATTCATGTCTCTGTATTGAAAAGACCTGTACCATTGAAATTTCACAGAATTAACTAAACTCAGGAAATAAATAATGCCATCATTTGCATATCCCCTTTGTTACAGTCTTTTCAGTTTTGCCTTTTTGTTCTCTAAATCAATTACTTGTAGAGTTGTAGTCAACTTATATATCTATAGAAACCAAGTGAAGTAAATATGAGTTCGAACTGGAGATGTAAGGTCTTCGGATCAAGGCAGCTGCGGCAGATAAAAATACTACTCCCTCCATAGCTTCATTCCAATTTAATTGGGAGGATCTCCCTGCTATTGAAAAAAAATATTAATTTTTGAATAAATAATTTATCATATAACTTTAAGTTTTTGTCAAATACGGAGTAGTTCATATAATTAGATATCATATATTCGAGCATTGTCATTTGAAGTCCCAAACAATTTTAGAATATCATTAGCCTTGCAATTGGTTTATTTATGAATTATAATCTGAGATGGTATTCTTGCTCGTTCCCTGTTAAATCAGGGTGTTATTTCATTTGTCTTTCGTGTTACAACTTGGCTTTTAGTCTTACAAAAGGTGCCATGCATGTTACCTTTTTTATTTTTCTATTTTAGTTTTTTAAACTATAAAGCTGTAATTTAGTGGAACATTAACAATTAGAGTCACTATGCCACCTGTACTTTGTAAAGAGAAAGAAAGAATGGGAGTTTGTGATTTACTTTCGCACTCAAAATTAGAATTTGTTGACAAAGACTCCTCAACAAGTATATTTCTCTACTAATTTATTGAGTGTTATCATCATCATGCCTTGGAAGGTTGTACTTGCCTAATTATGGAATAAGTCTGCTAATGAGATCATGAGTGCCTGCAAATGCTATTGGACTGTGTTTCTCATTACAGTTTTAACTTCTCTAGGGATATTAAAGGTAAAATTTTGACAATTCATTTTTTATGTTCCCAAGGTGTATTGCGAGGAATTTCTTGGAGAAACAAATGTTGGATGAGAAGTTATTTCACATTCATAAATTATGCTCTTGCTCATTTCAGATAATCCGAATTATTGATAATATTTACTGGTTCGTTGATTTCTGGAGGTGAAACTTCTATTCTCGAGTGATAACAATGTTGCATAAGTTATGGCATACTCCTTCGAATTGACGTTCTTTGTCGTCAGGAAGTATCTGTATGAAAATTAAGAGTAATGAAAATTAGTTAAAATGTGTATTAAAAATGTAGAATGACGATTAATTGAAGCCCATATTATTGGTTAGTTCTTGAATTTAATAGCAATCGTCAAAAGTAACATTGAAAATGTGAAACATTAATTTTGTATGTTAAAGAGTAATGATTAAACGTATTGATTTTTAGTAGAATGACATTTAAATATTCTTGGAGGAGTAATATACTATCGAACTTTTTCCTTAAGTTCTCTACCCGTACTCGTCTCGAATTTGGCTCGTTTGTTTAGCAATACATTTCTGGAGTGGATCGCTTGTTCACAACAATTTCATGCATATATCGAGCAACCATCCGGTTGGTTCTTTTCTCTTTTGATGAAAAGAGTGCTACTCCAGCTCCCACCGAGCGTACCCGTTCCCGACAAAAGCAGTCGACCTTTAAAGTACCCGTACTCTTTGGAGGCTTGTTTTGGCCATCTGAGCCTTCTTTGGTTTGTACACATGATCGACTTTGATGGTTTCGCCAGCGCTTTAGGTTCTACATGCATCTCTTCTTAGGCAATTATATTTAAAAAGCCGGATCTTGACATCCATTTGTCTGACTTAAATTTCAAAAGACATGCGAGAGTTAATAATAGTCGATTGATTACAGGCGCTGAGTGCAAATGTTTCTTGAAATCAATTCCTTTCGGCTTGTGTATATCACTTGTGCCGTTAATCTAGCTTTATTCACGATGACATTTTTCAAGTTCATCGGTTTGTTCTTAAAGATCCGGTTGTACCCGATAGCGTTGTATTCTTCGGGCCTTGGTACGGAGTTCCATGTCGTTGCTTTCAAATTGTAGCAATTTCTCTTTGCGTGCGTTGATCCAGGTTACCGTCCATCGAGGCGTCGCTTTCATTCTTTGGTTCGTATTTGAAGCGTGTTTAAGCAAAGTCCGACCATCTTCACGTAGTCCACACTTGTCCGCTGCTTTTAATAGGCATACTCCTCACATACACTTTCTATTATAGTATTGCTAGCAGGGATGAGTCTTACGAATACGTGCGGTTGGTTTAATATTACTATCAAGTTCGATTTATAACACATCGTTATTGTTTCGTAATTTGTTGTTCAGCGAATACAGGCAGGGACAGTTGGATTGACAGTGATGGTTTCTTCTTCGTCCTCTTCTGGAGGTTGATCCTGGTCAACCACTTTGATATTTATGGATTCCATGATAGATTGTGTGTGTTTGTTATACACTACCGAGGCCTACATTTACGGAATATCGATAAATATCCGCCATCTCACTAACGTCAAATTTTTCTTGGTTGTTCCTGTCGAAGCGAGAATATAACAAGCAATACCAAAGATATGAAAATATTCAATATTAGGTTTCCTCCACACGAAATAACCCGAACTTTATGATTTGAGTAATAGTGAGTATTGCCTCTGCCAAAAACAAACTCAAACTCGGCAAATTGTGTAGTTAACTTCACGACTCGTCTTTTTCCTACGGGCTAAGAAGCGAAGCGGCCCGGCGTCGTGCTTGACCTATGCGCTTAAGCAACTCTGCTACTTGGTACTGCTTTCACGTTACTTGAGGTTAAAATATTATTATATAAAATTTTCTCTGCTTCCTTTCTTCACCGTTTTGGGCATGAGTTTTCCTCCTATTTCCTACAAATTTTCTTTTCTTTTGATGTAATTATAATAGTCGTTATCACCAAAGTTGCTAACAAGTTACAAGAATAAAAAGTTGATATTGAATAGGTGATTGAAGTAATAAAGTTGTTGATATTTGGCTTCATTAAAGGTGGGTACTTATATCACAATTCCATAATCTTTCCTACATTATGAATAAGTGTATTGTACATTTGGGTTTTTGTAACTATTAAAAAGATTATGAGTATAATAATATGATGATTAATGAAGTAAAGATATGAAAGTGCCCAGTAAGACAAAATTAGTAAAAGTGTAATGCTTGATTATATGAGTATGATATAATGGTACTGGCGTGTATAAGTATGAGGTATTGAGTTGATTGAGCGATTGGTAGTATGAAGAAACTATATATTGAAGATTAAGATCTGAGAAATATTAGGATGTTATAGATTTGAGATGATACGATATGACTATATATGGGTAAAAAGTTAATGTTATCTGATAAGCATTAAATGAGGTTACATATATTTATAATATAATGACTAAAAATGAATAAAATCCGGTGGTTGATAACATTAAAAGATGAGATAGAAAATATTGAATAATGAATTGTTGTGATATTGATATGAATATAAAGATGTTGAGAAATTATGATGTTATGTGAAGGAAAATACCTGACATGATGATAAAGGGTGGTTAGATTATGAAGGGATTAATATGTTAATAAGTAGGTAATATTAAACTTATCTTAAAATGGGCCGATTGTACTGTGAAGGCATGATTGATAATAATATATGAAAAGAATGATGATATTGTGATGAGAAATGATGAGATATATGCATTGAGAAATAATGATAAAAGATGTTATGATATGTTATGAAATGATGATGAAAGTGGATATGATTTGTGTTGTGATTGGGAGGTGATATCTCCGGTATTCTTGAGAATCAACGGTCCCATAGGATCACTTGGGTATTTGCAAATCGGCAAGCTGATGTTCGGTATTTGTCGAGAATCGGCTTGACACATAATCCGGTATTCAAAGGAATCGGCCCGGTCATATGATATTGCTATAACGATGCGGTATTTTGAGATTTGATATAGGTGATTATGTGTGAACTTCCCATTCGGTTTGGTGGACTTCCTGCTGCCGGTGGCTTTGGGGTTGAGGTGTTGTATGATGTTGTTGTTCTACATTAGGGGTGAAGTGTAGACTACAATAGAGGGCTGCCAGGGCCCAATGGTGCTGCGATTATAAGAGCTACTTGGTGTAAGTAAGCGGGAGAGTTATATTTTGTTGGTCAAATGCCGCTTGGTGGCAGAGCTGACAGTGACATGGAGTTTCACTCCCATTAGGGTGGTGTAGACTCTAATAAGGGGGGGGTTGGAATAGAGTTGTTGTTAACATGTGATATATATTTGGAGTTCTTGATTTTGTAGATGATAGTATATTATCTTTGCGTTATTGATATTATAATGGGAGCTAATATAAAATGAATTAATTTTAGGAAAGAATGCATTAGTAAATAAATTGGAGATGTTAAATTATGAGGATCATATGAAGGCTGACTAATGAGATGAATAATTATGATAAGGTATAATGAAAGTAATGATAACGAAGATGCGATATTACATGTTTATATATGTGTGGTTGAGTATGACTTGTTATGAGTATTCGTTGAGGCACCAGCTTCGTCCACGTGTTTGGGGGCCACCGATTGTTGTTTGTTGTTCGAGGAAAGTCAACGTTACAACGTCGGTTGTGGGGTGGGGAGCGAGCAAATCGTGATTCGAGATTTGGGTGAAGTTGGGATATCACCAGCCAGTGCTGATAGTGCTTCGGTGTGTTCACTTGTGTTGTGTAAAGAATGTATTTGTGTTGTATATGGTTGTAGTAATTGATGAATCTTGAAATGTAATATGTGTTGTTGTCTTAGATCACCACCTAGACATAGTCATGTCGTATTTTTCCTACATTCTTTTGGTCCAGGTTGTATGGTGACTCTGATGTTGGGGTTGATGGCGATTAACCTCGGGCGACCCGCTTTGAGATGGTCGTTAGACTCCCCCTCCATATTTCATACGTGGTGTTGTTTGTTCCTGGTCGAAAAGTGATTCGATTGTGAATATGGCATGCGAGTGTTAGCATTTACGCCCCGAAATCTACGGAAGCTTAACTTGGCATGGAGATAGTGCGGTCATTTCTTGTATAGTCTTATTCTTCCCTTTTCAGCCAATGCCATTTCTTTGAGGAGTGATGGAAATTTGAAAACTTCGTAATACGATTCATACGAGTTTTAAAGTCAACGATTCATACGAGTTTCGAGGAAGTCGATGAATTAAATTTTCAAGTGCTCCACGTGATAAGCTCCCAGTGGAGTGATGGTGAGTTCTTTTTTCCACATGCAAGCTGTGTGAAACTTTTGAAATACTTCAAAGATATATCGATTTTCTCACGAGGAAATTCAACCCATTATTGTATCTGAAATCATCAGCGCGGACATAGATATCTTCTTTCCCCCACATGCTTTCCAACTTGCGTTGGCTCCGTCAGTAAAATTGTCGCGATAGTTAGTATTACGGTTGTGACCGCTTTGTTGTAACGGTGGTGGAGGCAGCGCTTGGTTTCTTTTCACGATTTAACATTCACCGTCGTCTTTTCCTTAATATTCAGTTTTGGAAGACCTATTACAGCTTGTTCAGAGATGAGTTGTTGAATATTCGGTGAATAGTATGCCAACTTTTTTTGTGCGGTCGACATCTTCATCTGTTTTGCAAGACATGGCCCTATGTGGAGTCCAAAGATAACAGTTGTCAGGAGACCTAGTACCTTTCATTGTGCCCGATTCGGTGTGCTAACCCTTGCTTGTCATCCTTAGTAAAGACAACCTTCATTCCTTCATCACAAAGTTGGTTGATGCTGATGAGATTGACTGTTAAACCATCAACTAATAACACATTCTTCAGTTTTGGCAATCGAAATCCGCTTTAAAGGCGACTTGTTCACGTGATTTTCATTTTTGCTCCCCCTCCAAAAGTGACACAGTCTCCTTATAGCTTCTCTAGTTTACTCAAGTAAGATTTGTTTAACTGCCATATGTGCGGAGCGTCCTTATCGAAATACCGTCCGCCCGTCACGATTGCTTTGAGGTAAACACTACGTTGCTTTCGATCTTGTAGTTCTTTCTTAACTTCATTTGCATCTTGGATAAGTATCTTTCTATTGACCTACACCGTATATTTTGTAGCAGTATGGTATATGGCCTCTTTTTTCTGATAATGACGCGCCCCGATTAAATGCTTCTTAACCACTTTCTTTGGCGGTAGTGATTATAGTTCTCTTTTCAAAATTAGGAGTGCACGTTACGTTGTTGACTTGACCCAAGTTGTAGGCGGACCTAGATGCGGCCCTCTGCTGGTACATCGATTCAGGAGTTGGAATGGCGTTCCTTTTCCCTTTTTCCGAATTTAGGTCAAGAATGTGAGTGCTAGAATTCATCATCTTGATACGTCTTGTCATAGTTTGAATTCTTCCCTCTAGAATTCGAATCTCAATCTTTTGATCTTTAATCATCTTGGTAAGTCCCATATTTACCATGATCAACTGTTTCTTTTCACCTTCCACAGAAGAATACATTTGAGTTAACTTAATCCATTTTTGAAAAAGCATTTTTTGTAATTGGTATTAATTCTTTCCTCGATCGGATCCACCCATTAAATCCAGCGATGTTGTCGAGGTGAATGTGACTCAGCAATTGGTTACATAACTTCATTATATGAATTTTATTGCAGTGAAGGCAACAAATGTGTTTGTCCATTTCTTCCTTCCCTCGTCATCAGAGTCTTAAATTCGGAATGAGTGGTGTAATAACTTTTGAAGTACGTTTCTTGATATGCACATTGAACTTGAATGTCCAAAACCGCGTGCAGCTGTATCGTTTCCTTAATTACTGGCACGATGCGCCCAGGCTGTAGGATAAGCTATGCTTATTACCCCTTTGTCGACACTCTCGGTGTTTGACTTCTTAATTCGATGAAGCTCTGATGATTATTACAGCGGAGTGTTAAAGCGATAAATAGAATTGGTTAGAAGATTGAAGGCTTGGCTACAACTGCAAGTGGAAAGCCTACACAAAATATGAATAAAACTTTGTCTCTGTCCGATGCAAGAATGTTTCGTTGTAATAAAAGCTGTTTGGTGGTTTTCATTCTTGAAATCAACGCACTTTTATATAGTGTAGGTCTTTGTAGAGGTTTTAAAATTAACTGATATGGTAAGATGCTTTGATTTGAGATCCACGCCTTGAGGAAAATACATGGTAATGTGTTGCGTGCCTTGATAAAATTAAAAAGCAACGATCTTGAGGAGAAAATGCTTCGAAATCTTCATATATCACCTATTCTTTTATACTTTATATACTGCAATCCAGATGCATCTTGAGGCGAGGCGTGAGAAGCCCGCGCTTCTTGTTTTGACACTTGGTCGTAGATATCTACGTGGTAATGTGTTGCGTACCAAGCTGTTATGGCAATCGATATTGAAAAAGCTTGTCCAAGCAATCTCTTCGTCGGCGTCAAAGAGATATTTAAACAATCAATATTATGATTACACATAAAATACATGATGAATACATGGCATACATAGCGCTTTAATTATGATTACAGGTAAAAATACATGATGAATGTTCAACGATCAATATTATCATTGCATAGCCATATGCAATTATACAAACACCAAGAGATATTTAAACAAATACAGAAGGTTTCTATCTTGTTCTCTTGTTTGTAAACGAGGTTATACTCCACTGTATCAACCCCTGCTTTTTGTTTCATGAACTCAAAGTAATATTCTTCTTGACAATTTGATATGACTCACTTCAATTTGAGTCATTTTCAAAATCTTGTTCCTGAAAGCAAGTAGAATAAATTAATTCAATCACACAAGGATCAGATCACAATAAGTCACTTCAATTATCTAATAAGGCGATAAGCTTGCATTGGAAAGTTACGGTTAGATTAGGCTTTTTGGGCTTCGTTAATGGTTAGATTTAATAGTAATCACAATTATCTTGAATTTTTTGATATATTTTCTTCTTTGAGTACGTTTTGGAGTAATATGTCTAGTTTTATCAAATAAAAAAATCATTGTGTCAATTATATAAGCATATTTTGAACTTTAAGTAATGCGTACTTGACTTGTTTACTTGAAAATTTGATCGCATTTTAATTAAGCGAATAAAATAATTTTGATGTTTTTTTTTTTTTGAATTGTTTATTTTATGCAATGCTTAGAATGGTTAGAGATGAATGCATTTAGTAATATTATCTAGAATTTACGTTGAAATTTAAATGCACTATGAATATTAATAAACGTTAATGAGCCAGTATCGTTAATGAGCAGTAGCAGATTACCGTTCTCGTAACCCAAGTAGCATAGCAGTCCCTTTACTGCTTGATTTCATTCCCTCCTCCTTCGTTTTGTACAAAACCCCGTTTCCTGTCTGACTACATGCACATTATTCACTTTGACTAGATCTAAGAGGACATTGGGTGTACATCTGGGAAACGATTCATATATTTATCTCAGTAGCTGAGGAACCGGGACGTTATTGAGAACATACTCAACAACTACTACATAAGACATAGAAGATGACTCCAAGAAATTAGTCCTGAATTAAAGCAACAGTTATCAATAACAAGAACAATTAGTTGTACGTTTTATTTATAAGAGCTACAACTAAAACAAAAAATTTACCACAGTTTTTATCAATAATCAATAATAACAGAGATGAGAAGCATTTGTATCTTTCTATAAGAATGTCAAAAACACTATCAACACTATCATATGCAGCAAAAGCTTCCGGTGGATATGACAATGATATCATAGGAATAGCTTAGACTGCATAGGAAGCCCACGAGCGGTAAGAGTGAATAAGAAAGAGGTTGTGCAGTCATGGGATGCTCAAAAGACAAGCTTTCCGCATGAAGCTGATGACCTTCATATCTTTTTCCATCAAACTCATAGACACCTTCATACTTGACATCCCCTCTTATAGGAATACCGAGATACTGGCAGTGTAACCGAATTTGATGTGTCCTCCCACTGCGCGGGTATGCTCGTACTAGTATTTCATCTCTTCTCGAATTACAGTCTATAGTAGACTTTTCAGAGCCAGGACACTCCGGAATGCACCTTTGTCCATTTATAGACAATACTTCAAACGAAGTTTCCATGTCTCTGACAAAAGAACCACCAGGTAATACCCGACCCACATCAGATACCCCATAAACGCGCCATGCACCGAATTTTGAACGTCCATGACCCGACCTAACAGTGATGTTTTTCCATTGTGGAGCTGGACCAGTGCAGAAAGCAACATAAGTCTTCCTGATCTTGTGGTCAGTAAATGCTTTCACAGCGAGCTTGGAGGCTTTTTTTAACTTTGTGGGACTTCATGTGATGGTAACGCCACTTGTGTGCGATCAAGTCTATTAGCAAGATGGAGTTAAACACCTTGAGGGTTTATTAACAGCGATTAGCCATTGGTCTTGGAAAGAGCATCGTTTTTGGAAAACTTGAAAGGGACGACTTTGAGGAGGCCGTTAAGGCTGTTAGTTCCAAGGTCTTTTTGATATGAGAGGTAGCAGTGGGGAGAGAGAGGTGGGTAGTTTTCTAATGGATTTGGGTCGTTTTGGGGTGAATTTGTGTTGGTCTCTATGGACATTTTCAGGATATTGTGTGGGAGAGAGGGCAGCGTAGATGCAGGTGGGGATGTACTACTCGCATTGTCTACCTCTTTTGCTTCACTACGTAGGCCCTACCACGTTACTCTCCCATACCCAATGGATCGGACATAGATATTCGGCCAAAGGAGTAATATTGGTAGGAGGAAGCTTGGCTTCATCAATTTCGCGTCGCTTTGGCTTCGCTCTTTTCATGGAATTCCCAAGCAATGCTGCGGGTAAAATGATCGATTAACATTCCAGTTAGGGATATGAAATGATTCGATTTGGACCGTTTTTACTTGATTTTTAAATTGACGAATTTAGGCATTATCGGCTACATTTATAATAATATCGAAGCTTAGAAAACCGACGTTACGAGAAAAAACCGAAATATGCGGTTAATGGAAAAGATGCCTAGATTGTTCTAAAAATATTGGGAAGCGTATACTGACTTTGTCTAAGTGCTTGAGCCCAGTAGAAACCCAGTGAGAATTTTTGCTCGCTAAATAGATTATTGGCTCGCGGTAGAGCGAAACAGCTCGAGCTCAGTAGCTCACTTAGTCGAAATTTTAAATTTTAAAGGGATAAAGTGAAAAAAATAATAGAGATGAGCGTTAATTGTCGATTGATAAATTAGATATTGACGTGTGGCCCAGATGTAATGAAAATAATTTATCATAGCAATGGCATTGAATTAAGCGATAATAAATTTAAATCATCGCTAAAATTATAACAAAATTGATCTTTAATCTTTCCGCCGGACGATTTCTTGATCGCGGAGGTAAAAATCTTTTATTAAGGGGTTTGATTAATATTACTTAATATCACTACAAAAGATGCTTTATCAAAAATATTTTAATTAATCATGAGAACAAAAATACTTTATTAAGGAATAAAAGTGGAAAAATCAAGATAAAATTGCATTGAATTTCGAAGTATGATCGAGTAAAAGGAAATTGTGAACGTTTCTTTATATGATTAAATAAATTGGGATAGAGAGAGTATATAATAATTTCATTATAAGCAGAAATTTGGGCATTTCGTAGCTGGAAACTTCATATAGATCGAGCGAGCCGAGGGTAGTATTTTGATTGAGGCTCGAGGCTGGAGTTACGAAAAACTCTACGCTTGTCCTTAGAACGGCAGCCATTGGCTTCACACAGAGCATTTGTTGCAATGGTTTGAAGAAATTAAGCAATTCGGATTTCCTCTTGCAATTATTTTGTGTTCGTAGCCAATATAGGCAATTCATCTATCTAAACTTAAGCTCACTCTTAAAGAAGCACGAAATTTATAGTTGTTCCTAGTAACCTTAAGCATCATCGATTTAAATAAGGCTTGGTGGTGGCGCTGTCTTATCGTTTTAATAATACATGTGGCGCATCTTATTTTTTATTGTCTAAAATGTGACTCACGAGCTTTCACTCGAGGCGGTACTTATCTGTAGTGTACAGGCACTTTTCTCATCACCTTTGGAATTTTTTAATTGGTAGAAATGACTATATTAAGCAATATGCTGCTTTAGTCATGATAAAATATTTATTTGTCCACAACACTAAAGTATAGGGTGTGAAATAGTATTTGCCCCTCCACCTGTTGCAAGTATAGTAGTTAGACAGTTTCATTAAAGAGAGCAAAATTGTCCATTTACATCACCAACGCCCTTGGCCTACCCATACAGCGCTACGTCCCAGCGGCCCCGCCCGTATGTCCGTTTAAATCCTATATGAAATTATGGAAAGATTTTTTGTTTAAAATTGAAAATCGATAGTGGGGTGTGTGACACGTCTTGCGTGTGGGTTGAAGCGTAAAAAAGAGGGGCTAATTACCTAAACACCCTTTAGTATTCTAGTGTTAAATAATTATTTAGTACTCAAAGTCGGACTCATACGAGATACTAAAATTCAAAACATATTTTTATTAAGTGAGATTGAGAGTAATTTATGATCAAAATTTTGAACAATAAAAATGTCAAAGGGAACTTATGTAACTATAAATAGTACATTCAAATAATACAACCAAATACAAATTCTTTTGGTGGAAAAAAGTGGAAAAAATAAAAGAAGAGACCTGAAAATGTTTTACAGTAGACTTACATCTTCGGATCCGTGGCGCAATGGTAGCGCGTCTGACTCCAGATCAGAAGGTTGCGTGTTCGATTCACGTCGGGTTCAATCTCCCGAAATATTTCGGATCCCTTTTTCTTTTTAACTCTTTTATTGCATTCACATTCATTTATTTGTAAAAATAATGCTGCTGAAAAGTAATTATTGTCCATGATCGGTATGCTAGAACTTTGTTTGAAAATCTTTCCTTTATAATCTTGTCAAGGTTTAAACTATGGAATTCGCCCAAGTTTTTATTTAAATATGATAGATTTTAAATTTTTATTATAACTTCATGCTAGGAACTCCATGATCAGTATGCTCAATTGTCCTCGCATGATATGTTCTTAATCAATTGAGGAGAAATAATAATGAGATACGGGAAGGAGGCAAATAACCCATTAGCTTCTTTTCCATGGATAAACAATCTAGTAATGTTAAACATACTCCCAATTATCTAAGTTCAATGTCAGTCTTGAGCATGTTTACCAATTTGAAGTTGATTAAACACATCGATGGACAACAAATCTCTCATAACTTTGCAATCGAAGAACTCTTACGATGCTAAAGCATCAACTTTGTACGACACTCTCCGTTACACTATGTTAAGATCATGTCATGTATTTTGTTTACTATTTTTTGAAAGTAACTTTTAAACAAACAAGACATATGTTACAATCTTAACGGGATGTAACATAGAGAGTCATGTAACAACTAAGCAAGAGACTAAGACACACCAGAAGAATAGGTATTATAAAGTTAAGGAAGAAAAAGGTTCCAATGCTAGGAGGTAATTATTCGTTCAGTTAAACAATCCAAAGACATTACCGGATATGCTCCCTTGAACTACTTATCTTCTAGAAAAATCTGCCAACTATTGAGAATTCATCGAGTAGTATCCTGGCGTCTCATCAGAGCGGTTTCTATTGAGTAGTATCTTGGCATCGGCTCAGAGCGGGTTTCTGTTTACATCTTTGTATAGTAGATAACGTGACCGTGATTTACCTAATGCAGCATACCTGAAAACGATGTAATGTTTATTGCTAATAATCCTTGCAAATATCTTGGCTTAATTCATGTAGAATAACTCTTATTTGGTCCTTACCACTGAGGAACAAATGGAGCCATCCATATAGCATCACCAGTTTGGACTGGATACCTGTTTTGACAAAATTAGATTGATCAGACAACTGTAAAATAGCATGGAAAACAACAGATATGTTGCGTAAACAGATGAAAGGGACACGTTTAGCTAATATTTTGTGTACGCTCAAGAATCTCATATCGAAAATGACAAGTTTGAACCCTCAACTCATACACAAAAGGCCGAGGGTTTTACCAGCTATCGCCCAAGCGATAAATGCCCTGTCCTTCCAATAGCAGCAAACCATGTTGATTGTAATGGACTTCCTGCAATAACATGACTTTATATTAACAACTTATTTTTTTTTTTAAAGGATTAGTAATGAACTTCAAACGGAGACCTACGCTTGCAGGGCACTTCATATTAAGCCGGAAGGCAGATAAAGTAGCTCTTGAGAACAATTCTACTATAAATTCTTTTGGGAAACAGATTATAGAAAAAATAAATTTAATTTAATTCTAAATCATTAAGGAACACAAAAACTAGACAAGCCTATGTCCGTCCATTGTTTACTTGCTTCTGATATAAATGTGCAATGAGAGGAAAATTTAAGAACAGAAAACAAAAGATGGATAATCAAACTTCTCCAATTAACTTCGACCCCGTTCAAAACTCATTGAAGAAGCAGCTTCATCAGCAGTGAAAAAATACCTTGACATTGAGGAATTCTCCAGGTTGAAAATCCATTATCTGCCAAATTTAAAACAGCAACTTTTATAGTTAAAACATTAAAATTTAAACTAAAATGGTCACGAGCAATCCAATAAAAAATTTGCACATTGCATTATTTCGTTTGAAAATGGCATTCCCTGCCAAAAAGTGTTTCCCGGAACACACCCTAAAAGACATCTAAGTAAGTAAAAATGGTGAATGACTTACATGAATGTTAAAGTCATATGGCAGGGAAGTCGGAAGAAGCTTCCTGAGCTCAAAAATCTGCCATCAAGGGAAACCAAAATGCAAAAAAGGTTCGTGGTTAACCATAGCCAAAAAAAAAGGCATGTCTGTTTTTCCCAGAAGATGGATCTTGCTGACTTGAAGCGCAACAATTTTTATAGTTTTTTATATGTCAATAATCACAGGTCATGATAGATAGATAAATAGATAGATAGCAAAAGAGGATTTGGATCCACCTCTCCTGGAGTTTCAAGAAGGGGCTGTTTATCTGTGGAGCCGACAATGAATTCTGTCACATGATTTTCCAAAAAGCTATACCTGATTAACAAAAGATAAGGCAGTTAATAGAAAAATGTGAACCAGAAGATTCTCAGCACAAATAGACTAGTACGCCTGCTTCCCAAATATTTGGCACTTTGACATCCTCCACAAACTTAAAAAGCTCGTGTTTCAAGTTGGAAATATGATAATCACGACTTGCTGGTGTTAATAATTAGTCAAAATAGGACATCATTTTGGTATCTCTGGCGATAAAATATGAGATGTTAAAATGGCAAGGAGGAATATCATATGCATTGACCTTCAACTGAAGTAGTACATAAAAAGGTGTACCATTTAAGGATAACATTAATAATTCAAGGACAGTAGAAAAGTATTTGCTAATGTGGAGTCAGAGAGAAACCTCCTTTCAAATATCACAAGAGTAGTAGATCCATCACATTCAATGGAATGCTTGAAATTTGGAGGGAGATAGGCATATGAATCAACCTGCATTTAGTAATTTAAGATCAAAATGTCACCAATGATTATACTAAAGTAAGAACAAAGCTTTACTAGCATTGTGGAAATCTTGTTTTTGGAAAGGCCACCATTAAGGATACACAACGAAGACTAACATATTTCTTCACATACATTTAAGAAGTTCGTCAATTTTACTGGATGGAGAAAACTAGTAAATTACTAGATTATCAATATCAATTTGGACCAATAAATAGACCATGTGAAATGAATTACATTGAATAGTCTTGTTTTCACTCATCCTTAAGAAAATACACTCTTTCATGCAGGTGTCAACATGAAATACTTTTTCAAAACAAAATATGATTGTCATTGATAAAATACTGCTCTATTGAATATTGTGTAATCGCTTACTGTCAATTTGTGACTTTTCCCAGAAGCATCAGCGAGAGTTACATTTCCATCAATGATGAATATGAACCTGATGATTCATATGGAAAGCAGATATCAAAGGTCAAACACATACAAAGTAGAAGTTCTAAAATTTCAAGAATAACTCATGCTCAACAATGTCCAAGAATAGAGAACTTTCTGAAAGTGCTAGTTGGTCCACCTCTCGACATCATTAGGAGGCAGAGAAGATTTTGAATTTTCTGCAGTTCAAAGAGGTAGAAAAGTGAGGTAAGGTCAAAGGTGTAGTAACAGGTAGAATACATTATTCTTAAATCATTGCTGATTTCTGCGCTACAATGTCTAAGCAGTGAACTGACCAAGTGCATCATTAATATAATTAATCAAAGAATACCTTGCATCTTCCCCAAATACATGACAAAATGAGCTCCCATGGCAGGTGTAACTAGAAAGGCCCCAAGAGTATTGATCCTGTCCGATTATGTACTTTAGTAGATCATCAGAGTTATAAAGGTATCATTAACTCAAACTGTCAAACAAATTGTACAATTTGACATACCAATCTGGTAAAGGACTAAACACATGACTTTCAGGAGTTATCAAAGCATGGTCACTCCTATACACACTTCGAGTAAATCCAGGCAAATCTGACAGGAACAAAAAGGTTGTAATCAGATCGCACGGCTGAATTAACTACATGCAAGCACCAGTCTTTCACCCCTCAATTTTTATTCACTTATTTATTTTAATGTAAGAATAACAGCAACAGAAAATAGATAATCCTCAACGTTATATCCAAACAATTCACGAAACGTAAAACTACATATACCTATACCCCAAGGAAAATCTTAATAACTTCATCATATTCCATAATACAGTCCCGAACCTTTATTTCTTTTTCCAATATAACAATAGCAGCAACAGAATACAACTGCAAACTTATACAAAGACAATTTTCGAAACTTAAAACTACATACTCCCTCCGTATCAATATAAATGATTGTTTAGACTAAAAGTAATCCATAAGATGTATGCAAATTTTCTCTTTCGGCCTAAATTAGTTAGTGGTAATCATTATCCTTTAAGATGGAAAATGAAGCTTTATTGCATCAAGTTGTATACTATCATACATTTCTGTTTACTAGAAGAAACAATCAACAACCATATATATATAACCAACACATGAAACATCAAGATTCCAGAACATACATTGACGAACCAGAAAGTTTATATAAGAGGGAGGATTGAACTAATAATATACAAATTTCGGGGACGCGCAACTTAATTATTTAATAAATGAATGATAAAACTTACTTTTTTAAAAGCTAATTTTTTAAAACTAAAAAATTGTTAACGACTGCTCCTACCGCCCCTAGTTCCTCCAGGTGCTATAAAAAATAGAACATTGCACCGTACCATTTAATTTTCCAATATATATACTCGTATTATCTGAGAGAGTGAGAGTATAAGAGTCGACAAAAACAAACCTTGAAGATGTGAGGGAGAGAGAGTGGGATTGGTGACTTTCCAATAAAGTGGCTTTGATTCAACATTCAATATTGATGAAGCTGAGCAAAACCCTTCATCACAAACTGACCTCCCCAACAAACCTGCACCAATTCAAACCATTACAAAAACCATATAATCAGCTAAACAATTTTAGACCATGTTTCTTGCTAATGTAAATAAATTTAAAAATACAATCTTTTAGCCAAAAAAAAAAAAAGAAACATTCATCATCTTACATATGATTGTTACTGATAACAAGAGGAAATGGGGAGAAGAATTCATGGAAAAATATTGCATGGCCAATGCCCACCAACTTCAAGTTTGAGGACAACAGTATACTGCAGCTCCAATGTGTTTTTTTAGTGAATATTTTTTTTTACTACGTATTTTTTTTAACGGGCACCCGCGGTGAGGATGGTAGTCAGGTGCGGAGTTCGGTGGGAGTGATCGGTGGTCCAGTGATGCGATTGATGCAGTCGGTACATTTTGAATCACGTTTTTCGGTTTCTTTCAGTTGGTGTGAATCGGTTTTTCGGTTTATGCGGTTTGAGTGGAAATCGGTTTATCTCACATGCGGTTAGGTGCGATTGATTTGATCAAAAATATTAACTACCGACATTGGACATTGAATTTGTCAAAATAATTGTTCAACAAATACAGTAGTCAATTTGTCAAAATAAATTTCATCGATTGTGAATAATAGTTGTGTATTTAGTGATAGAGTAATTATGATCTTGAGGAATAAATAGCTTAGTATTGTTAAGCCAGCTACACGATGGCGAAAATACTGCAAATATAATCGCCTTAAATGTCGCCATTTAGGATCAGAAGTGATGAAGGAAGTGGTGATTATGATGCTTGAGGAATCGTGAAACCATATTATTGAGCCCTTTACGGTAAACTTCTTAAAATCTTCACTTAAATACCATAATCTCTCCTCCTCCTTAGGATCGTTGATAGATCGCTAGAGTAGAATATGTATAACCAATTTTTTAATGGGCATTACTAAATTATTAAATAAAATTTAAATATGTTAATTTAATTATGTAAAATATATTATATAATATATTAAAATTATATTATAGAGTGAATGCGGTCGATTAGGGGTTTTTGGTAAAAAAAAAAAAATCAGCCAAGTCGGTTGAAATGCCTGGTCGGTTCGGGATTTTTTGTTGTTTCTTATCCCTACCCGCTGACCACTACTCATTTAAGTATGCACTAGGTGAAGCCTCGGCCGGGCCTTGATACCTTACCCCTTTGATATTAGCCCTTGTGTGGCCAATTTCACAAAGTGTTGATAGCGAATCGAGCACCAGCGTCATGGCTCGCTCTTTCCATGGTTCTGCTTATGTGTCTATGTTTTGTATTTTTGTTGTTATAATTGAAATGAGTTGGGAAAATCTACAACAACTTTATATATATTTGCATATGGAGGAGGTATTATTAATATTTGGAAAAAAAATCGACATATATAATGTTCAACCAATTTCTTTGAGCCTTTGATGTACAAAATCATAATGCATTTAACCTTGCTAATGAGTGTTCGGTTATCCTAATTATTGGTTGGATAATATTATCTAATTTTTTTGTGCCTTCTTGTTTTAATTATTTGTATTTTTTATAATTAATTAACATAAAGCTTAGTGGATTATAACTTTCCACGACACGATGAGAGGCCCATAAAAGATTTAGATAATCTTCACTAATTATTGATTACAACTCAAATATGACAATAGGACATAAAATTTTAGTCTCTATAACAAGTGTGAAATATTTCTTACACAATTATTGTCTATCCTATCCTAAACAAATCAAACCATCTTTTATATTCTAGATAGTAGATACTATATATATATCTATTTTTTTTTCTTTCAATTTGAATGATTGAATTTTTTGTATATATTACTCCATCCATTACTAGAATATTGCCCAATTTTGGATTTTGATAAATTAGATTTTAAAAATTTGAACTCAATTATTTTCTAATATGTTTTATAATACTTTGTAAAAATATATCAAAATAGTTTTTAACATGATTTAATATTAACATAATTTTTTTTTTAATATTAACATGATGATTTTGATTCAAATCAAAGTTGTGTGTCAATTAAACCACAATGCTCGTTAATTTTTACCATTGAAAAACAAACTTGAAGATCTTTTAGGGATGGAGGCGGGAAATATACAATATTGGGAAAATATATATCAAATACAAATCCTTTTTATGTAATTTAATATTAATATTATTAATATGATACTTTTGATTCAAATAAAAATTTTGCATATTAATTGAGATCGTAAAATTAATTAATTTTGATCACTGAGAAAATTGTATGAAACATGCATAATAAAATCCAACATGTTGAAATACGGAGTAATTAAGTATAACCGAATAAAAATAAAATGAGGTTTAATAAAGTTCGATCATTTACAACCCTTTTGAGTCATTTTGAATCTCAGTATGGATGTAGACCTATCGGGCAGGGATAATCATTCCGGTACACCCAACTCGATAGCACAATCAAATTTGGTATTCGTAAGGGAACTAACATCTAGCTTTGATAATTCGATTCCGTACACTGGTGAAGTCCGACAACTTATGAAGTATACCATATCATAATGATCCATTGGTTAGTAAAGTATAAGAAAATGAGTAGTTGTATTATACTCGTATTAGCAGCTGCATAGTGTATTATTGCTGGATGACCTTCCAATAGACAAATAAATTATAAATTAGTAATAAATGAGTGATTAGGAATAAATATTTGAAAAATGATGGTTTGAAAGATACAATTGAAAGAAGTTATGGATATTTAAATTTTGAGGTTTTATATGCGATTGGTAGCTTTGCATTTCTTTGGCTCAACCATATGTATTTTAAAGCAAAGAAATCCATATGGTTAATGAAGTCATGACTATATTCTGAATTGATTTATATAGAATTATTAAGGAAAAAGTACAACTCTTCCTAGTTAGAGGTAAAAGTTCTTCATTATTCTGATCAAAATGACAGAATGTTAAAGTTGAATAAGATGATTTTACGAAATATTAAAAAGTACTCATTCGTATTTCTTACTCTAATTACCTTAACTTTCGCTTTCATCGGAGTTCTAATAATTGCATTGGAATTATGCAAACATTACTTACACACTTATGAACAACTATTTAGCGGAGCGAGCGAAATTATTCATTGCATTTTACATTTAAATCTCAACTGCAATTAATTAAAAATAATAATAAGATAAAATAACCGCATTAAAATATTCAATATCAACTTTATCGAACACGAATCACATATATTCATAATGCTACTACTCGATCTACATATTCATTTTGATAAAATAAGCCCGTATATTACATACCCAAATGAAACTTCACTTAAAGAACAATTTTTCACACAAAAAGCAAAAGAATTTAAAGACACCTACTTTTTCAATGTCCGTATTACCCCGGTAAAATAAGCGTACTACGTACCCAAATGAAACTTTTTTCCTTGAGAACCAATCTTTTCACACAAAACTCAAGAAAAAATGAACACTTACTGTCTGTTATAGGCTTGGTAAAACTATACTACATACCCAAATGAAACTTCCCACCTGAGGAGCAATCTTTTCACACACCTGAAACTCAAAATCCCCGAACACTTTAAAACTTTTCACTTACTAAACACACTAAACAATGGCTCCCAAAATCATACAAATTCAATCTTTATTACCATGAATATTAAACAAGGTAACATACAACTCATCAGCAAAAGTGATATTTTAAGCAATGCATATGGTTAATATCAAAGATAATTGGTGTTATTTCTAATTATCGTCTAGTTGATACTTGTTATTCTCTTTGAAACTTGAATGAATAAAATTATTTTTTTATATTGCTATTTGGAAGACAATATAAGAAGATTGGTTAATTTTCACAAGGAAATAAGAACAAGCAAATTAAACTCCTTGGCTTGACATTGAATTGAGTTTTTGAAATGCTGATTCATAATGAATCAACTACTCAAAATGGCAATTCTGCTACTTGAGGAGGCGTTAAGGTGAGTATTGATCATTTAGTCATTACATATACCAACTTAATTACCCGCAGGAAAGACCTCCCCTCGTTTTCACTCTCATCTTTCAAATGAAACAATGCTAAATTACATCGTTTGGAAAGCAGAACCAAAGCGATTCACTGATATTTATAAGGTGGCTGTTTGATTTTGGATATATAATTAGAAGTAAGTATAGAAATAACATAAATACAAAATAATCTGGAATAACTATAGATACTGAGAATTGCAGTTGGGCCGATGATGATCACTCCCGAGCTTTTGTCGAGATAAGAAGCCAAAATGCAAAAAGCTAAGAAATTGAAGTACCCCAACAAATTAATCGACTAAAAGCGTTAAACATCTTACATAGATGTTTGAAAGCGATGATAACGCGCCTTCATTTGACGCCTGAAGATGTGTGGAATAAATGAATGGGCTTTTTAATTGGAGACTGATATTATAGGATAACAACAATCAATAATAAACTACTAAAATGTGAGAAAGAAAAGATTTTTAACTAACAATCTATACATTGGATATATAAAAAAGAAAAGAACTTCAAAATAGAAGTATAATAGTAGACTTTTCAACACTGTGAGAGTGTACAAATAATATGATAAAAAAATATTAAGCATGTAGAACCATTAGGAAATATGGCTTAAGAGAGATAAAACAATTACTTCCCTCATTAAAACATTGAGGAAGGCCGGTATATTCTCTCCCCTAAACAAAAATTCTAGAAAATTCGTATAAAAAATTAAAAAGTCAAGCACTATAATTGAATAACAGAAGTTATTCCATAATAATTAAACAAGTCAATTCATCTTCTAAAGAAGCAAGAAAGGAATGGATGACAAACACATACGGAGAAATAATTATTATTATAAGAAAAGTTAGTGAAGGAAATATTAAAAAATTAGTAATGGTATTCTTACATGTAAATTGAAAGTACAAATCCAAGCGATAGGAAAAGAGCTAGTCGAATCTGCATAATAACAAAAAAATACAATGAATTCTTCACACACTAAGCTGCGAAGCGAGAACAAAAATGGGTTAAACGTAAAATTAGAAAATTAATAGCAATGTCGAGGAAAAAGATTGCATAATATATTTCTTGAGTACTCAGATTTGGACAGCAAATATGTATATATCTGTACATCTAAGCAAGTGAACAAACAAAGTAGCCAACTATCATACCCAAGTAAAACTTCAAACAAACCTTAACCCAAAGAGGAAAGATGTAATTGACGATTAATATTTAATTTATTTGACCATTAACATCATATTGGTAAAATCGCTTCAAATTTAAATTTATATTTTTAGATTGGGAATTACATTAGAAAGCAACTTATCCATTGTATATCAATATGTAATGAAGTTGTATCAATATCACATTGTGTGTATTACGGATTAAACTCATGGATTTAGCTACTTAAATGCGTAAAATAATTCAAACAAGCATCCATTTAACAACTCTTGTATATGTTTCTTACTTCACCAATTCAAACTCGTTTAACTCTACATAGTTAAAAATCAATTTATTTAACCTCTTGTAAAGAAACTTTCTTCTTAGATGCGGCTTGATCAAATGTCTTTGATAGAATTTTTTAAATCTCTAATTTATCATTTATATACCCTTATCTTATTTGTATCCAACTTTAAACTATACCAGAAACTTTTGTCGAGTAAAAAATCGACAATAAAGTATATTTTTTCCTATAAAAGAAAAGAAATCAATTAACAATTAAAGAAATTTTTGTCAAGTGAAAAGTATTAATAAGAGTATATATTTTCTCCCCATAAAAGAAAAGAAATCGATTAACATCTCAAATTAAATTCAACAAATTGGAACATATGGGTAAGAATATAGTTAAATTGGTGGAGTAGGTATTTGTAATGAATATCATGAATTCAATTTTTCTCTACCAATATTTTCTCGTCGGTATGTTAAAAAGCTACTTACTACGCCCATGTTAAGTTGAATGCTCGGGCTTCGAGATCTCTGCGTGTCATATTTGAACATAAAGGAACATACCGTAGTATTTTTTGTTGCAAACTTGGAGGAGGAGAGATGTTGATCTTGCGTTCAAAACTGTAGGTATTCCGTGAATTGACCTCACCATGTGCCCGGTGAATATCTCAGCGTCATTACGAACAGCTGTGGACGGACAAATCAAAGGTATGCGTTCTTGGTCAAACCACGGCGCCTTCACTTTACTCCGCAATCTCCACTTTCCTATAATTCTTGGAGTACTCTATTTTTTTGGTTATTGAATCGAAAAGCTGAAAAAGCTAAACAAAATGGCAAAAAACTTAGTATATTTGACACATGAAATTCAAATATCGACCAACATCTTGAAAGGAATAAGAACATGCTGAAAAACAACCAAATGAAGTCGAATGGAAGAAGTAGATAATAATCCAAGCAATGAAGCCATATTGACATGACAAATTAATTACAAAGTAAGGCAAAGAATGCAATTATAGAAGCTACCCCAACTTGGATGTCCCTAGCGGCCTTGCGTCTTTCCGTTTTCGCCGGCGTGTTAATGACATTAAATGGAGGTAGGGCCTTCAAAAACATTAATAACAAAAAATAATTGAAAGAGATGAATATCATAAACTGAAAGAACTAAGATAAAATGTGTGAGATAATGTAGAGATGGAGTATGATTTTAGTTTCATCGTTGAAAAGCATGTGGGGCATGGCTCATTAATGCCACCCTCAAAACACGGAGTATGATTTCTCTTTCAGCATTGGTGGGTCATGGATTATTTATTGAAGAAACAAATCAGCTGATTTATTAAATCACACCGGACTAAATTTAATATCCAATGGCTATAATAAATGCAATAAAAGTTTCTAGATTTAACGGCCAAGAATGTGTGTGAAATTTTGATCGGACTAAAAAGTTCAACTTAAAGACTCTTTATATAGAGGTTAATATTAGAGCAAGAATGCTAGGGCTTAGTTTTTTCTCATACTTTTTTTTTCTCTGCGTAGTTCTCGTCTAGCGCCATTATCGATTTTGTGTATTACCTTTCGTAATCGCCGTCGTGACACCATTAACTTCATCTCTTCGATTAGCACGCCCATATAAAATTTCTATCACCATAAACCTCGTTTCGCTTTCGTCATGTCGAAGGTGGCTGGTACCAGCAGCCTTGATCCGCCCGAGGTGGGCGGTGCCACCCGATCCGCCCGGAAGGTGGTAGGTTTCCTACTCCCTCCAAATTGATGTCTGGGTGCCCGTATTATCTTGGATTGAAAAGAGATAATGCAGACACTTGTCATCAACACTATATAACAGGTGCAGCGACTCGGCCCGAGGTGATTCTCTCCATTTATCTCTTGCATGTACTGATAGCGAACTGCTAATGTAGCCAACACGTTTAGTGGATTGAGGAATATCTTTAAGCCCACATGTTAGTTCGAGGAGATTCTCAATACCATTGATTTACATTGAATTATATGACAGCCTAAGGGAGGTGAATTAGGTTATAGCGAGATTATATGCAATTTTTGGTTATAATATTTTTAAGTTCAAATTTGATTAACCTCCTTTTTTTAGCATGTGTGTGATCTGCGTAGTATGTAAAGTCCAATCAAATGATGCTTTTTGATATGATCTCGTACGTATATAAACAAATACCTATTTATTATGTTTAACTCTTGAGAATACACAATTAATATCTAAATACATTTAGTCAATTTGTCCAATTCTATAAGTATTAAGTTAGGAAATAATAACTCTCGATCAAGCCGAGACGAAATCAACCAATTTACACGATTATAAATCATATGATATATAACAATAAATAAGAGAGTTGAAGAGATAGAAGTAAACTTGACACGATTGTATAACGGAAAACTAGTGCTCGACCCTCTCAACATGGCTGGAAATGTAACCTCGTATATATATCGAGTTCAGCCACCGTAGCGTACAAGCAAGCAGCTTTCGATCGTACCTACTGACCATGGACCTGGTCTGAACAACGCTCGAACCTCTCGAGTGACCTTGCAGAGCCCCAGAAGGCGTTCAAGATCCAATCCAATATGAACAACACACGCGCTGTAGAAACCAGTAGGCGACTAACAATCTCTAAGCGGCTATTCCAGCCTTCAATGTCAAGTAAGAAAGAAAACCTATACCTTACTCGTGAACATGCTAACTTTTCTCAAAGAAAGTTTTACTCTTGAACAAACCCTCAATGTGGATTAGATAAGAGTATTATAATTTTAATACATATATAACTCCTTAATGAATTGGATAGTGAAGCCAAATCTCTGTTGGAGTAGATATATAAACTTGTGATGAAGCTTGTATTTCTCTTGAAAGAGCAATTCCAATAGCGTTGAATGCTCCTTTCATTCACGATCTCTTGATATAAAGTTAACTTATGATAGTTGAGGTCTAGAAGATGAAGATTGAAGCTTATTAGGGAGATTTGATATTAAAATAAGAGAGATTTGCCTTAGAAAATAATGTTAAACAATTGAAAGGCTTGGAAGAATTGGGTTTGAGTGCAAGGGTTTTTAAATGGTGTAAAATTGAAGAGATCAAGCCTCGGTAAAAATTCGAGTCCCAGCGGCCCCTCAGCCACGAGGGCGGTTTCCTCCCGGAGATTTGAGAATGTCGGCCTCGGCCCGATTAAGGGTAGATTGTGGCGATCGATAGCTGACCTCATTTCCCACGACGTTATATAATTCCGATTTGGCGATTCAAGATGTTGGAAAGATGCTTTTTGACAACAACTTTTAACACAATAATATGATATCAAACCCCATTTTATAAAAATAATTTTCAAAATAATATTTTCTTTTATTAAAATATTCTTAAAAAGCTTTGAAAGCAGTTAACAACAACTTTTATAAGAATGATTTGAAAAGCTTATCTCCCACATATAAGAGCTTGACTCGATTATTGAGGGAGCTTTTTATTATTATTGGAAGCTAACTTTTTTACCTATGAAGCTTTCGTCCATAGTATCGCCAGTATTCTTTTAACGCACTCTTGAATCATGTTCTTCTTTAGATAATCATTTGGCATGGCATTGTTCTTTGAAGATCACCCGGCTCGATGCCAATAGTGCTTGTGCTAAATAATAAATTATCGACTTTTTGAAGTCTTCGTAAATATCTTTCTAAGCATAAGCTGCATAATCTCACATGTTTAGATAATGTTTTTGTGTCCCTTCAAACCAAGTACCATAGTCCGGCGATGTCTCTAAGAAAGACCTTTCCATATTACGAAGAAGCTGCAAATCACTTTTTGTGGTTTTTCTGAGGAAAAGTATTTGATGTGTGGGTAATAGGGGCGAAAACAACAAATCAAGGCACATCGTTGGCGAGGAATATGCAAGCGGACTACGTCCGTATACATTGTTCAATACTTAGGTATTCTGACCTTTGTGGGATGAGTTAGTCGATATAATCATGTTTCCTCCTTTATCAGAGTGGTTTTTTGTAATTTGGGAAAAGCATTCCGAGAAGCTTAGTGAATGATAATGTTCGTTTGCATGATTTTTCTATAGGATAATGTGGACTTGTTTTGGGAATTCTGGGAGTGTTGGCTTAGGATTTACTTTGCCGCAGTGGCATCAAACTGGCAGCTCAACAATCAAGAAAGATTGAACTACAAAGTATGTCCATTGATCAAGGTCTAGATGATGTTATGTCCATGACATACAAGCTTCTTCAGTGAATTGTTGGTTCATAATGCTGCGTCTAAGTGTTATGCGTTATGCGCCGTTTGGGTGCTTCAGAAACTTGTTGCGCACACTCACGAGCATGGGTTTTACGGGAAAAAAAGGGCTACCGGCCGACCCGAGGCGGCCATGATGGCGGGGAGGCGGGGGCGACTGCTTAGGGGTAGGGAGAGGCACTTTCTTTGCACGTATATATGTCATGATGGGGGAGGTAGTGGGCTCGGTCCAGCATTAGTCAACTTGGCGGGGTTATCGATTGATGGCACAATTTTTTACATGTAACTTATTGAAGGTAGTCGATTCTCCTCTTGTTGATGGGCGTCTTAGTGCGTTTATATATCCTATTGGATTATTGATCACAGATTAACCTACTTGGCATTCTTGGTTTCTTTGATGGTTTATGCAATGTTGGTTATATGTGAGGAATGTCGGAGTGGGACTTACGGATGTGCTTTCGGGCAAGCTCACTACTAAGTTGGTTTTGTTTTTGTTGCTCTGAGTTGAAGTCGTGATAATGTTTTATGCCTTAGTTTTAGCGCGTAATTTAATATTTATGATTGAAGTTGAGGATATTGATTGTGTGTTGTTGGTTCACTTTAAGAATATTTTTTATTATCCGGGTCGTTCGAGTTCTAGTGGATGATGAACTGCCGAGACGGGCCATTATTTTGGAGGCTACGGACTTGACTTTGCATGTTAATTGAGTCGAACTTCACGAGTGGAGATTAGGGCATCGCCCATTAACACTGAGTGCGATCTACTTTATTTAGTTCTAGTTCTAGTATTTTTTAAATAAAGCTTGTACTATTCGTCCAAGTTAAACATACTGAAGTACCGTTTAAAGTTAGTACTTTCTCATAGAAGTTATGCCGTTGTTTTGAGTTGATTCCATTGTGATGTTTGGGGACCATATGCTCGTATATTCGTCTTGTGGTGATACGTTATTTTTTATTGTGTTGATGATGATTGTCCAGAGACGTGTGGATGTATTTTTATTGGTTAAGAGACGAAGTGTTTAAATTTATTTTCTTCTATTTTTTTTTGCTATGATTGATCGCCAATTTAGTTCCAAGGTTAAAATAGTACGTAGTGACAATGGTTCTGAATTCTTTTGTTTATTTTTCTCACGAATTTCATTATATTTCAAACATCTTGTGTGGGTACTCCTCAACAAAATGATCGGGTTGAACATAAACATAGTCATATTTTGAATGTAGGTAGAGCCTTACGCTTTTAAAGAAATTCACCTATCAATTTTTGCGGAGAGTGTATCTTACTGCTATTTATATTATTAATTGTACCCCATCTAGTGTGATTGATTTTAAGACTCCTTATGAATTACTTTATGATCGTTCTCCTGCCTACTCTGAATTACGAGTGTTTGGGTCTATCTGTTATGCTCATGATCAAAAGTATCGGTTAGACAAGTTTAGTTGTCGGAGTAGTAAGTGTGCTTTTATAGACTATCCGTATGGGAAAAAAGGGTGGAGGCTTTATGATTGTCTTCTCGTGAGTTTTCGTTTCTTGTTATGTTGTGTTTTATGAGAATGAATTCCCTTATTGTACTTTTGCTAGTATCGCTATGCCTTATGTTATTCCTCATGTTGTTTATGAGAATGTTTCGGAGTTTGGTTTGGATGATGGGGTGATGTTGGATGGTCTGTGCAATGATAATGGTGCGCCGGACCAGGTCATGAACGACCAGGCTGCCCAGCCAGCCGTCTTGCCTTCATTTGGGTCGGGTGGCCCTGATCTCGTCCCAGCTGCTCCTGGTTCGTCTGGGAGCAGTTCGGCAGTTCGGTGGGGTCCCCGGAGGTTGGGGTGTCGAGTGATGATGGTGTTTTGGGTCGGGGAATGCGCACAAAGACTCCTTCGACTCGTTTGCGTGATTTCGTTACTAGTACAGTGAAAATAGTTAGTCCCTCTCATTCACCACCTCCAACTCAGTTCTCAGGTACTCCTTATCCTATCGCTCATTCTGTAAACTGTGATCGTTTTTCTACTGGGCACATACATTTTCTTGCAGCTATAACTGCAGGTGTAGAACCGACTTCTTTCAAGGCTGCAATGAGTGATCCAGAATGGCGAAAAGCCATGGCTAATGAGATTCGGGCTTTGGAGGATAATGGTACGTGGCGTATGGAATCTCTTCCACCTGGTAAGAAAGCACTCGGTAGTCGTTGGGTGTACAAGGTGAAATATAACTCTGATGGCAGTGTGGAGAGATATAAGGCTCGTCTTGTGGTTTTTGGTAATCATCAAGTTGAAGGTATTGACTATAGTGATACTTTTGCACCAGTGGCAAAGATGGTTACTGTTCGAGCTTTTCTTGTTGTGGCTGCTGCAAAGAACTGGGAGTTGCATCAGATGGATGTTCATAATGCATTTCTCCATGGCGATCTTACAGAAGAGGTATATATGCGGGTACCACCGGGGTTCTCACGAGGTCGACCCGGAGAGGTGTGTCGACTTCTTAAGTCTCTCTATGGGTTGAAACAGGCGCCTCGATGTTGGTTTTCTAAGTTGTCTACTACGTTAAAACGGTATGGTTTCACTCAGTCTCTCTTTGATTATTCTCTTTTCACTTGGTCTAAACGCGATGTGCAGATTAATGTGCTTGTGTATGTTGATGATCTTATTCTATCTGGGAACAATTCCGCTGCATTACTCTCTTTCAAAGAATATTTGAGCTCTTGTTTTCATATGAAGGACCTTGGTCCTCTTAAGTATTTCCTTGGAATCGAAGTTGCCCGTAGCCCGAAGGGTATCTTTCTGAGTCAACGGAAATATACTCTGGATATTATTTCTGAAACTGGTCTTCTGGGTGCTAAACCTGCTCCTTTCCCATTAGAGCAGAACCATCATTTGGCTAGTTCAGAGAGCCCGTTATTTGGGGATATTGAACGTTACAGACGGTTGGTGGGGCGTTTACTCTATTTGTCTTTTACTCGCCCGGATGTGTCCTTCGCGGTTCTTTCATGCTCCTTAGATTGATCATTAAATAGCTGCTCTACGGGTTGTTAAGTATCTGAAAGGCAATCCTGGACAGAGTATTCTTTTACATTCTGATTGTAATCTTCAGCTCATAGGGTGGTGTGATTCGGATTGGGTTAGCTATTCTCTTACGAGAAGATATGTGTTTGGATTGTTGGTGTATTTGGGTGATTCTCCTATTTCTTGGAAGTCCAAGAAACAAGTCACTGTTGCTCGATCGTCTGCTGAAGCCGAATATAGGGCCATGGCTGCTGTCACTTGTGAACTTATTTGGTTGAAAGGTCTCCTGCAGAGTCTTGGGATTCGTCACACGCGCCCCATGCAACTCCGGTGTGATAGTCAGTCGGCTTTGTATCTTGCACAAAACCCGGTGTTTCATGAGCGTACCAAACACATTGAAGTCGACTGTCATTTCCTTCGTGATGCTCTCGTCAAAGGAGTTATTGCCACTTCTCATGTTTCTACTTCTGACCAACTGGCTGATCTCTTTACCAAAGCACTTGGAAAACGCCAGTTTGATTTTCTTCTTCGCAAGTTAGGCATTTATGATCCTCATGCTCCAACTTGAGGGGTGGTATTAGGATATATTGTATGATATATTATGGTGTAGTATTATCTTTGGGCTTATGTAATAGACACCCGTTAGGTTCCTTGTAATTATATACGGAGTATAACTTTATATTGTTTGATTAATATCAATTGTGAATGTATGTGAATAAACTAAGATTACAAAGCTAAGAAAAATAAATAAACATACAAGAGAATGAGTAAATTATTGATCAGCAAGATGTAAGCATGAAACCCTTCACACCACTATCTGTTTCTTTGCTTCCAAATCGAGAGGGCGTCGTGAGAATCAACTTCATCCATCTTTCTACCGGTATTTGTTCAATCTTTTCATTACTTTCTTGAGAAAATTCCCCTTCTTTTGGTCCTGGAGACGGATAATATATTAATATTTTCTGTTAATTTTGAACCTGACAATAATCTAATACTAATTTCACCAATTCATTTTAATATACGTTCACTTTTCGAATTAAAGATTTAATCATTTTTTTTTCAAACTTTCATCACTAGTATTACGTGTGTGGTTGATCCCTCTTTATGTAGTCTTTACCCTCGAATTACATCAATCCTACCACTAAATCAAAATCGACCTCATCAGTCGAAGCTTGCTTGAGACCATGATCTACTATTTATTTATTACTTTATTAAATGTAAAATTGACATAGTTTTTTTTTGTAAATTCAAATATTTCAATAAAAATATTTACTAATAACGTATAATTGAAATTTTATTAATTGTCAAAATTTTATATAAAATAAATAAATTGAAATGATGAAAGGGAGTAACACACTTAAACATGCATACTTCATCACACACACGTACCTGAATCATTTGGACTGCACTTTTTATACTACTGGTTGCACTATTCTTCTTCTTCTTTCTCGTCCCTTTTTTGCTTCTTGAATTTGACCAGCCACTTGGGTTTAGGAATTTCCAATTCCCAAAACAAGATGGATTATTCTTGTCACGCTTCCTTTCGTTTTGAAGAGCCATGTTCTGTCCAAATAAGATTTATTTTCATCACTTAATTAATTTTGATTTTTGAAGTACTAGGTTAGCATTGACGGATTTTGCAAAGATCGGACTAAATAAATGTAACACTGTAAGCGTAAGCACCAAAGGTATTTTCGTGTAACCCAATGACAACTTTTTAGTAGTAAAAGTTGTTACTATAATAAAAGTAGGATATTTTTTGGAATAAATTCAACATAATTTGCGTCCTTCCCCGGTGGCACATAACTAAACTATCTAACCCAATTTGAACGACAACTTGGTTATATCTAACAAATTGTAAATATGTAACCTTCTTATTTGCATTCGTGCAGTGTCATCAGTGTCATCTAATGTATCATCAATTGGTACTGAGAATCTACGCCGACTCAAAAACATTGTTTTTTCATTATGCCAATTTAACTTGAAAGAGACATTTTGGGCCGGCAATTTTAACTTACTAGCAATCTCCTGGACCAAAATGTTTTGGAATTGAAGAACAAATAAACTTTAAGGATATCCAGGGTTGATAACAACTGCACCTTATGAGTAGTAGGTTGTTGGTTGACTTGAGAAAATGGTGTTTGCATTAAAGCTAACGGTCGTTGTGATTGATGAGAAGATGCACGAAATTGTCTTGAATAATTTAGAAGCTCCTGTTTTCTGTTGTATCCTCCACCATTTGCACTATGTTTAGCTTGTTGAACATGAAGATGGTGGTGGTGATAGTGGTGTAAGGATACCCTTCTTCTTGTGGACTTCTCTACATACACTCTCACTATTACATCCCTTTTCTCAATGCAACAATTGGCCTAACAAATAAATTGTATAATAAGAATAATGGTTTGGAAATTCATTTTTAGTTATCTAATTAGGCAAAATTAAATCAATATACTATATCGATGAAATTCGTGGTGTTGGAGAAAATTTTGAAAATTCCACTAGCTGCCCAGAGAGCACGTCCTAAAACGCTCGTCATATGATTATATTACTATATGTAAAATCATAGGTAACCAACCCATAAGGCCATTAATAATCATAGGTAACCAACCCTACAATGATTCGATCACTTTTGTAAAACAATGCAATTGATTTGAAGAAAAAATAGTTCAATACTTACCATTGATCGATCTTGAGTATATGCCACAGAGTAGTCAATGGGAACTTTGAGCTAGGTGGAGTGCAAGAGTGCTTACAAATGTAAAAATAGAGCTTATTATATATGTAGTTCATGAGCGCATGCAGATGAACACGATGGAATGGACAAAATATATATTCAATACCGAATAGATATATAGGCTTGATGATGTATAAATTGCCCCAAAGACAAAGTCCATATCTTGTACCGAGAATTCAAGGACAACGACATAATTTGTCCGAATGAATTATGACTCATAGTGAAATACAATGTATGAATTATCTAAAATAATATTTAATCATGTGAACTAGTGAATTATTAGACAAATTTATTGTAAACTTTCAAAGTGAAAAGAAAAGAATTATATGGGACGGCGAGAATAAGTAAATATATTCTTTGCTTTGTTTTTTTTATATTTTTATATTTTTAATAAGTAAGTAAAAGTATTTTAAACTCAACAATGTTAAAATTATAGGTTAAAACGCATGACTATATATGTAGTATTTTTAAACTATTAAAGTGATGTTGTCCTACACCTGTGAGTTGGGCGCCATTCGGATTAATATATAGCCTCAACTACTCCCTCTATCACAATCGTTTGAAGTGGAACCCCACCAACGCTTATCACAGACGTAGCTCCAATTCATGCATTTGCAAGGCCACGAAACCCCGCTGATGTAAAATTCCGCTTAATGCCGGCGAAGTATAATACCGCCGGGCGAGGTTACACGCGGTGAGCTCATAAAAGCCGACATCGCCACACACTCCAGGCTGTGTCCTCCCGAAAGTTAATATAAGTGGTTTAGACTATTCCCTCTATTGTCATTTTATAGTGGAACCCGGCTACATAGGGATGTAAACGACCTCGAACTATGGTCAACCCTGGCGGGCATTCAAGTGCCCTGGTCCCGCGATTTTTTCTGGACCGTTGATGATTCTCCTGCTTTCTAGCCCCATTTCTTCTAACCCTCGCATTTTGAGGCTCAAGTCGCCCCACCAACTTTTTAGACTTATTATTCGGCTCAATCTGCCCGGTTCCTAACGGTTCACAAAGTCTGGGTCCGCCTCAATGATTTAGGAACGGCGCTTTAATACGGTGAGATCAGCGTATCGGGAAAATACTGCTGAGGCCTTGTTTGACTACTTCAGCCGAACTAAATCGAACCGTCGTCCGGGTTTGTCGAACTATCAATTTCAACTTTTGAGTTTGCGTTTGCATGTTCGAATAGAGCCACGAACCAAACTTTTTCAAGCCGAATAATACGAGCCGATCGAATTTTTACTGCTCACTGCAACCCTGAAGACACATGCTTATCATAAGCCTATAGGTTTGAATCTCACTAATTGTTTTTCTCGTGGGGAGATATGTATATTTCAAATTTTTATGTCAGCCTCTGTGAGAACCGATATTTGCTCCTAATTTTTATATATAAAAAATTAGAAGTCTCGATCTAAATCCCAAAGAAAAATGTAGCTTATAAACGATCTAAAAATCATTATACACCGGTTTCAAAATTAGTAAAAGATATATTTGGGCTCAAACATATTTCAATTGTTAAGATTAAAACAAAAAATAAGTTATATACAACAGAAAAATTTAAATAAAATTTTGACAAAGACTAAATTTCCTTCATATTTTTAACATAATAAATATAGTCAAAATCATTAATATGTAAATGTAAGGAAAAAGAAATGGAAGTCCGTGGACAAATTGTCGAATTGGGGCGGCATTTTTTCGATTCTAGTATTGTATTAATCGGACCCTCATGGGGCTGCCGCAGGCCTGCTAACGGCTTCTCAATTGTGGCACGAAAATCATTGAAGTAAACGCCCCTCGGAACAGCCGCATTTTGGGCCGCTCCGTAGGCCGATTGGAGGCGCCGAAGGCTTTTATTCAGGCGGGTTTTTGGGTTTTTCATGCTCGGATATTCTAGTTAAGCTTTTGCTTTGCCTGTAAATAGATAGCTATTTTCTATGAGATTGTTATCACAAAATACAATGTAGACAATAATCATCATAGAAAAAATATTAGAGTTTTAATATTCTTCAAGAACTTAGAGAGTTTATCTTTACTCGAAGACTTTGGTTTGTCGAGCTGAGGTTTCCAAGATGCCTCAAAAGGCGCAAAAGTAGAAGATGCTGATTGTCCTAATGAAGGTAAAGTCCAACGGGTAATGATAATGGTTGGTTTTGGATTCTCTTCGTACTTAAGTCAGGTCATTCAAGTGACAAGCGATCGGGAAAACAAAGATAATCGGTCGGGATCACCAAGTAAGTTTTGACGATGAACTCGTGAGGGTCACGTAGTCGGGCGCTTGAAAACGGTCATCCCAAAAATATCTTCCAGTTGGGAGATTGTTAGGAATTGAAGCATATTTTTCTCGACTGCATGCCGGCCGCAGGGGTCAGTACGAGGCCGATTAGGCACCAAAATCAATGAGTAAACGCCCGAACAAATGTGATTTCAGTCGCCCAGGCCGATTGAGCGCTCAAGGCTTTTTGATTGAGACGGTTTTTGGAGTTGTGGTTTCCTGAATATTCTAACTAGGTTATATTTTTTCCTATAAATATTAGCTATTTGCTACGTAGATTGTTATCATAAAACACAATGTGCATAATAATCATCATAGGAAGAATATTAGGATTTTAATATTCTCAAGAACTTAGAAAGTTTATCTTTTTATTCTTGGTAGGCTTTCTTGTTTCGAGATTTCCCGACATTAATTAGTGGATTTTGCAACAAAGAACAAATGTGATTAGCCTCTTCAGCGTGATTTCCCGATTTGTTATCATACCCAGACCGCTTAATTTTCGTACTTTAAATTCACATGTCGCTTTTATTGATTGCTTAAAACTTCGAAATGATTTAGGGTCTTAAATTCTAACACAAATTACTCAATTCAAACTCACAATATCAAGGAGCCCTCACGATCAAGCCGAGTTTTTCAGAGTCTCGTAAGCTCCCTAATTAGGGCCGCTTTTGTGGCGAGAATGTTATGTCCGATACTAATTTATTGTCGAGTCCATCGAGTGTTGCGAAATGTCACGAGTCCATTGGGGTCAGAAGCGAGGCATTTGTTTTAATTTTTAGTTTATTTAATAATTTTTAAAAGAAGTTATTTCAGGACATTTTGTAATTATAATCATAATAGAATGTATAAATATTTAAATATAATCGAACTTAGTATAAAAAGCACAGCGGTAATGCCATTATAAAACTTTCGTCACCACGATGGAAATTTTTATCATTATATATAGCAACTATGCTATAAAACTAACTCTCACTCTGTTAAAATATTTTTCCAAACCCTCATACTCCAAATCTATTTACACTTTCCACATACTCACAATCGAACTGCTTAGCGCCGATTTTTAATAGCACCATCACTTAACCGACCTTTATCGATATCAAATACTAATGTTATTTGAGGATATTAAACAAAACCAACGCCATATGCAAAATATTGACATTTCACCGCTCAATTATGGATATCGAGAAATTTCTGTGAGGCTTAAAGAGAAATGGTGCGCACGATGCTTACATCTCGATGAAATAATGGATTATGCAATCCAAATTGAAGCTCAGATTAATTACATATTACAATTGAATGTTGTCTAAATTTGGAATGTTATCTAAATTTGAATTTGGGTAAGAAGAGAAATATTCGTAAAATTAATTATTTGGAAATTAACTGAGAGAGGTATAAAGGACCATAATTAATTTTGATGAGGTGTCAAGCAATGGGACTAATTAGAATGTAGGTTCAATGATTAATAATACTAGTTATACGCCAAGACAAATTTCGCTCATAGTCTATTTTATTATTTTTATAATAAAAATTATAATGAAAAAAATAAATTTAAAAAACCTAAAAGAATAAGATGAAAAAGTTACCATGGTAAAAATAAAGATGGGGGACTGCTAAACAACTTTATTTTCTCTTAAGGATAATTAATGAGTATTACGTAATAGATAATATTTATAGTAAGTAGTTTATAAAAAATTATCTTTGTTAAAGGTTACACCATGAAAAAGTTACTATTAAAATAAAATAAAAAATTTTTATCAAAAGGGTAAAATAGAAAAATTTAATTCGGCTTCACTTCAGAACCGCCAACCCACCTTATTATACATTATATATAAAGATGTATAATACTCATGCTGGGGCCAAAAGATTAGAAATATTCAATCAAGGCTAAAATGATAACTAAAGCAATAGTTTAGTTAATTTAAATGTTGTGAGACCTTGCATAGGCTCGCTGGTCCTGGAAATGCTATATCATTTACCATCGTGATGAGTGGACGAAATTAACCTTACGGAACTGTGATCCGAAGTTCGGCCGGACCGTATTCAACCTTAGATTCAATTTGGCTAGAACTATGAGGTTTGGTTCGAGTCCATGGTTGGAATCAATCATATTCGAACGCGTTCGGCTTGAAATATTCAAGATTCTTACATCTCATCTCTTCTCAAATTTCTCGTCCGTATTGAATTTAATTATTCTTGTAAAATTTGATAAAAGCGAACTTTATCAATGATTCAATTGAAAATGTGTAAAATTCTAATTGAATACCTAATTAAAATCAAACCTAATCAAGACCTCATTTAACAAAAAACAACGAATTTGTAACAATTTAACCCTAAACACGAAATCTGGAATCCTAATTAAAATCCAACAATTAAAACCTAATTGAAATCATAATTCAAATCCAAAAATCAAAACATCCAATAGAAAAAGAATTTCAAAACCCAATTCAAACTTTTTAATTGTACATGCATGATGATGCATCTTTAAGACCCGTCACCATCGAGTTTCATTTGGTTGCCAAATTCTTCGTTTCTACTTCAAATCTCAATCCAAACCTTTTAATATAGTTTTTGCTTCAAAACCCCATCATCACCATCGAAAAAGAGGGAGAAGCTTGATATTTGCAAACAAAAAGAGAGAAAGATAGAGTTGGGGGTTATCTCTTAGGTTAAATGGGCTGGGTTATGTTATGGGTCAAGTCTGTCTGGGCCCTGGGGTTAAAACGCGGCCAAAACCACGCGGAAAGCTTCATCGAAATTGAATATTTTCGAATCATTCCACTCCATTCAATGAACCTTAACTTTTAATTTTTGACTCTATATTTGATCTTCCGAATCAAATCAGCGAATCTAATTATTTGAGTCAAACTCTCCGACTGAACCAAACTTTCTCAAAGCTTCGCTTACGGCCCTAACGTAACCATCAAATATGTGTTTTGTCAAACGAGTAAGGATTAACAAACGACCATAAAATATTGGGTCTGACGGTCCAACCCATTAAAGAAACCATCCGACTAGAGTTATAGTCTTATAGACCTATTCGATAAAAATGGAGGTAGAATGGATCATATGATTCAAATCTAAACTTTTTTTTTAAGATTCAATCTCGATACCTCATCATTATATCATATTACAATTGTTATATTTTTATATACTTATTTTTTACCACATTTTTCATATTAAACAATGAATATAAAAAAAATGGTTTTAAAATTTAAAAAATCAACCATATCTAAATTCAAAAAATTGGATAATCTACTCGAATAGACGAACTTTTAGTTTCAATTCAAAATCGACCAAATCAAATTTTTTAGTATTATTTTAAGTGTAACACATAGAAAACGTAAAGTCTCATTGAATTTCAATTCAAAATTTTTAAGGTACATAAAATAAAAGTTTTTTTCTAACGATAGTAATTACAAATTATAAAAATAATACTATGTAAATCATAAGCTAAAAAGTGAAGGACTAAACTCACAATAGACAACTTTGGAATCTGTAAAGAAAAGCTCAATATCCCACAAAGCACAAAGTGATCGCTTTCAATATACGTAAAACATGATATCAGTATTTTTTAAATTTGATTAGATATCACTAGCCTATTAAATCATCGATAAAATAGAAACGGTGGACGTTAATATGCAAAAGTGGTTGATTCTATACCACTTATTCTTCCAAATCCAATAGCATTTCCATATCATATGAATCACCCAAAAACATGTAAGTAATTATGGCAATCTCTAAAATGGAACTGAATAGCCTCCCATTATCTCTCTTTCATTCATCATCAAAATCTTCATGGTATTTACAAAGTAGAACATTGTCTAAAAGTAATCTTCATCATCATTGGTCTACTAGTTTTCAATATAGATATAGAGCTAAGTCCAAGATTGTTAATGCTATAGGAGAGTTAAAAAAAGAAGATATAGTGATTGTTGGAGCTGGAATTGCTGGCTTAGCCACTGCTGTTTCACTTCAAAGGTTTGGGTTAATCACCACTTATTAAAATTCATTTCTTAGGCTTCATATTTGTTAAATTTATATTGATGAGAATTGAACTCAAAGTCTTTATTCTGGAACATGTCGCATATTGGTAGAATCAGACTTCCACATCTCAAACTTTTAGACTTCCACGTCTCATCACTACTCTCGTATTGTCAATTGATATTATGTCAAATATATATAGTTTCTTAATGCAAAAAGACCGTGAAAGTAAAATACATGAAATGCTAATGACACATTTAACGGAGAGTGTCGTATAAAAATGTAACATACCATTATATTTGTTAGATATTTTTCTTGGTCTTCCCATCAACACCTCTAAACTACTTCGAGCTAAGCCACTGTTTAAAAATGCATGATGTTCATCCTAAATCTATTGGTATTAGGAAAATTAACAAACCTTATAAAGTTTATGTGTGATACCATAGTTGTTAGCGGTACACAATTTCGCGGTAAATAGCGATAAAATAGCGGACTTTTGGAGTTCTGCCGTTATGGACCTCTAAACGCTATTTACAACTTTGGTGATACTGTGTTAAGAATGTATGGAGTTTTCATCCTAAATAAGAAGAATCTAGGGATTCCACACTTCCACCTAAAACGAATTGATAGTAGGTGGAGTAACTTGTTCTTTCAGTGTGGGAGTTTTTACACATCCTCCTTGCGTGCTCACATTTTTGGATTTTTTTTTTCCTTCTGATGACATTGTGGCTTTATGTTTTGGTGTGTTTTATTGAAGGCTTGGTATTCCATCCACTGTGTTAGAGCAGGCAGAGTCGTTAAGAACTGGGGGAACCTCATTAACATTGTTCAAGAATGGATGGAAGGTTTTGGATGCTATTGGAGTTGGTAGTGAACTCAGGAAACAGTTTCTTGAAATTCAAGGGTAAGTTCTTGCTTTCATTCACTTCTTATCACTCAAGAATGTAACAATTATTTTCTTATGTATTTCATTGTTTTTTAGCATGAAAAATATAAAAGTTTGAGGGTTTTAATCTAATTTTCGCATGGAAATATCAGTTTACTAAAACATACATGAAATGGATCAATTTTTAAGGTTAAATTTCAGATGTTTGGCTGAAAACGTCTACTATGTCATTCAAAGATTTTGAAGTTAAGTCTGCAGAAATTAGGCAGATATTGTGGCGTCTCCCCATCCAGCAAGTAGAATTGAAGCTAATCTAGAGGTATAATATGCTCAATTCGGTGTCTTTATCATTGATAACAACAGCTACTCAAGAGCACACAATATGCTAAAGTTCCAGAATCTTGATTTCTATGTTTTTATCATCTGCCTAGCAGTGTCTTTGTCGCAGATAACTATACAGTACTCGCGGATAAATATACAGTAGTAAATAACAAGCTATGTGATGTTCATCTAATTTGGAAGTCATTTAAACATGTCCAGAGACATTGATATATATGGCGAGCCATTGTTCCTTTGTATGTGTTGAGCTAAGAAGGACTTAAGAACTGTGATCATGGTTGATGGTTGGCCCTCCAGAAGCAACTTCAGTTCGATAGTAGTTGAGACAAAAGAGTCTTGTATCTAGGCACAATGTCTGTCACCGAACTTAGCTCATTCTAAACTAATTCAAGTGTCAAATTCCCTGAACTTTTTAATGCTTTCAGTTCTACAGGATGGTCATAAAATTGGAGGATGGAAGGGAGCTGAGATCTTTCATATTCAAAGAGGAAGATGAAAGGTGCGTGATAGTTATTTTTGTCGAGGGACTATGTAACAAAATTATTTTCATCGCCTTTTTGTCTTGTTTATATTGCCATCACCAGCAATCAGCATCTACCAATTTTGCAGCCAAGAAGTCCGTGCCGTTGAAAGGAGAGTTTTGCTTGAGACACTAGCTAATCAACTGCCTCCAAATGCAATTTCTTATTGCTCAAAGCTCACGGAAATGAAGAATGGAGAAGGTGAAACCTTGTTGAAACTTCAAGATGGCACTCAATTGTCTGCGAAGGTATACAAGACTAATTTGGATATTGACATTCTCTGCATTTCATATCTATGGCTTTCCAATATATAGGGAATACATTGCTGCAAAAGCAAAGTTGTCCGGCGTATGCTAAGGATCAGCTTAAATGCCCCTTTGCCTAATATCAGATCTACCTGTAAAAAATTGTCATCTAAAACGAGTTTCATCACAACAAGCTAGATGACTGCATCAAACTCCCGTCATGCTGTGGCAAGGATTGAGCCACTTTTAAATCCTAAATTGGTTAACTCTATGACAATCTGAATCTCGAACTTTTTCTTTGCAAAGATTGTTATTGCCTGTGATGGAATCAAGTCACCAGTGGCCAGGTCGATGGGGTATTCAGAGCCTAAATATGTGGGGCATTGTGCGTTTCGTGGCCTTGGATCTTATCCGAATGGCCAACCATTTGAGCCGCGGGTAAACTATATATATGGGAAAGGAATACGTGCAGGTTTCGTCCCAGTATCTCCAACTAAAGTCTACTGGTTTGTCTGTTTCAACAGCCCATCTGCAGGTATACTTTCTGAAAGTTATGCATCGACCTCTCTGATCTTAGAACTAGAAACTCATGTTTCTGAAAATTCAAAAGATACGTTATGGATTAAGCGTGTCAAGATGTAAAACATTCTCCTTAAAAATCACAAATGGATTGCTGTAATACTAATCGCGTCTGATTAGCCGAGTATGTTCTTCATTTTTTCCTGCAGATTTCTGGTAGAGTTTTATTCATAGTTTTCAAGTTTAACGATATATTTTTTTTGTTCTGGCATGGTGGCTAAGCCTAATGTCTGAATATTTGTTGTACTACAGCCGAACGGTCAGATAATTGATATTCCTTTTATGAGGATAGTATAAGTTTTGAAGTATGATTGACAGGTCCGAGGATTACAGATCCATCTGTTCTCCGGGAACAGACACTGGAGCTAGTTAGAAATTGGTCATCAGAACTTCTAAACATCATCGAGTGTACACCAGACGACACCATAATAAGAACTCCCTTGGTGGATCGATGGTTGTGGCCAACAGTTAGTCCACCAGCATCAACAAGAAATGTTGTTCTTGTTGGGGATGCATGGCACCCGATGACACCTAATCTGGGTCAAGGTGCTTGCTGTGCCCTGGAGGATGCTGTAGTCTTGGTGAAAAAGCTAGCTGGGGCACTGGAGAATCAAACATCTGCAGAAGATGCTTTTAGGGCGTACGAAAGAGAGCGATGGCCACGCATCTTTCCATTAGCCATACGTGCAAATCTTGTTGGGACATTGTTGCAATGGGATAATCCTCTTGTATGTTCAGTTCGGAACAATATTGTTATTCCGAAGCTAGTCAGGCTCGGACCAATACTTGAACATACAAACTTCGAATTTGAACCTTTGGTGTAAACTTTAGAGATTCGGTTTCATAAGCGAATACAATATATTTTAATGATGACTGCCATAAATTGAATACAATGCGTCTGGAATGAAGGAATGGATTTAGGAGATACAAGCCCTTGTTGCATTAAACTTTGATGGAAAAGGTTTTGACTACTTGTATTTACAGAAAAATCGATTGTGATAAACGGTATTTTTTAAAAATTACTTTATGATCAGTTATGTCTCTATTATGAGTCGCTTTCTAAAAAAGTGTGAAACCATTTCACTACATCCTCGTGATCCCTACCCTGAAATATTACAGAAGAGTTAATCGCATTATCTGTCTCAATTGATTAGGGCTTTCCTTTTAACCATTTCAATAACGTTCACTCTTTGCTCTAGTATTAAACTAACTTGCAGGTCAACTGCAGTACTAGTAAACCAGTAATAAGCTTTACTTGACAAATGACAACTAAAAAAGCTAAAATTAGAAATTGAGCATCCAATAATGGTTCACTTGAAATAGCTCAAAGATCCAAAAAAAAGAAAACAAGAAAGCAAAACATTCAGGATTGTTCATTACTAATCACATATTACACAGATTGCTGTAAATCTATTAAGAATCCCAAGTCAAGCACTTAGAGATTCAATCTTCAGATGATAAGGAAATTATGCAGAAATTCCAAGTTTCACAGTTGCATCTGACTTTTGAAAGTGGAACTAAAATGTCTGATAACCTACCTATTTAGATGAAAGAAGATAAGAACCGACGGTCAAAAACTAAGAAAAACAAACTTCTTTTGTGTGGATTTTCTAACGGTTAATATTTCACATCACTAAGTTACATCTTTTGGTTGAGCATCCAGAAAACTAGATGCTCCCAGACCACATTCTTGTTATGGACAAATCTAATATGATCCACATTCATGATCATTCATAACAGAAACCATGGAAAAAAATTCTAAGACATTAGGATTTGATAAATTTGACTTTGTTAGATACTTATATCCCTTATTGCTCTTGCTTTCTTAGTAGTTACTTTCATGATAAGTTTTGAATCAAATCTCAAAGTATCAAGTACTAGAGAAAGAAACTAATACAAAATACCAGGTTAAGAAATAAGTTTAAGTGTTGCTTACAACATTTGAACTTTTATGGGTTTTTAAAAATCTTGGTTAGACTTTATTACCCAATCTACTATGAATACTTTGGGATGAAATCTTTATTGCCAAAGTTTGGATAATTCCAATAGTAATTTACTCTACCAAAGGCTCATTGATTATTACAGTGAATATTGTGAATTAAAAGACTCTTAAAAAATTAGAAGCTTAAATGAATAAGTTACTCATCTAAAAGAAATAGAACTGTTAACAATGTGTGATTAACAGTCAAAATTGTCTTTTCCTGATGAGATTCCTCATTACTATTGACATTCATACTTAGGCCATAGTATGGTGGCTTCAAATTTGTACGGTATAGGAAACTGGTCTTTCTTGAACAGCCCTACATATGAAAAGATTCACCGTTGACATAAACATGATTTAGTGTGACGTGCAGAATTACATACCCACAACCGCATTCGTACCTAGCTGCTAACGCTAAGGTGGTCAACTTCATAGAAGGCAGAATTCCACCAACTGTAAGCAGATATGTCGGAGATGGAAGTTTTGAAGCAGACTACACTGTGCACAAGATCCGTTAGATACTACGTGTTCTGTCAAGAAGGCCTACACCACAAGTAAAAATGATCTTTGTTGAGAAAAACAGAGAAAATAATCAAGAAATATTATGTAAAAGTAAAGGAGAATGAAACAAAATTAAACTAAAAGCACCTCCGGGTTCACCAGCTCTGTGCAGCCTTGAAAATATAGTGTTTCTGCTGCTCGGTAAGCCTCTAAACGCTGGTATTACAGAAACTGTATGGGGCAACCCACTCCACTCTGTAGGGTCATAACCATATCGGTCTATCAAATGAGCAGAGTTTTCTATGTTCAACTGTTTTAGAGTCACAACCATATGGATGAGATTAACTGGCAGCTCAATTAGCCGGGGACAATTTTCTATTCGTAGAAGATGTAGACATGGCATTATAGTGGCAGATATGTCTTCAGTGTCGGGAATGTCTTCCCACTTTTCCCAATGGGTACACCAGTTGAAATGCAGAACCTTCAACTTTGGGAATGAAACTAGTGGTTGCAATGGTGGAAATAATCTTCGTGTTTTCTTCAAAGTGCCATCATCTACACAATGCACTTTATGTATACCCAGAAACTCAAGTCCTAAATTCTTCATAGCCCACATGTATTCGACTTGAAGTGTTTCAAGGGACTGCAGCTTCCAAAGAGGAGGCAAAGTCTCACAATTAATGCAGAGTCCTATATAGAGAACCTTTAAATTGTTGAGGGACATTGTGAGCCAATCTGGGAGATTTATGCCGTCATACCTCCAGATTCGTAGCTGTTGCAGGTCTGGTGGCGCCTGCAGAGCTTCTAGCGCCTTGATGCTGACTTTGCAATTAAAATTTAATTCTAAATATTTTATTTTAGTTTTCTTTCCCAGGGCTGCCTCATTGGCATCATCAAGATCCTCCACACCCATTCCATAGAACTCAATTTGTAGACTTCCCTCAAGTCGGTTCAAGTCTTTCAGATGCCTGAGGTCACCATGGCCTTTCCCAGCTACAAATTTGCTTAATGTTCGAAGTTCAGTCAACTTCATTAATCCATCTGGAATATGCTTTAATTGCTGTGTACTGGATATTATCAAGTGTCTCAAGTTTACTAGATTTCCAATTCCATTCGGAAGTTTTGAGAGGAATGAACAATCTTCAAGGTTCAAAGTCTCCAAGTTACATAAATTACAAATTGTTTCAGGTAGTTTCTTTAGTGGGTTATCACTAAGGTCGAGATACCTTAGATGACTTAACCGTACTATTTCTATAGGAAGTTCAACAAGGTTACATGCATGCAAGGTTAACACCCTTACACGTTTTAAACGATAAAACAAATCTTGTGGGAGGCTTTCACAAGGAGCATCTGAAGCAAACAAGGTGCGTAGTTTCTCAACATTCATATCGATAACAGGAGTCCTCGAGATGTCTTCATAAGATGATAGCCAAGTTAGATGGTGGCAAGGCATTTGGCAGAAGAATATGGTACTCTTTCCATTCTCCTTATTGTTAACAACTTCACACTCATCCTTCATGAGATACTGCACAAAATCATGAACTATATCGTGCATTTTGCATTTAATTTCTCTTTTGTATGGATCACTTCTGATTTGTTGAATGAATGAGTGCGCGGATAAGCTCTCAAAATACTCGAGACCTTTTTGCTCATTTGAAGCTCCATTTCTGCTTGAGCTAAGGTAACCCTGTGCCATCCACATATTAATGAGCTCATTTGCATCAATATCATAATCCTTGGGAAAAATTGCACAATACTTGAGACAACGCCTTACAGAAACGGGTAGATGGCTGTAACTTAGGTAAAGATGAGGGAACAGCTCCACTTCTACCTTCTCCAATTCCCATATTTTACTATCAAGAACACTTCTCCATTCTTCTACACTATTTTTGAGTAGCAAGAGACTTCCCATAACTTTAGCAGCTAGTGGCAAGCCTTTGCACCGTTTTGCTACTAGTCTACCAATTTCCTCATATTCTGCCCGATCTTCCTTATTTCGCAATGCCACATGACAAACCAATGACCAACAGTCAAACTCAGACAAAAAGGAAACATGGTGTATGCGAATACTCCCCATTACCTTTGCCACCCCCTCATTTCTTGTGGTCACCAAAACTCTGCTACAGGGTGCAGCATACTTGAAGCAAGGCCTCAATCGTTCCCACTTTGAACTATCTTCACTCCACACGTCATCCAGAACAACCAGAACCCTCTTCCTGGACATAGTTTCTTGAATACTTCTTAGCAATGAGTCCAACCGCGACAAATCAGGTGAACTATTCATGAGAGACTCGACAATAGATTTAGCAATATGCATTTCATCAAACGGATCCGAAACACAGACCCAAACTCTACAATCAAAGTGATCCTTCACTTTACCATCATTGAAGACCAACTGTGCAAGAGTTGTCTTCCCTATCCCTCCTGTCCCAACAAGAGAAACAACCCGAACCGGATCACCCTCATCTTTACTCCCATCCAACAAATCACTAATCAAAGAACTCTTAGCAGAATCTCTACCAACTACTTCCACTTCATCAACTAAAGAGCTTGTTTCAACAGGCCTAAATCCATTCACATCAAAATTACCCTTTACAAAATTATACCTTTTCCTCTCTCTATCAATAAAACTCAACCTAGTATTAAGCCCCTTAATCCTTAATGCCAAATCACGACGCATAGAAAGCTGCTTAAAACAAGAAAATGGATGTAACAGAGAACAACCAACCTTCTCCAAATTTGGTAAATCATCCTCAACATCTTCAACATGTCCAAGAATTTGTTTTCTTAGAATGTTAGTATTCAACTCATCAAAAACATCATCAACCTCGTACAAAACATCCTGAAGCTCTCCAATCCAGCTCTTAACAGTTTGATCCTCCAACTTTCTCTTCTCTGCATCATGCAACACGTTCTGGAGACTTTTCAATACTATAGCTAGATTTTGGACATCTTTTTTGACACCCTTTATTAATTTTACCTCAGACTTCACTTTATCTTCAAGAAAACGAGTTAGTCTATCGAGTATCACAGTTATAACAGGATCTGCCATAGTTGGTTCGTTTGATTTTCAAGAAAACGTTGGAAAGGAGGTTTGGTTGAATATTGTGCCTTGAAGTCTTTTGCTCTGTTTTGCTGTGTAGGTTGGGAGACTCGACGTCCGCCAGATTTGGAGGCAGAAGAATATCGGGATTTGATTAGGTGATGACAAGTTCGATGCGGACGGGCTTTCTGGCATTTCAGCTGTGCCCTCAAATACCTTACTTGATTGAAGCCAATCCGAAACATATGAGCTCCCAATCTCTAAATGTAGATTTGTAGCCTATCAGACAATCCAAATAGACGATTGTCTTCGGGATCAGTTTGAGTTGTAGGTTTGTTGTGGCGAGGTGTGCCATCAATTTTAATCCTTCTATTCTGCTAATAGCCAGAAATATGATTTTATTCTGTCTGAAATGCCAGAAATATCTACACATTCCAGAGCAATTTTGAATTAAAGCTTCATAATTGTATTCCTCCGATATAAATAAGATTTCAAGGTTGGAAATGAGTAGTTCCAACAAGTTGTTAGGGGAGATCAAGTAAAATTCTTTGTATATTTACTTTCAAAGTTTTTACTACTTTAAATTTTGTCCGATAGCTTCCGTTATTACATTTGTTAATAATAAAGTTGTTAAATACGTTCCATGTACTTATTGAAGAATTTGAAGTTTTCATCAAAAATTGATGAAGAAATCGAAAGTCAACGTTGAAGAATGAAAGTCGACGCAGTGTTCATAGAGAGAATGCTCGGTGAGATGAAATTTTTTTTGTATTATAGTACAAATTAAAGAATTAGTTACAGACCTATTATTTATGCTATCTAGAACCTTCCACTTTATATAAAATTCAATTACATTTAATCTCAACAGCTTTAATTAACTTGCACACATGGACAATTAACTTTTAATCCAACTCTCCAATATGGCATGAATGGATATTGGATGATCGGCTGAGCTGTAATGTTGTAATTGAAGTTGCACCCCTCCACTACACTAGAGGGCCGATGCTCCACATGATCTTTTACTAATTGTGTTTGAGCTGCATACTTCAACAATTATCTATCAATAATTGATTTGAAAATAAAAGTACATTTTGACTTTGAACACTCATCTTAAACGTGGCATGTTTTTTATTCAGTTATAAGTGTGAATGGTTGAAATTGAACAATGAAAGTGATGTATTGACAATGTGTTTGAAGTTTGAACTAAAAGAAAAGATCGTCTATTACAGTGCATTTTTATGATAGTTTGTGTGATATTTTGTTAAGATAATGACACTTATATTTATTACTTTTAAAAAATAATTTCAAAATAAAATAAAAATAAATACAAGTCATGATTCAACGGATTTTCACACAAAATATCACATAAAATGTAACAGATGATCGTACTCTCAACTAAAGAGGTAATTGTACAAAAGTAAATATAGCACATATGATTGTTGTCCTTTATGTGCTTAAGAATTTTATTTAAGCACGGTGCTTAAGAAGAACATGATATTAATTTCACCTTTTTCGTTGTATTTCAAATTTTAATACTCGCACTAAGCTATTCGTGAAAAAACTCGCGAACAGGAACACAGGAAAGCTGCACAAGTGTTTAGGGCTCGATGCAGAGAACACAGGAAGCTTTTGCAGATGTTACTCCACTGCTGCTTTCTGTTTTCTGGGCTAAGAACCACTGTCACTGAACATTAAGTTCAGCATTTCGTCTTCACATCCCCTTCTAAAGAAGAGCTCTAAGAGAAGTTACAACAGTAGTTCTATGGAACTTTGCATATAGGATTTCATACCTGACACTTGGATATCATCAAGACCTCTTCTCTGTGTTATGTTACTTTGTAAGTCATGCAATTTCTAACAATTACTCCATAAAACAACACTTCCCGCTACAAGGGACCAACATTACTTGAGCTTGTCCAATTTGATAACTATCTAGGATCATAGACGAAGATGGTATCTCTCTAGAATAATATTCATGGCGCTAATAATCCTATCTCAAATACAATAATATTGGGGTTAGTGGATCAAGATTCAATGCAACTCCAAGGCAAAACTATTAAGATCTTTGATGCTACAGAAAAACGTTGCAAGGCAGAATAGAAAGCCTCGTTGAGTTTATTGATGTTAATGAAGGACATAAAAATAATACAGGCGAACGATGGCCAAAATGACCCTTCCCTTAAGTTCTTCACACTGCGCTCTAATAGCTTGGAAATTAAAAGGGAGAATTCAATACCAGATTCGGATTCAACCTGTGAGCAAGTACAGACTGAACAAAACTGTTCTTCAAGCTTCAGATCAAAACCGAACACAGAATCTAAGAGAACAAAACCCCAGCAAATCCTTAAAAATATGATCAGAAAACAGTATCCATGAAAGTCAAGGGCAAGAAAAACAAGAAAACTAAGGGTTCTTAGTCCATGGAAGACATCTAAATATACACTCTTAAAATGGACTACAAACTCCATAACCCCGTCTTTCCAAAGCAGGAACCGCTTAATGTCTCAGATTCTCCGCAACCATACGATAATGAACCCAAGCTGATCAAAAGACGGTGAGGAACCTTGGAGCTAGGCAAAAACGCCTAGTTTCCACCCAATGAGGGGAATTGACCAACAAATGGGGCTTCATAGTTGCTATAGTTGTTTCCACCATATCCTCCTCCTCTGCCACGTCCACGTCCCCTCCCACGGCCACCAGAACGATAGTAAGTCTCGCCTTCAGCAGGTTTCAAGAACTCACTTATGGTCAAAGACTGCAACAAAAACAGTAAACCAATAGCAATAAGTGTTAGAATTAAATTAATATCCTCATATGGAAGCAAATTCCCAAGGATTTGTTACTGAAGATCCATGCTTTACACATTAGCTAATATCATGAAACCTCTTAGATACATAAAACATTCAACACACATTGAACAATGTAGCTGCAGTAACAAAGGCTTAGTATTCATGGGGCCCTAAGGTTTTATGTTGCACTTAATTCCAATTTTTAGCAATATTTTACAATCATTATTTTTTTTCGCATTTTCTGTTGCATCCTTGCGCTTATCCTTCTCAGAACCCTGTAATGGTACGGGTTGAATACATTACCAGCAAAAACCATTGGCTTGCAATGAAAAAAATATTCTATAACGTAACACTTCTATTATAATTACCAGCTTAGCAAAAACATCCTCATCATTCTTCTTATTGGAAATTAGCTGCATAGATTCAAACTCTTTGTCCATGTTAACCTTCCTTTCATTAGGTTTGAGGGCTAGCAAGGCCTTTCGCTTCTCTTCAAGTACTTTTTCATACTCTTCTAAAGTCATTTCTTATTAAATATTGTACAAGAAACTGTAAAAAATAGCAATAACCCATACCTTATGGATGCTAATGAAAAACTGGACAAGTAGACCAAGAACACAAAAGCCCAGCAAAAATGCAGGCATGTACATTGACTGACACAGATGCATAAACGATTCTCGAACAAGATTTAGTAACTATATCATATCTTAGGGATATGAACAAACTTAGGAAGTCGCATTCCATTAGATGTAAATATAGTATACAAATTCACAATGTTAACAGTAATTTTCTGGGGAAAACAAGCACTTCCAAGTAATTCACTAAGGAAATTCGTATGCACCATCAATTTACTGAGTGCCTGAGTTACAACTTTGTTATGTTATATTGGTATAATAACACTAAAAGAGCAGAGAATGCAACTACATTTTCTTCAGGCTCCTTTTCTTCGGGCTCATTTTTATTAGCATCTTTACTGGTGTCCACTATGTCCTCTTGTCCAGGCTTCTTCTCAGTGTCAAAAACCTTCTCACCCTTCGTTACAGGCTCTTCAGGTTCTCTAAAAATTAAAGGTGATGTTAGTTGACATCAAGATTGGTTTCATGCTAAAAAGATATATCATGCATTAGAACTCACGGGGCAATTTCATCAATTTGGGTGCCCCAATTTCCCCGACCAGCACCCTCGCGCTTAAAAATCATTTATTAGCAAGGAAATAGAGATTAGAATTCAAATTTTGGATGAAAGATTAACAACCCTAGCTCAAGTAAATTCAAGTGAATACAATAAGATGAAATCACTAACCCCCTGCCCGGTCCCACTACAACGCTCAAACACCCTCCTGGGGCTGCCTCGGTTGCATCACCATCACTAAAACCCACGGCGACCCCACGGACCTCCCCCGTGGTCCACCGCAACTTCACGCCCACACCTTTCCCTCCTCACACCAGGAGCCCTGCATTCTCCACCAAAGTCACATCGTTCCAAAAGATTTCTCATTGTCAAGAAAAATCACCGAACCCACGACCACCACCACGCCCTCAACCACCTCCACCACAAATTTCAATATCACCTTAGCTTCCCTCATCAAACAAAAACAGATATACATAAAAATATCGAAATCAACGGCACTGATTCCTTTTTATCAGCGCTCGGCTACTTAATAATCTACAGATCAATTCATTTATCGCCGTATAACGAGATTACCGTAACTTAGCGTTCACCTTAGTAATCAGAGATATTACTAGCGCTGCCTCATGATAATTTGCTGCTACGAGCCATTGCTAGATCTTACTATTAATCGTTATAATAATAGTAATTGGTCAATTATTATTATTATACAATCATTATTATCCCGAGCCTGGGCTGCCACACACACATACAACGATATTCTATCAATATTTCATGAATGAAATTAAATCCATCAGAGTATCGGTAAACGTATCTCAATATTTATGCATTTGTCAAATATATGTCAATTTAACATCAATTGGTTAAACTTGCAGTTTAATCAATTGAAGAATCGAGACGCACAACTTGATGTTTATCTCGAGCAAGGACTCGTTAGGCATTTTTAATTGACTTGTTAAGTTAATTAAAAATAGAACAGAACTCACTAGTAACTCATTATTTAATTAGAAGCTCATAACGAAATAATTAAGTTGGCTCCAGTTAAACTAATTCTTTAACGAAGTCAGTTAAATCCAGCCGGAATTTGGGACTCGTATTTAAACAGTGATTAGGTTTTTTTTTTTTATCATAAATCATGTAACTTCAACCTCCTCTCTGCAGTTCGCCGCCCTCCCCATAGAATCAAAGAGTTTCGCTTCTTCCAATTCCCCATTTCCCATCTTCAAACTCTGCAGAAGCTCAAAGTACTGGCCTGCTTCCCTCAAAGCGCTGCAATCTATGACATCATTTCGTGTCGGAATGCTCGAGTAGACTTTGAAGCCGCTTTCACGCCGAGGGTCGATCGTGAGAATTTGGGGTTCGTTTCGCCTCCGCTGCAATGTAAGAATTTTTATTCATACATTTATATTTTTGTATTTAGATTAATATACATTAATTTGAGGATCCGGATGTATGAATTGGTGTTTATCACTTAATACCATACTAGATTCTAACAAAATGTCTCGTAGTCTAGCCTAAGTTCATGTATTTTATCTAGTTTGATCACAGGTCGACATAGTCAGTAGTTAATTTTGATTATTTCATGATTTATATATTCACCATGAATATATATTGTGGCTAAAGGCAAAGCAGAGCATCACCCAACTTTCATCCGCGATTCCATTCCATCACCCAACTTTCATAATGACTTTTCTATCACCCAATCCAAATTTCATTGCAAAATTAGTCCCGGGCGTTAATTTTTCCAACTCACATCACAATGTGACTACGCTGCAAGTTAATTTACCATTTCATCGTTAAATCGTGTAACAAATTAGCCTAATTTCCTCGGAGTAGCAAAATAGCTATTTGCTCGTGGTGTATAACACTGTAACAAGTCTCCCCTAATTTCCACTCTACACCTCAAATCAGTTTCCCAACCCCTAAATCCGATTTAACCAAGAGAGCAAATAGTGGCGACATGTTCTGGAGCGCCATGAATCGTTAAGAAAAATATAAATGTAAGAGATTATGGAGCGCTATTACGGTCACTGCAACTTTTCTCTTTAAAGAAATTGGGGATTTTGTCGTGGTGGAAAATTTTTGGGATTTTAAGCCGTGATAACCTCAGGCCTTGTTGCTAGGATTTGTTCCTCAAGTGGTCCCTTATACTTCCATTTTAATTTTTGTACCTTTCTATACAATCAATTTAGGTTTCAAGTGGAAGAAAGTACTAATTTGTTTGGTCTTGTTTCTTCCATTTACGTAGGTATATGACGAGAGTCTACAATTGTCGCATAGTGGGGTACGCTTACTAAACCTTACGGGGAACTGGGCGTGTGGGGGCGCATTCATGGATATAGATCGTCAAGGCGTAGTTCTTTGATATTAGGAATTCGGATGAGCCTGGCTTCTGTGTCCGGCTACTTAAATGGGTTCGCCTTTGTCAGCTTACAGAGCTCCTCATGGGAAGTTTAAACGTATTGTCCGAAAAGTGTTGTTGAAATGATTTAGGACATTGGAAATTTTAAGGAAAGTCACAAGAAAAATAAGTTCTTAGATGTGTTTATTGACTCTACACCAAACAATGATGTTTGTGCATTATACACAAAAGGGATGCCTCTTAGAGTGCTTCGTAACAAACATAGTAATCTAAAAGAGGGATATTAGTTGGTCGGCCTCGAAATATATGTAACCCCGAGAGTGACAAGTGGGGAGGTTCCTTTACTTAGCAATGGTGCCTACGATCTATCGAGTCATGGCAGAGTAGTAATGGTTTCTAAAAAGAAATGACAAGGCAAATTGTGAAACGATGATGATGCCATGATCACAGGGTAAATGCAGTAAGACCTCGAAGAACATAATCTTGATTTACAATTTTAGTGGGAAGTTAAGATAAGTCTATCGCTGAAGCTAGATGATGAAATAAATGTTGACGTAAAATTTGGAAGCAATTAGGTATTCGAAATTGAGTAGCTAGATAGGAACGAGATGTTGGTCAGTCAAGAAAGAAGGCAGCCGAAATGAGGTATAATTTGAAGAGTATGATAATGTGCCATATGGTGGTCGTACACCGACATAGACGACATAGTGTAGATGCAACAACTTCTATTGATAAGAAGAAGCCAGACGGGGTCATAATACGCAAGCATAATGGGGTGTAATTTTAAGAAGAGGAAGGAAGTTCGATAATGCTAGAAGTGATAATGATAAAGAGGCTTGTCTCAAGCAAGGAATCGTGATCTCGATTGTAGCTCAAGAGTACATCAAATTCTGTTACGAGGGAGTGAGTCATGATACATGATGTAAATAACATTAGGTATGTCTATTTCAATTTAGAAGGATTCAGGTAATCCAAAGTTCTTTTCCCTCGGCCTAGTATTTCAAGAAACAAACGCAAAGAGGTCGCGGTACGGTACCTGTTGCATCATGTTTTGTGGTTAGTGATCAAATGATAAACGCAGAGCAGGCCGCGAGATGTCGCGATCCTCGCAACTTTTCTATGTGGATATCAAAGGATAAGAGGTTATCACCAACCCATTGACGTGCCAGTGAAGTGGACCGCTGTGAGACACACAAATGGATGTCCCCGACAAAAGGATTAAACTCAGACAAGATTCTTTCTTGCTAAGGCTTTGGAGGAAAAGTTCAGGCTGTTACCAAACCTTAGCCTGCAATTGGTAGTAATATTTGTGCTTTGTGCTCAGAGCTCTTTTTCTTTGCATATTCAAGTGAACACCTTCTAATTTGAACACCTGTGAATTTCGTGCTTTTTGCTTGATGAAATGTTTCATGTTAAGATCGCCCAATGTTGCAAGAAGAAAGCAAAGGAAAAAGCCTCAAGAAAAATTGACGGGGACCATGTGAATATAACACGGTCCATACTTATTGTCAAGAGTTAACGGCAACCCACCCTGGATCCATTTTGTTTCATCGAGTCCGAGCCGCCACCGAAATTTTTGGCGGCCAACATTTTTAAGAGTAGATTACATTTGTCTTAAAACCAATTAGTCGAGGGTTTCAGTTGGACGGCCGCAGTAAAAGTCATTGGGTCGGATGGTCACATACCAAAGTAATTTCATAGCAACAAATTCTATCTGGCCGTGAAAATTAAACACGGATAATCGCCCATTGCTCAGCTATCGTTGAAAGGAAAATGCCTCGTATTACGATGGTTTCTTGTAGCTATCGAGGCGATGTTGGTATTTACAATCGTGAAGAGTATGTCTTCAGTTTTAATGCCAGCATATGAACAATATATGTCATTAACTGTTGAGTTTCTTCATTTCCATTGACTGCCTTTCATTTCTGTCCCGGTTAGTTTTAAATCCTGTGGATTAAAGAGCGTATTCATGCTCGCTTCCTAATGTTTAATGCAATGTAAACTGGCCCAAATATATATATGCTAATTTCAAAAAAAAGAGCATCGACACACTTCGGTAGATGCGCCATGGGAAGCTGCATCAGCTAAACAATTCGAAGAAAAGCTATAGCCCCAAAGACAATAGATCATTACATATGGCTTATAAACCATGCAGTAGGACTAAATTAGTGTGGCTACTACCTCCCTTGAATTAAGTTTATGTAAAGGGATACGTTGTGTAACAACCTAAGTGTCTTTCACCTCTTCATCTTGCTCCGCTAGTGGACAAGTCTCTAATCATGGGAGTATGATTGAAGTCTAAAATCATGGGTAGAATTAAGAATGCAGTTGGCTATGAGCAGAAAAACCCGGGATCTGACTTTGTGGCCAAAAATTTAAAATGGTTTGAGAAAACTATGAGCTGCTGGTTTTACTTGTATATGGAATGGAAAAAAATGGTTTCGAGGTTAAGGACTCAGAATGAAATCAAGCCAAATGGATATCGGGAAAAGGATATGTAGTTGTGGATCAAGTATGCTTATGCGATACCTCGCCCTCATGCTATACCTGAAGAATTTACAAACATTATATGACATAATGATCATGTCCTCAACTCAAATGAACGGATGGATCTGGGACAAGTTCATGCCCACCTCCACATCTCAGTTGGGGCAGCAGCTAAAAAAGTAGAAACAAGGACATTAATGAAGTTAAAAAGAAAGGAGCATGAGATTGCTGTGTCAACAAGTTATTCAGAGTCAAGAGTCATGAACATCAGCCTGGCCCCTAAGAAAAAAAATGATAAAGAGGCTATCCAGTATACACCATCTTTCCATCAAGAACATTGCTACATTGCTACTACATTTTTACACCTAATAATCAGAACACACATTTCAAAGTCGAAGTAGCAAAGCGGAAGTGAAAAAGTGCTCACCACACTCAACCCGTCAATCTCGAGGCCAACCCGCACGTAGTACCCCATCACCAAGCCGACTACTGGGCGTAACCTCCGCCAAACCAAGAGGGCTTACCGCATAACCTCGCTAATCTACTGGTCGCCAACGGCCAAACTAAGCAGGCTCCAACGGGCTAAAACCTCGCGCCTGCATAACCTCAAGCCAAACTCTTCAAATTGAGAAGCCAACACCACCTGAGAAGCCAACTACACCTAAACGGGCAGCTATACATGATAGGCCTGGGTGATCAACATCACCGGCAAGTTACCGCAAAGTCAGCGACCAATCTCCCGTGATACTAGCTAATTCACAGAGGCCAACTGCCAAGAGGCGAAAAATGGGCGGCGTAGGCTTCAAGACCAAGGAAAGATACAACCACGCTTTTTGCACGTAAAAGTACAAACAAAAGTGGGAGTTGCTTACTAGCATCAAATACCAATGCCGATGGTGATCTCGTGACTGAGATCATAGCCGCTGATGGAGATGCTAAGAGTATTGGCCGCCATTGGTCGGAACAAAGGCGGCTAAAGAGCAAAATCAAGCAAAGAACAATGCATAAATGCTAAAACAAAGTGCCCGGACTAGTTTTATCAATTCTGTAGAACGATTAACATTGTACCTAATCCTATTATGCCACAACAAGGTTACTTTTTGGACAAATTTTTTATCAATTTAGACAATGCCCCTTAAGAAAGTTTTTGAATTTAGACAACGTGTTAACATCTTCAATCATACAAAATTAAACAGTTGTACAAATTTAAACACCATCATCCAACTATACAAAATTGAATATCATTGATCCACCATACACATACAACAATTGAAAATTAGTCATCCAATTCATAAATTTAAACATCATTTATCCAACCATCACTATCAGCATAATCGCTTTACATAATATTGTACACAAGTAGGGAAGGCACAATACTAAACAAACAACGAGGCTGAGGCATCAAAGGTATGCAACTTTCAATTAAATGCTTCCTCAATTCAACCATCTCTTCAGCCATCTTCTTCTTTTCAAATTTTGCATGTCCCCAAGTCCTCCTCACAAGCTTCCAAAATGCGCCCAAAACATAACAATCTCTCATTCAAGCTTCTTTGACGACTTCTGAGACGGAAGCGAGATAATCATCCCATTCCATCCATCCATGACCTCTCTATAAAAAATCATAATAAAATGTTAGTATATCATATATGTTAACAAGTATAATTTCAAAATAATACCTACCGGGATTCCATCAGGGCAAGCCTGCCCCGACGATTCTCCACGCCCGATATTTTACGCACCTACGTCGCAATACTTACAGAAAATCCTTCGTGCATCTCCATCCATATTATAATCGACTTCAATTGGATGATAATAGAATTAGGGTTTGTTTGGGTATAATTGAATTGAAATCGATTTTGACCCAATTGCTTTTTTTTCATTTTTTTTTAAATTTAAGTAACAATATGAAATAGACTAAATTAATTCCTTGTAGAACGAATACGCGACGGCACGTGCCAACGAAATGTGGGAGTTTAACGGAAAAATTAACGCCGGGACTAATTTTGCCATAAATTTGAAGTCAGTGATGGAAAAAGTCATTATGAAAGTCAGCGACTGAATGAATCATGGATGAAAGTCAGCGACGCCCACGCTCTTTTAGCCCTATATATGAAAAACATCAATCCATTTTATATATATTTCACACGGTTGGAACTCATATTTCAATGTATCGATTTTGACGATTTGATGCTTATTTAATTGTTTCCATGAATTGAAAAGTTATCAATAAAAATGATTAATTTATATTTTTAATTTGAAGTGGTAGAATCATTTTCGATTTTACGTAGAGTTAGAATTTCCCGTAAAATTACTAAATTAAATTCAGTGTCATTAATCTCTTTGAGGTTCATCCCATATTTTTTTCATAATTTTTGAATTTGTTAAGTAATTCTAAAAAATTCATTGAATTTATGGATTGTTTTGGGTTTAATAAAAAACTAGAAGTGTTTTGATAAAATTCCACCTGAACATGTTCAATAACAGATATTGTAGATGTCGCCAAGTAAAATCCAGAATTTTAAATTTTTAGAGCTCTCCAAATCGCTTTTACAAAGTCGCAATTAATCTCTAAAAACCGAAAAACTAAAATGAATTACCAAATCGTCGCCGAACTCATGGACATCGCCCCGGGGCGCCCGTGCCGAATTGCAATGCTCCGCCACTGAAGTGAAGCTCACCGTCGCAGACGACGGCACCGCCGGCATTAACTGGGTGGCCGGAGAGGTCGGTCGTTGGCTGCAGTTCGCCGTCCGCTGAAAATCCTAAAATGGCTTATGTAATTATTTTTTGGTTTTAAAATTTCTTGGTAATTAATTTCGATTTTAAATGTTAAATACAAATTTTGTCATTAAGATGATTGAATATATATCTTGAATGACATTAAATTTTGATTTATATTTCCCTTTTAATATTATTTTCGGCACTGATACTTTGAAATATTTTCATGATAATTTTTAAATTTTGAATTTTGGAGTTAATTATTTGTGTAATTATTCCATGATTTAAGAGGTTGGTAATTATTGTAATAATTATCATTAATCATGTGTGAATATGACAATTTTAAAATTTACATTAATTGATAATTAATTGTAAAATAATGGGTACTAATTAGTCAATTATGAACATTATTTATACTATTTAATATATGTGACATTACATATTTTTTTAATGTTTTGCCCATATATATTGTTATGGAATGAAATGGAGGTGTATCGATATTTATCTACATTTTCTCGGCTCAAGGCATCAGATTGTCATTGTAACTACCGAGTCATATTATATTATTTTATTTATTTTTGTTTCTCCCAAGCTTCGCATAAGCCGCCTAAGTTGATTAGTGTATTTTGAATTGTAATTCAAGACGGAGCTTGGGGATTCCAAGCCGTAAGACAAGAAATCGTAATGATCAAATGTTAGTTTTCAAGTTTTGAAAACGTAATAGGGCTCAGGTCATATCATACACCTCTTGAATGCATACGGTTTTATTTTTTCTTCATGTTGTACATATTCTTGATTATGTGCTAATTTAAGCAACGACAAGCCAATTAAAGTCAGGAAATCGGTTGCATTATCTCGGCACACCGCCACGGCAGTTACGCTTTGCACTTTGATATGACAACGGATCATGTTGAAGTGATTTTCACTAACGCTGTGGGCTTTCGTGATGATCACCCAAATAATTATTTGGTTTAATTGCATGCTTAACCGGTTTGCCTGAGATACAAAGCCGGGTAGCATCTTGAATAGTATGTTAACTTACACAAATGTTTTATGGGGTTTTACATAATTATTTGATAACCTACTATTATAATCGGATTCTAAAAATGTATAAAGTATTGTCACTGATTTAAGTATAATAGGTCTTGATACTAATATATTTTGTGAGATTTGAAGTATTAGCATTTACTTTATACTATTTGTGTGTTGCTTAACATGATAGTTTACTGATTCTATTGTCTTTATTTACTTATTCTTGTAGAATTATAATGGCTACCACTACTACTACTTCCTAAGAACTGGGCCTTTCGGGCCACCACTTGAAAAGTGCAAGTCAATAACTCGAATTTTGACGAGTGGTCATAAACTGGGAGAATCATTTTCAAGCAAAGCAGAGAACTAAATACGCAGCCAACAATAAGGTTCCTCCGAAACCTAATGATAGTGCCTCCCATCGGGAAAAAGTGGATCCCACAAAAAGCACAAGTAAGGATGTCGCGATGTCCAATGTCTTACCTCGAGGAAATTATTCCGAAAGCGAAGCTGTAAACGGTAGATACTTAATTATGTCTCTGTGTTTCGGTGGACAAAGAAGTCGGGAATGAATGTGCCTGAACCCCTCATATCATTAAAATAATTGGCTTGGTCGATCGACTAACGCCTCTGGGCACTAGTGTCTCTCAAAAACCGGCCGATCTCATCCAAAGTCTTCTTCCATAAATTCCTCTCGCTTGTCATGAACTTCAATATGCACAAAAGTTTGAGTTGTCTCTAAACGAATCCACATAAGATGATCACTAATGCCCGGTATCTAATCAGTAAGACTAAAACTTACCCTTCCTCGCTTTAAGTGGGTCCAAAATAAGAAGAAATTCAAGAAGGTTAAGTTTAATAGGCAAAGCCATGATTAGAGGAATCCCAAAGTTTCTAGACAGGGGAATGCTAGGAAGGATGACAACATCACATATGGGGAACCCAGGGTAATTGGAAGCTCCACTCCATGTAGTTTAATGTACTTTATAGAATGGTTTCACGACCACCAAATTCTTAATGTGTACGTATGTTATTGAAGTTTCTACAACTTCTAATTCTACTGTGGTGCTAGAACCCGGGTTGTGGCTCCCTTGTTTGTCATAATATGTGAACTCAACTCAAGTAAGCACTGAAAGTAGGGAAACGATCTACGCAAAGGGAATCCACGCCGGCTGTCAAGTGCCCTTTCAAGAGGATCCACTGGGCTTTAAATTTGCCTGCCTGGCTCTTTAACTTATCTCCTCGTTTACTATGTACCCGCAGGGTGAATATTATTTCTCGTTTCCGTTTTGAATAACGATGGTTTTTCATTTTCACAGATCCCCATGAATTTAGGATCACCAGAACGGGTAGTATTTCGTACCGCCTCCTTCAAAAATGGTCTATTCGCTTTAGACATGATGATTGAGTCGTATAATCATAAACTTAAAATGTGAATAAGCCTAACGACTTAAAACCAAACATGGGCGACATCATGGATCGGGTCATATAATCCAGAACCTAATCGTTAAAACTCCATCCCGGATAGTCAAGGTTTCGATTATGAATCATGTATGGATAAGTGTGAATCTTGCCTCTAGGCAAAATGACTAAAGTGCCCTCACCTCGACCAATGAAAGGACAAGTGATTTATTGCGGGATCACAATAATCATGTACGCGCCAATGAACACATCTCAAGAGGAGGTTATAAATCTACGCATTATTTACTAATGATTACAAGAGATACGGGGTTTTTGTGTATCTCGATGAGACACAAACATCGCAGTCCTTTGAGAAATTCAAGGAGTTCCAAAATGAAGTACAAAACCAATCAACAAGACAGCATTCTCCGGTCCGATAAGTGAGAATATTTGAGTCACGAGTTCAATACTCATCTTAGAGTGCGGTATTGTTTCACAACTCACTCCAACAGAACGCTTTACAAGATATTGGCGTAGTTTTTGAAAGGAGAAATCGAACTCCTTCTTGATATGGTCTGCCCATGATGAGCCTATCTCATCTACCGCCACTGGGATATGCACTTCTAAGCGACACTTACCTTTAAATGTCCAACAAAGTCGCCAGAGAAAACTCCCCATGAACTGGTTTGGGAAGATTCCTGTTTGGGTTTTCTTCGTGATTTGGGTCAGTGGAAGCTTATATTAAGAGATTAACAAAAAGATAAACTTGCGCCTAAACTGAGCAAAATGTTATTTCATAGGATATCCAGCGAGCTTGGTTACTACTTACCCAAAGCATGAGAATAAAAATCTTCATTGCTACATGCGAGTGTTCCTTCTTTGAAAAGGAAGATCTCACCCGTATGACTAAGTAATGGTATTCATCTTGATGAAGCTCAAGTCGATAAGCCCATGCATCTAATGCAGAAGATTCGACGCACCACAAGAATTGCCCCTTTCATGTAAGATCAAGTTCTTGGATCCATAGGAAAGTTGCGAGAGAACCAACCCTTAGGAGAGATCCAAATGTGATCAAGCCACGAACCGTGAGTGTCGGGTATAGCGAAGCCTTCTATCATTGAAAAGCTTAATTTAGCCCACTTTTGGCAAAGTTAGTTTATAAATAGCAAGGATGCCGACAATGACAAAATAGCCATACAACCCGAGATGATTCTACGTACCGTAATAAGGTTTGGGTCATTGTTGATTTACTCAAATGGGGTTCGCCTCTATTAAATGTAAATGGGTATTTAAGAAGAAAACACGATAAAAGACGGAACACGACTATCGCTCCCAGCCTGTACGTATCTTATCTCAATGGTGGAGCAAGATTTTGAGGAGTTCCGCAAGTAGTATCATGTCGATTCTACCACGCATCTGGAAGACATCGCAATACCCTGTGCCGCTAAAGCATGTCGATTAAGAAATTCTCGTGGATCGAAAGCTCGTGTAGTACCTAGCACCGGTAGGACCAGCCGAAGCATTGGTGACATCGGGCGAGTAGCGCAAGCTAAAGAACCCCGAGCACATCACAAATCCAAGCACGCATCTTAAAGTATCACCTAATTAAAGATGATGAAAGATGATTTGTGACGCAAATAACATAGGTCTTAGATGATGTCGAGTTGGGCAAGAAGGAGTCAAGATGTATCTATTATGTTATGTGAACAAATATTCAATATCGTTGGCTTCTTATATTCTAAGATATTTGTTTACTTCGCTCATATGTTTAAATTTACATATAATATACATGTATCAGATCCTCGGCTTTTGTTTCTAAAAGTTAAATCCTCAGGTTAGTCTATGTTTTCTAGAGAGGCAACATGAATTAAGTTGATTATACCTCTTCAAGCCTAGAAACATAGGATGTTTCCAAAGGCCTCGTCGATGTCGATAAGAAGTGACAAGCATCATAATGACTAACATTTGATTGATTAGCGATCAAACATCACTAGCTCCGCAGACTGGGGACAATACTCATGCCCCGCCTGGCCCTATGACCGGGAGCCGGGTATGACCGAAACGAATTTATGTAAGATATGTATATTTGTGTCCTATGATATTTATTTAGAATTTTAGGTTCGACAATTTAGACCTACGAGATAGAATTATCTCTGTAAGTATAAGTTTCAGATTTTGACTATGACTACAAAATCGCCTTAAGCCGGGGATTATAACGGTGCATATGTCATCACACAAATTGCAGACGCACGATAAAGGAATTGTGCTGGCAATTCATTCAAGGGCAAATGAGTGTTGCAAACAGAATTGATTTCCTTTATTGTGCCCGTTGCTAAAATTGTGTATCAATTCATTTATCGGGTTTGGTTAAACGAGATTACCTGTAACTTAAATGGCTCAATCTTTAAGAATCAGATATTACTAAATTGCATTCCTCATTATAATTTAAGGGGTTATGAGCCATTGCCAGATTCACTCATTAATCGCTTTAATAATAGTAATTGGTCAATTATTATTATTATACAACTTACTATTATCCGAGCTCGTGGGCGTCACACACATACAACGATATTCGAATAATATTTCATGAATGAAATTAAACGAGTTGTATATTGAGAAATGGCCTCTCAATATTTATATATTTGTCAAATATAATTCGATGAACATAAATTTGCTAAACTTACAAGTTTAATCAATTAAGCAATCAAATTGATGAATAACTTTGATAAGTTATTCAATAGTGACTCGTTAGTATTTTAATCGACTTGTTAAGTTAATTAAAATAACAACTCACTAAGAACTCATTATTTTAATTGTGGTGCCTCATAACGGTCTAATTAAGTTAACGAAGTTAAACCGATTTCTTAACTATTGCTGGACTATAATCACTGGGACTTGGTATTTAAAGAGGGGATTAGGTTTTTTTATCATAATCATAAAAACTCAACCGCCCTCTTAGAAAGCCGCCCCCCTTCCCATAGAATTGAAAGAATTTTCTCTTCCAATTTCATTTCATCTTCATACTCTAGCAAGTTCAAGTACTGGTTCGCTCTTCGTATGTGCAATCTGTAACATCATTTCGTGTCAACAAGATTTGAGGACTTTGAAAGGGCTTTCACGCGAGGTTGATCAGGAGGATTTGAGTTCTGCTCGTCTCGTTGCAATGTAAAGAATTCTTTATTCATACATTTATATTTTTTGTATTTAGATTAATATACATTAATTTAAGGGGATTTGAATGTATGAATTTGTTGTTTATCAATGCACAAATCATACTGCATTCTAACAATTTAAGTGTTCCAAACATGAACGAATTCCTTATTTCTACTACTTGATTAAATATGGAGAAAATCAAGTAAAGGTGTCAAGAAAACCACTCATACAAATTATGAAAGTAATTGACATCAGTAAGCTATTGTAATTCACTTATAAATATTTTCCACATTGTCCATAACACATCATGAACTAGTCAAAACCATTTCACCATCATCATAATATAGAAGAGCGCTATACATAAACACAATAGAAGAGAAACCATCCCTAAACAATTTGATGTACCTTTGCTTCTGTTCTATATAAGTTGGGATTCCACAAAATTAATATGTATTAAAATTACCATCCACATTAAACGCCTTCAAGAGACTCCAGCTTTGCATAGAGTGGTATGATATCGATAAGAAAGAATGCCTCTTTACTCCTACGATAACAAGAGGCCTCCAACCGACCCAAGATCCCATAAAAATTAATAAGCTTCATAAATTTATAATCTACATTTAGATCTTGTTGCATATATTGGTAAATTAACAGTTTCCCAACATAAATATACAAACTGTAATAACCTATGTAGATATAAGCCTCACATCTAAATTGAAATCTCACTCATATGCATATACATCGCAATTGAAATATTACCACGTGGTACATGCAAAAGGACAAATTTAAAAATATATGTAAACTAAAAATCATGCAAAAATGATAACTTTAGTACCATTTCCTATTTTTTGTAGATTACAGTTATCAACTAACACGTGTACATCCTCATCAATATATATGAATTTCCAAGAGCACCCAATGCACATAAAATTCATTTCAAATAAAATTTAGATAACTCAATAAACCAAACCAAAACCAAGCTAAACCTTTTCACTTAACGTGGTCGGCTATACGAATATAACATTCAAATAATTCGGAAAAGATAACTTAATAAACCATACCAAACTCCCTTTATCGAAAGTGTTTTTCTAGGTCGGGCTATATAAATATAAACATTCAATTAATTTGAAACAATTTAGACAACTCAATAAACTAAACTAAACCACCTTTATCGAAGTCGGTGATCGGCAATATGAACACAAATATTCAAATAGTTTGAAAACAAATTTAGATAACTCAATAAACCAAACCAAACCATCTTATCGAAAAGTTAGTGGGCTCCGCTTATACGAATACAACATTCAAAAATAACTTGAAATAAATTAGATAACCCAATAAACCAAACCAAAACAAAACCAAAATGACCTTTATCCAAAGTAGGCGTGATGGTTATATGAAATACAACATTCAAAATAATTTGAAATAAATTCAGATAACTCAATAAACCAAACTATCCTTATCCACCATTACGAAGTTTCAAGCATGCTAATACAAGATTCAAAAATAATTTTGAAATAAATTCAGATAACTCAATAAACCAAACTACCCTTATCCACCGTTGGGTTCGCTATATTTAATACGTCCATCTTCGTTGTCATTTGGCTATATGAATATCGGGCCCACAAGTGATGTCGGCCATACACCTACTAAATGAGGTTATATGAATACGCTCACTACTGTTGTTGCCTATACACCCACTAACGTATTTCATTATGAACATTTACATCCAAGATAAAAAAAAATAGTTAATCAAATAAGTGAAACCAACAAACCGTATCGGTAGTGAGTGCAAAGGCTCGACGGTAGCCTAGTTGCATGGGTCTTAGGAGGAGGCACTTGAGGTTGAGGTGCACCCTTAGCAATAGAGGGAACCACTTTAGCAATTAGCTGATTTGGGTCCTCACTATCATCATCACCCAACAAATCAAATGGGTTTAAAGATGCCATTTTTATTAATTAAAATGAACTAAAGATTGAAATTTTAGTGAAAAAGATTCAAGTATTAAGTTCATAAGTTACATGTAGATTCCGAAACGAAAACGAAGAAATAATTGAAAATTGGGGAAATATCGAGAGGAGAGAGGCGATGAAGTAGTTAACCTAATCTTATAAACCCTACTTGTGTGTGGGTTTGGGGGATTTGGGATAAGGTACATCATTACTGTTTTCTACTAACTCCAATTCAATTTAATTCTATAAAAAAACTCCAATTTGAATTAATTAATATTTTTTTTTTATGATAAACTTATTTATCGATCAATTTTCAGTACAAATATGAATATGATCAAGGTTTGGCCTAAAAATGTTGGAAAAAGATGTACAAATATAAAGAATTAGATATTAACCAAATTATAGGGCATCTGATCTGGGTGCTCTTAGTATGTTATGTGTTCGGTCACTATTCGGTAGTCTAACTCCTAAGTTTGTCCTGTTAGCCACTAAGGAGGGTTCATTCCGTCCTTAATATTTGGGCCCGCTCAAAGCTGGTTCAAGTTTTGTTTAAAATTCAATCGATCTTTAATTGAGCCTCAATAAGACATTTATTTAATTCAATTTTGTAATTAACTTTACACGTTTAAGTGAACACCCCATTCGAAATAAATAATATTAGTGGATGTCCTATTGAAAAAAACAATAGTCCGGAGCATTTACGAAATAATTTTTTTTTTATTAGTTTTACTTTTGATATGAATTGAATAATTTGGTTATGAATTGAATCTCATTAAATACTGTTGATTTACTTGGCTTATAAGTTCAAGAATAATCAAGAGGTCGTAAAATGAAAAAAGTATATGTTCTTGAAAGTTACTTCATAATTTATTTGGAATACAAGAGACGAAATAGAAGATATGTGGAACACGACTTGAGCTATGAAAACATATACTTTATGCAAACAACTAGACATTGAATTCCTATTTTTTTCAAGGCTTAACCTCAAGTCCTTCCCCTTACTCATGTACAACCTTTTCACATTGACTTTTTGTTCATTCAACAATCTAAAAAGACTTCTCTTGGCATTTGACCTAAATGGACAATTGGAAGCCAAAAACCCATCAACTAAATGTAGGTATCCCTCCAAGTCATCACAACATGAGACGTCAGCATTAGGCTTTAAGAATGGTGACCTTGTTGTGTCTAATCTTAGTTCAGTTCCCACATGTGAATATGTCCAAGGCATATTGTCTAGGAAATTAAGGACTTTTTCAACTCCAGAGCTACTCCTCAACTTCTTGTGTAATTCTTCACTCACAAACATCCCTGGAACTTTTGTTATCACATCTTGATTGTTTACTACTAGCAATACTTTGACACTGACTTATTTTGTCGGCCACTAGTAATGATAAAGCTGCACCAAGACTATGCCCAGTGATTGTGATGCTAAGAGTCTCTCTCCTTTGTATTGCTCAAGTAGTCTTTTCGCACTTCTTTTACCACTGAATCTGCCAAACTTGGAATTTTATTATTAGCACCCTGTGTCTTACATAGAGTTTTGGAATCCACATTCCACTTTGGATTGTCCTCGACTCGAATTACTGTCCCTGGAATAGAGACTAAGAAATCCCTGCCACATAGCCTATCCAACTAGACCTCTGGGTCATCCACCCGAGGTTGGGTGCCATTTTGGAAGCCCCATAGACGACGTGACATAGAGGCTCTTTGTCACCTTATACGCCCCATCCGGTAAGGCCACGTGTCTTTCTATCGGAGCCTCGTCCGTGGCTGGATCAGAATGAAAACAGTGGTAAGATGCCTGGATGAACTCATCATACCTAACAATTTCCCTCCTGAGATTTTCATCAAGCGGATCAAGAAGTCCAGACCAGTTATTGCAACCATGGTAGTCTCTCCACATGCTACCTAGGATGTTCCTGGGAGAATATTCCATGTTAGACTTGGACAAAAGCCTCTTTAGCATACTTAAATTCCTTGGTGACATTTCCTCGGCAGCCTTTCTTTCAGGCCATACTCTAGCCAAATTTAAGCCTCCCAAGAGGCTTCCTCCTATATTTTCCTCTGCCCCTTTATTGGGTAATACCCTTTGGCTTGGCTCTGACTTTGGAATCAAATTTACAAGATTTTTTATATGCTTCTTCACATCAAGAGTAGGTTTGCTTTTTAATGATTTCAAGGGTGAAGCATTGTACTTGAAGTTTGATTGTGTTGCTTGACATAAATAAACTTTTTGTACTGGAAGGATTGAACAAATCTGTATCATTCTTTTTCCCGTTTCTGCTTTCTTTTGGGGTTGGGTAGCTGAAGTGATGGTTGTTATTTAGATTGACAGAGCAAAAGTCATATCAGATGAATTTCAAGAACATTATTTTTATCTATTGAAGTTTGTTAGAATCTAAGTCGTTATTGGCAATTCCATGAGCACAACTCTGATCCTCGGCCCGCAATACACAACGATACGATTTTAACCTCAGAATAATAATAATTATCAGATTATCAATTACACTAATTACTAAGAGATCATCGATTGATACCTAATAATTAAGACATGACAATAATGTAGTTAATAAATTGCGAATAAACACACACAAGATTTACTCCGGTTCACCCAATAATGTGAGATTTAATCCTACCGCAGATCCACTAATAATTACCGGAAGAGTTGTTACAAGACTTTCAACCATATTCTACCATCTAGCAATTGATGTGCTAAACACTCAAATCTCTATAAACAAAGCATCTTTCAATCGAGCCAAGCTCTTCATGTATTAATGAAAACCCCACCATGTTAATCTCACAAGAACTCTTTTGAATCTCTCACATGAATTCTCTATATTTTGATCCTCACCTTTGAGCTGGTGTTTCCACACATTTAAGAAGACAAATAATACTCATATATATAACCTACAAAAATCGTAGATCTAAGACCTAAAAGGAATAGGAAACTTGGGTCAAAAGGTTCTCAAACCCGCCTCTTTAAAATCCCGAGAAATCGACCGTCTCCCGATCAAGTCCCAAAGTTTCTCCCGAGGTAGGAATCAGACTGCTACCGACCAAGTCCGGAAGTTGCTCCCGAACTTTCTCTGGACTTATTTAGGCACTACGTCGGGACTTGGGTTGGGACTGTTGGAAATCAATAGTTATTGGTGTTGAATAACGGATCTCATTCAAACCTATTTTCGAAGATAACAATCAATCGTTTAATCGAACTAATCCCGTTTTCGAGTGAACATGTATTCAGGTTTATTCCTAAATAAGTTCAAGTGCTAAAATTGTTGATCGGGAAGTTCTGGAGGCTCATTGATGAGTCAAACAAACGCCAAGCCTTTCAAGGAGCTCGTGTTCTTCTTTTATATATGCTTAGAAACTCTTTTTAAGTATTTTGTCGCTTTTAAATTTGTGAGTATACTAAGCCATTTAAACTTAATTGTGTTTGAAAACGAACCGTAGTTTCCAAATCTTAAGTATAGATCGATTCAGTTAAGTCTCGCACAAATGATCAGGTGGCATTTCGCTTCGAGAATTAGCTTGAAACGATCGCTATTTTGGAATTGACACTATGAAATCATCGAGACTTCTTGCAGTGGTCTCTCGGTCACGATTTATCGAGACCCCTTCGAGACCCCTGGTCTCGAGAACCCGATGATCGAGACCCCCGACCTCCCTCGACAAGGTCTAATGTACGGGTTTATAGTCAGCCCTGTCCAGGCTCAATGAGACCCCTCGTCTCGGGATGGGGTCACGATGGAGGCAACTTTTCAGCTCAAAATTTGTACTATATAAGCCCCCTTTCAAAAACCTAAAGAACTTTTGCAACTATTTGAACCCTAATTTCTGAGCATTTAATTCTTTGAAAAGCAAAAGGCAAAAGTCATAACTCTCACATTTATTACTGCTACAATCTTTATTGAGAGTTTCCTAGTCGCTATGGATAATTCATTTCTTTCAAACATTTATTGTTTTGAGTGAAATCCTTGTGTGGGAAGCTATTAGGGTTACTATTCTAGGTTGAGTAGTACTGAAATCCTAAGAGCTGCATTGGGTTCCCAATCTAGGGCTGACGTAGAGTCGAAACCTTAGCGGGTAGCTTGGGTCATTTAGTAGGCTATGTTTGATAATAATAGGCTTGAGAGAAGTTTGCTTGTGTGTAATCAAACATTTCTTCAAGCTAGTTATCTTTGCCAAAATCCCGAGGTTGAAAGTTTTACTGTCGAAAGGGAACCGAAGCCTCTAATATCTTGTGTATTGTATTTCTTCTTCCTTACTTTACTTTAAGTCATCATTATATATTACTAATCATCTCGTTGTTTTATTGTTGACTAATCATTCTCGAGCTTAAAGTTATCGGGTTATCACATTAGAACATATTCTATTATTTTGTATTCCGCATCATAAATTAAAACTCAAAAAGTGGAATAATTTAACGTGTGAAAACCTTATTCACCCCTCTAAGGTTGGAATCTAGGCTAACAATTGGTATCGTGAGCTCGTGTTCTAATGTGAATTAAGCTTAAAATTCAGAGAGGAAAAGACCATGGGTGGTAACTCTAAATACCGGGTAGCTCGGGAACTTTTCGTGTCAGCGTAGGTCGCTGCGAGGCCACCATCGCTTACCGGGATCAAACTATGATGGTTGTGCAACGCTGCTCAAGTATCATGCAAAGCATCGATTAAGCAAATTATGGAGAATAATCATCAAGGGTCCGCTTATTCTTAATGAAGTATCAAATTCTTCTGCCGGAGCTCATAGGAATTTGACCAAAGCGAAGAGGCCAACATAGCAGAATTGGGCGCCGCTTGATAGAAGTTCCAATGGAGGATGGATAAAGAAGAGATGGAGTACTAAGGGATGAGGAACTCAAAAGGTGGAGTTAAATTCCAAGGCATGTTCTCCACAATGCAATGTGTATGGAAGAATAATATGCTCGAAAGGCGGATGCAAGTCAGCCAAGGAACATGACTTGTTTAAACCGTCAATATCGGGTTCTAGTCAAGTGAAAACCACGAGGGTCCGACTTTTGACAAGGGAATATCAAACCTTCGAAATGTATCCGGGAGAGTCCATCAAAGATATGCATCAAAGGTTCAATACCATCATCAACAACTTGGATTCTCTAGGGAAGACCTTCTCCTCGAAAGTTATGAAGGAATCATAGAAGCCGCCAATCCCAGTTCGCCAAAAGGTTTCCAGGCAATCAATGAAGCTAAAGATATCAAGATTCTTCCCACTCAAGAGCTCATTGGTTCCTTTGAAAGTCAAGAGGAAGTCATCGCAAAAGAACAAGGCTCGAGAAATAAGGGACAAGTTAAGAAAGTGGCTCTTGTAGCGGCCAAAGTACAAAAAATTCATTTAAAAAGCTAAAATGTTTTAAGACATGGAAGATATGGCCATGCTTGCTAGAGACTTCAAAAGGTTTCAAGTTTAAAAGAGCAACAATGATCATGGTCATAAAGCTTCAAGAGATATGATAATCAATAAAGGAAGTACGAAAGGCAAAAGACAAGAGGGGAAAATCAGCGAGATCACGTGCTTTGAATGAACAAGCCCTATTATTTCAAGACGGATTGCCCCACGTGCCCAGCCAAGAGGTCCCAATCCCAAGAAAACTTGCAACATTACTCTGGATGACGTAATCCGAAGCTTAGTCCGACCAAGTGGAAACTTGCAACGTGGGCGCTGCCTCTTACAGCACAAAGACTCCACCCGAGGTACTCTTAACTCTATTTCTCCTCGGATGACGCACTTTCACTAGTGATTTACGAGAAATCAAGTAGTGATTTTTGAGCTAAGCAACAATTATAACGAAGTTATTAGAAAGCTTTGAAAATTGCTTAAAAAAGAATAAAGAACTTTCAAAACTAATAAAAAGTCATTTCACAAAAACAACTCTCGAACGAAGTTACTTTGCTAAAGTCGATTCATTTGAAAAAATGACGTTTTCTTGAAAAAAAATTGATTAAAACAAAATCTTAAAAAGATTGAGTTGGAAAATGTTGAACTCAAGAAATCTCTCAACTCACACACCGTGAGAACAAACAAGTTAAATGAAATTCTTGAGGCTCAACGTTGTCCAACCAACAAAAAGGGGTTAGGCTATTCAAACGATAACTCCTATCACTCTAATGTCGCTTCATCATCCGGTATTAAATTCGTAAGACCGCATTTCACTTGCACTTATTGTGAAAAAGGAAATCATAAGTCTTCAAAATGTCCCTGACAGTATGTTAGCTAGAATTAAAATCTTAAGGCCCCAAGTTCTACATCTGGATCGTGAAGTTAAAATCCATCCTCCTATTAACCTACAAGGACCCAAATCACATTGGGTACCTCAACGAAATTGAAATTTGTGTTAGGAGGGCCGCCATCCACAAGAAAGAAAACATTTGGATGGTGGATAAGTGGATGTTCAAGGTATAGACGGGAGATGCCTCACTCTTTAAAGCTTCGAAACAAGGCGGCCGGGAAACGAAAGTTCGCAAACAACGAAACCGCCAAAAACTTAGGTAAAGGATGTACTGTAAGAAAGGTTGTTTCAAATTAAAATACTTTACTTGTTGATGGCGCAGTAAAAGTTTAATTTGCTAAGTGCGAACTAATCAAGTGGAAAATGATTACGGTTAAGTTTTCAAACATAAGTGTGGTTATTTCAAATGCTTCATCTTCATTTGTTGTACATGGTTATCGATCGAATAATGTATTATGTTAATTTTGATTCAAGAAGCGAGTAATATTTGCATGAATGTGGTACACGATGATTGAAGCTCAGGCATCGGTTTGTCAGCTACAAGATTGAAACGTTATCTAAATCGCATAAAACTCATGTTGTAGGCCTACCTAATCTCTCATATGTGCTGTTGGAACTTTGGCGATGCATGTCAACCGGTAAAATGCATAAATCGTCGCTTAAGCCTTTAAATCTTGTTTCACAAACCATGTGTCAATTGCTACATATGGATCAAGTTAGCAGATGGGATATTGAGAGTTTAGGTGGCTCTAAATATGTTTTCTTTTGTTATCAGGACGATTACCGAGGCTTCATGGGTAATTGGCCTTGCTAATAAAAAAGCATGAAAAGAGTTTGCTGCGTAGAAAGGTCATGAATCTAGTGGATTCAAAATCAAGGCCATAAAGTGAGCGATCACGGAGGTGGAAGCCCAAAATGAGGAGTTCGATGTTTTGTGGGGAGTATGGATTCAACACAACTTTTCGCACCAAGAACACTTAACAAAATGGAGTCGCGAGCTTAGTATAGGACTATCTGCTAAAACGTAGTCGCATTCATACGCCGAATGAGCACACTGGCCAAAGTACTTTTGGGGACATAGCCGTGACAATCAAGGTATACACCATCAACCGGTATTTCTAAGACCTATTCTTGGATAAGCACTTTACGAGCTTTGGTATGGTAAGATCCTCTATTGATTACTTTAAAGTTTTTGGATGTAAACGTTTTATTCCTAAACACCAAAGATAGATTGGTAAATTTGACGCTAAATCTGAAAATTTTCTTGGTTATTCTAAAACGAAAAGGCATATATCATCTACAATAAAAGGATCAATGTGTGCAAGAATCTATTCATGTTAACTTTGACGAATCTTAACTCGCTTGTCGGTTTATTAGACTTGTGACGATTCATCAGTGTTAATGTGACGGAATTCCTCAAAGAATCGATGAGCCTCAAAACCAAGCATCAAACGAAAGCATCAATTATGGGGGAGCAAACTAATAATCATCGTGGACCCGCAAGATGTGGATGATTATTCCATGGGCGACACGAAGATCTTCTAGGGAGCATTTGGTAATCATCATGAATCATCCTCTGATCTCATTCTTGGGCGTATATCTCAAAGGGGGTAACTACTGCATCCTCTAAATAATGTTTGTCTCCATAGTGCTTTTTGTATCTCAAGTAGTGCCTCTTATCATTAAACAAGCTCTGTAAGATCCGGATTGGATTTTATCTATGAAAAAGAACTTGAACAATAGCAATAATGTAACTGAACGAAGTACAATTGAT